>OX578278.1:8546490-8599699 GCA_951217055.1 Gerris lacustris | reverse complement strand
AAGGAAATGATAAACTACGTCAGAAATTCCGCTCAGGGAGCATTCTCTATCTTGTGCCGGAAATTTACAATGAGGCGTTTCTATATAGAAGATCTGTGGAACGGTTATAATTTAGCTATTAGGTTAAAGCTATTGGGGGTCTTTAAAGTTGAATTTCCAATGTTTACCTGCAGCGGTTTAATTTAAGATGGATTTCAAAGGGAATGAAATGAAGCGGTTGATGCGTGGGTGGATGGATCGTCAGCTTGTTGTTTACACGAGTCTTGTTTGTCTGTCAGTTTTCTACTTTTCAAACCCTCTTGGGTTTTGTAATTACTCGGTCTTTTGATCTAGTCCGGTCGGCTGCGGTGACACTTGCAATCATTTCGTTCCATTTGACTGAGGGAGAGGGGTTTTGGATATTCCTTGAGCTCAGTTGAAAAAGGGGTGGTTTCAATTCGAGATTCCAGTTTGAACTAGGAGGGTCGGACGTGCAGATCGATAAACTGCTTGTTCATCAGGCGACACCGCAACCCTTGACACACTACCTCCGTCTCCCTCTCGACACCCAACATCCCTGCAATTAGACAGAACCAGGATGTGGAGGATCATCCCGATGACACGACGTTCAACTCAATCAGCCTCCCCATCAACCACTCCCAACACATCTACATACTTAAGCATTTGGTCTCTCATTGAAAATGAGGGAATGAGAATCTGCCAGTGAAAGAAATATCCAACCAAAGAAGTAGTTTTAACGAATTCAAAAGGGGTAGGAAATCTGTCATGTTTAGAAATAGCTTTGTACAGATTTAGAATGTAAAAAAAAAAAAAAAAAAACAGTATTATTATAATTTTTTACTTTCTTCAAATACATTCAATGTATATATTATTTTTTCCGTGGTAGGCTGTGAAATTGTAATTTTAGAGCCTAAAAAACAAAGCTAAAATCCATTTTTTCATTACGTGGACTTAAAAAATCTTTTCATTACTCCTAGCTGTAAAGAAAAAATCTTTTACGTCCTAGGCACTAAAAGATTTTTTCTTTACGGCGGGTAGTTGTCAAAACTTCCGTTAGTAGTCCTGCAGTCTTTGTAGAAATGCTTCTAGTACGATAAAAATCCGCTAGATGTCAATGCGTTTTGTTTATCTTTTCTTATAGTGTAACCTCATTTTAAGGTTTCTTTTTTAAGTCTTAAGTATGTACTAATATTTGTTATTATTATATATTGATTAGTGATTAATATTTAATGTTTTTTCATTGTCTGCTACCTCGGAAAAAATAGCATATGCTACGCGACTTTGAAGTGTTTTTTCTTTACCTTGGCAATATTTACTGTCTCGCTTCGCTCGACAGTAAATGTAATTGCCGCGGTAAAGAAAAAACTCACTTCACAGCCTTGTAACATAATATACTATTTTTATCTACTCACGGCAGCAATATTAAGCATTACTTAAGTGTTTTTAGGCTGAAAAAGTCTATTTCACTGATTTGTCATTAAAATATTAAAAACAGGCAGGAAAGTAATTGAAACAGCCAGAGAAATATTCCCCTGCCTAGGCAGGAAAAGTACAGTGTTTACCAGTGGCCAGTTCTGTTTTTCAAAAAAAATCTGATCTGAAAAATCTGTTTTTGTTTGTGTTTAGTTTTATTTTAATTTGTGTTATTTTAATTTAATTTTATACTTATTTTATTACAAAGCAATGTTATATTATTAATGTAGTAATTTGTTTACCTAATCTTCATTTTTTTATCTAAATGGCATTAGTAGATAAACATTGTATGCAGCAAGGCAGCAAAGGAAACATTTCTGCCTCGTGTATTCCATTGCCTGCCTCGGCAGTTAATTTTCATAGCCTGTCCTCACCTCCGGCTCAGAAGCTAACTTAATCATTCTTCAGTAAAATTCCAATTTACTGCCTAGTTACATAAATAACTATAGTCAATCTTCAGTTAATCTCTTTAATAACACACTTTTTCCTTTTTTCTATGACCTTTAGGAATGATATAATAAAAATTAATGTTTAATTATATTAATTTATTAACAATATTTCGCCCAATCCTGGCCATCATCAGAACCTAGAAGAAAAGAGAAAAAATAAATTATTATTACTGATTAGATGGTTTAAGGTGGTTCTCATATGCACAATGTATATAGAGAAAAGTATTGTGGTTTTAAGGTGGTTAAATGAGTAGTGATTTTTCATGTGTATATAGAGAACAAATTGTGGTTTTCTTAAGGGGTAAACTTTTTTTCAATATTATTATAATTTTTTACTTTCTTAAAATACTTACAATGTATTTATAGATAAATGATTATTATTGGTTAGATGGTTTGAGGTGGTTCTTATATGCACATGTATACAAATAGAGGAAGTATTGTGGTTTAATGATAAGTGTTTTCTCGTGTGTAAATAGAGAACGAATTATGGTTTCTTAAGGGGTTATGATAGTTATAAGTGGTTTATCCTGTGTACAGTTAATAAATGTAGAAATTAATGGGGTTTTTGAAGTGGTTACATGGGTTGAATTGTTTTCTTATAGAATAGTTGTAAAAATAGAGAACATATAATGGTTGTTGAGAGGGCTGGATGAATATAGAAGTGGTTGCTCATATGCACAATATTATAAATAGAGAAATAATTATGATTTATGAGGGACTGGCTTAGATTAAGCTGTATATTAAATCATTACAAAACAGATGTTAAGATAATGATTCTATTAATTAGTTCACATGTGGGCAACCCCCGGCCAGATCCGGCCCGTGGCATGTTTTGATCCGGCCCGTGGACATGCAGAGTTTCTACCTTACCAAAAGTCTATTAGTTACTTCAAAACATCGAAAGTGGCTGAGTTTTATCAAAGTTTCTTTTTTTTAATGCCTAGTGAGTTTTAGAATAAAATTAGACAAAAAACATCACTAGAATTAAGAACACGTTTTTTGCTAATACAATTTAGTCCACTCCAACTGGATCTTTTTTTACTTTAAACATTTGAATTTCTGGAATAATTTGAATGCTCACTCAATATTTTCCTAAAAAAAAAAAACTCTTGGAGGGTGTCAAATCTCACAAAAACTTTATCATTCAATATCCTTTCGAACGCTATAATCAACATTGCGATTCCATATCGATTTCATGGAGAAATTCAAGTTCGAATGCAAAAACAAAACGTCACCTACAATACTTTTAGTAGGTACGGTACCTACCAAAATGCTTGGGTGGAACGAGAAAAATCCACAACAATTTTTTCAAATGGGAATTTAATACTTAAAACATTTCAATAGAAAACCACTTTTGGTTAAGAAAAATTAGATATATCTATAATAATATTATGATAATGTATCAATGTATCACTTGTGTTTTTCTTTAAATTTATATAGTATTTCTATACTGTGTATCACTTTTTTTTTAATTCATATACTTACTACTCGAAATTCCAACTTTGTTTTATTTTAATAAATCCCAATCATAAAATCATTGAAAACAATGGCAATGAATTAAGAAAAAGGATCTCACAGGAGAATTTTCTACTATTTTGAAAAATACTTATTCGTACTTTCGAGTTTTCTTTAAAAACCAGGTAATTTTAAAACTCTCATGACAATAAATATCTTATACTCAATTATGATATTCACCATTCATGCTTATTCAATATCTAGCGCAAAGCTCACAGTAATTTTTTACATTTGTGTGTTCTACAGACTACCCCCCCCCCCCCCCCGGATTTTTTAATATAATTTTGATCCGGCCCGCGACTCGGAGGAACCGTGACAATCCAGCTCCAGGCAAGAAAAGGTTGCCCATGCCTGAATTAGTTAATGTGTTTTGAGACTGAGTTCTTATCAATATTTAATTGTTCTTATTTAAGCTGTATTTACCTTTAATATTTATATATATAAACTACGCAATATCCTATTTTTTCATTGGTCTTATAAACATTATCTATTATTGTCAAATCTAATTAAATAAAAGTAGATCCATTTACCCATAATATTATATTTTCTCATGTAAAGAAGGGGTAGTCCCATAGGCGGCCGAAGGAATAGGTGCAAAACCAGAGCAAAACTTTGGGACCTGTTTGGGTCAATTCGGCCGATGGTGCACTCCAAGTTAACGAGTATGGCTTGGGGGGAGGGGCTAAGCCCCCAAACATTTTATCAGTCAAGAAAAATCACAATAATTGTAAAAGAAAAGGCTACATGTACATAAACATAATATTAGTCATAACTTTGTTGTATTACTGATCGGTACACTTTTATATTAGTTTAATAAGAGCATTTTTCCTGATATCAGTGGCAGGGACATTCAGGGTCGGACTGGCTATAAGGGAGTTCGGGAATTTTCGGGAGAAGGGTACTGATGAAGTGATAAACGCGATCGCATCTTGTGATCTCGTCTCGTCACCGACGCGACCCGAGATGCCGCTCTGTATTCTGCCTGGCGAAACCCCGAAAACGGCGTTCCCGAAAATAACCTATTCCTTAAAGTTGGTTGAAAACAGAAAAGAAATCATTGAAAAATTCCTAAGGTACTAAAGTAAACAATTACCAATCTATACTAGGCCGTTTAAACTTGGCACAATGGCACAACAATAATTATTATTTGGTTAATAGCATGGATGAGTTTGTTGGCCTGAATGAATGCTTTGTGGCAGTTAAAAACATCTGCCGTTCAAAACTTTAAAAAAATAAAAAAACTTTCAACTTTAGAATGGTATAACTTTAAATAAATCTGATTCCACCATTTGAAAGCCATAAAATACTGTTCATTGTTTGCATCTAAAGTTTGTGTATGTAACTTACAGTTATAATATGGTGGCTTTGGCATACTAAAGATATTTCCAATGAAGTTCATGGGGAGGTTTTTAATTTATCATTATGAATTAGGCTCTTCTAACAAAACAGGTATAAAAAACTTTTATTTTTTAGATACTTAAATACCTCAATAACGCAATTTTTGAGTTACATTTTTAACAATTTTCCGGGGAGGAAAATGGTTTCCTCCCCGGACCCCCCGTTGTGTTAGTCCCTCAAATATATTGTTCTAGAGCCGCCTATGGTTTGTCCCTGTACTACTTCCTTTCTCCTGTTTCTTCACAGCCAAAAAAGAAAGTACTATCAATTGTAAGACTCATATTTTTCCTATATTTGGGTCAACAAATTGCCTCAGTGTTCTAAATTTCAACATTTTACCTTAAACGGTTTGGAAGCAGTGGCGTAGCTAGGGTATTGGGGGCCCCCCACAAAAACTTTTTGGGGGCCCCTCGCCAAACAAAATTGATGAGCAAAAAAAAAAAATTAGATCTGGGGGCCCTCCTCGTTGTTGATTTAGGGGTCCCTGAAACTGGGGGCCCCCCGCAATGCGGTCCCGCGCGGGCCCATAGTTACGCCACTGTTTGGAAGGTATGAACCAAAGAGCGACGGACAGACAGACACATCACCCTCGGCATAAGGGTTTCGAGAAGCATCTACAAAACCTTTAAAAAAAAGAAATCCTGTAAAAAGGAATAGATAAAAAAAAACCGTAGTAAATCAGACAGTATGAAATAGGTGGACCAAATAGAGCAGAATTACCAATTGATGACAAAAGAGAAAACTTCTAAATAATGAAAATATTCCTAATAGCTATTGACTGATCAATTTAATCAACAATAATTAGGTGCACTCCTTTTATTATGTTACAAATATTATTTTTTTAAGTTTGTCTTAACATTCTTTTAAAAATACTTGTGTTCATACTTTTTTTTGCCAACGAACTACACTACTTTATGATAAAGTATTAAAATAAAATTTTACCTTAGAAATGCATAAAAACCCTATTTTTTAGAGGTGATATTTTCAAAATTTGCCGGGGGAGGACCGGAATGAAGTGCTGACGACGCCCAATGTTTTATTCAATACTAGCTGACCTATAAACATTAATAACATAAGAAATGTATAGGTGCTACCTTCGAAAAACCTCATAAATATTTTATTTAGTTGTATTTATAATGTTTCCTTATAGATGAAAAATGTATATTATAATTTGCAACATATACTTATACTAACATTAATATACAAACAACATATAATATACAATATTGGCATAAGAGACATACTGATAAAGTAACATTCATTTTATTTATACAGATGTAGACCATTGAAATATTTTACCCCCTCCTAAATGAAAATATGACAAAAATTTACATAACAACAATTACTGTACTCTTAAGAGCTTTTCAACGATATCCATCATTAAAGGTTTTCATTACTTTGACATTTGTACCCCGTACCCCTGTGAACCAAAATCGGAACATAGTTTTACTAACTCAGAAACCAGAAACCTTCCCGGGAATGTGTCCAACCATTCCCCAAAGTTTCATTGCAATCGGATGATAGATATAGACCACAGAAATATTTTTCCTGTATTTTCCATTCATTACTTTGACATTTGTACCCCGTACCCCTGTGTACCAAAATCGGAACATAGTTTTACTAACTCACAAACCTTCCCGGGAATGCGTCCAACCATTCCCCAAAGTTTCATCGCAATCGGATGAACGGTTTAGGCAGGCATAAGAGACAGACAGACAGACATTATTTTAATTTATAAAGATGAAACAAGAGCTTTACCTAAGCTTTGGAGAAGATGCTTCGAGAGTTCTAGATTTTAGATCCTTGGTGCTTATAGGCACTGACTTGGTTCCTTATAACAGCAAATGTTGTTCTTGGGTAAAGTTGTTGTTTATTTAATGTTTTTTAAGGCCGAGTTGAGAAGTAATTCACCTGCAGTGATGGTTAGGATTGGTAATGAAATTCTTCTGGATGAGTTGATAGCTGGGGGGGCCGAGTAGGGTTTTATCCGTGGGTGGAGTGGCTGCCCTGGGGGCCGATGTGTTTATCTGGTCGAGTCGAGATGCTCTTCTGTTGATGCTTGTTGCCCCGAGGACACCCAGGACCCGGGCTAACAAAGCATGAAATAGCCTCTCTCTCCCTCCGGCATCAAGCACCGCTCCCTTCGTAATCACGTGGTATCGATCTAATATACCACCTCCACACAACCTTCAGTCCATATGCATATACGAGTACTACACCAGCCTCTGTACTTACTAAGTATTTATCTAAAGTCTTCCTTGGTACCAATTATACTAATAGTTCTTGGGAAGATGTTCAATCAATGTAGTATAGAGTTGATCAGATAGACCAGGGATCTCCAATCTTTTTGGTTGAAGGGTCGGACCTGGATAAGATAAAGATGGTCCATAGTGGGCCGGATGGTTAGAACATTGGTAGGAGCACTTCACAATGGTAGGAAACATGTATAATAAGCTCATAAACCAAATTCATTTCGGTGAAAAAAAAACTTATATAAGACTAGTGCTGATCTTTTTTACAAGCTTTTATTTAACTTGCAATGTTTGTATGTATGTATGTTCGGGTCAAATCTTGCAACTGAATTTTAAAGCAGTTATCCTCAACCGATTGAATTGAAATTTTGCATACACGTTTAGTTTGGATGACAATGCATGATTAGCTAAGTGAAGTCATTCTAAATCCAATATGGCGGGCAGTTCAAGATGGCAAACTAGTAAGTTTTTAAGAACGCACATGATATTATGGGTATCAAATGAAAGGGTTGCTGAGAAGAATTACGAATAAAAGCTTGTTTTTTAAAATATTTCTTTTTATAATCAACTTATTAATTTTGGAAATGGCTTTTGATTGTGGAGAACTTTGCATTGTTTAGGTTTATTTGTGAACGTCTTTCGTGGGATGATGAGCCGAAGAAAAAGTTTCACGGGCCATAGTTTGGAGATCCCTGAGTTAGACAATGCACCTTGACTTAGTAAGACCTTGGTGTTACTGTAAATACAACATAGCTGGATTTACAGCATGTAACTTAACTAGACTGAAGATGAGTTGCGGGCCTCCCTATCCTGTTGCTAGGATCAAATATTGAGAGGAGGGGGGGATTTCTAGCGCGTGGTTTTCAAATGCCTCCCGGCAAAAGGGTGGTCTTGCCTCAGGGAATTTTTAAGAAATCAAGGACGTTGGATCTAACCAAAAGCCTTATCTACCCGTCATGAAAATGCATCTCTGAAAATTTCCAAATACTCTCAACCACATTCGTATTTCTAAAATAATCTCAATCGAGAGAGAGTTAATCTGAGGCTTAACACTTTATTTAAACTGAGGAAATCAAATAAAAATTAGAACTTGCGCTTATCTCTTGTAAGAGAAAAATCGGGTTGATTGATAAATAAACATTTTTAACCAAAAAATGGTTTTTGTAATGAAATCTGAATATCTAATTGAGTGTACTAAGTACAGGTACTAATTGAGTACTTTATAATTACAAGCGTATTTCTCGGTCTAGTTCTATTGTCGTTTGTTGACTTCTAAGACTTGTAGAATAAATTTGAAAGCTTAATTCGGGATTTGATATCGATATCGTCAGAGGAAATTATTCTTCAGTGTAGCTTAATTGGTTAGAGGTGTATGAATGGTGTGTGAATTGGTTAATAGTGTAGCTTATAATTATTATTAACAACGGGAGATAGACTCCATCACCTGGACTCGAACCACGGGCCTCTGTGGTTCGAGTCCCGGCGCTGAAGTCTATTTTTCTCTGTCTGTCTCCCTTTGTAAATAGTAATTATAATTTGATTTAAATTAAAATTTAATTTATACAAATAAATTTTTATAATCATTAATTTATACAAATTAAATGAAATCTTATTTATGTCCTACAAATGGGTTTTAATCTTTGTTACTCGATGAGGAATTAACCTACCAAGATAATCTTGAGGGAATCTCAAATGCTTCCCGGCTAATGGCGGTTAGTCTTCCCTTCGGGAAATTTTAAGAAATCAAGGCTTAAAAATCATGTTTAATAAGTTTTAAGCTCTCTAGGTAAGTAACCTGGAGAGCTTTAAACTTAAAAATGGTTGTCATTAAGTAAGGGTATAGCCTTAAGGGTTTTTGGCTACGTCAAAACAACCCCGTTTTTAAGCCTCTTGCCTCTTTATATATTGAATAGTTGGTCTTTAAAAAACATTTAGGATTATATTAATAAACATCCATTATTAATAAATATTTTGAAATTCATATTTTACGATTTTGGTTGTATTCATACTACTTTTAATTCATACTTACATTTTCATACTTAAATTTTAATTTAAATCAAATTATAATTATTATTAAATAGAGGCCCGTGGTTCAAATCCCGGCGCTGGAGTGTATTTTTCTCTGTCTGTTTCCCGTAGTTAATAATAATTATAATTTGATTTAAAATAAATATTTAGTTTTATATATGACACTTCTGATTCCTACAATTCAATATGGCTAAGATCCTGCGATAATAAGAGTTTAAAGTGTTATTTTCAAAATGGGTATTTTATAATACCAAATTCTAAAAGTGAATTCGGATTTGATAATGTGTCATTACACGCTTAGGTATGTAGAGAAATTAGTATATTCTGGATTGGTATGCCTGGACCACTGCGATATTTGTGTTAGTTTGTTCATTGCTTTTTTACATATGGTTGATTTATACTACTGATGCGGTGCATAAACAACTCAAGTAGAAGAAATAAACAGGTCAAGTGTGAGCTAGTCAGCACACAGCGAGGGTCAGTTGGCAACACTGTATAGTGTTTTCTTAAAATGCTAAAAAGCTTACTTTAAACTATTCTAAGGGTCTGATATTCTCAATACACACTCTGATAAAGTATTTTTTTTTTTGCCACTGAACCGGACTACAACCATATAAATACATTGAAAAGACCTTAGTTATAAAAAAAAAAAACGTATTTTGTCAATAAAAATAAAAAAAATTTTTTTTTCGAAATTTCCAAAAAGTGGTATCTTTACTTTTGGTCGAAGAATGTTCAGGAATTTTTTCAGATTTTTTGCACTTCACATAAGCGGGATAGAGGGGGGGACACGTTTCACACCCACTTCTACACTTGCCTACGCTCTCCCTATCAAATTTATAACCAAAGAATTATATATTTTTGTAATCAGCTCTACGTACCCTTTCATATGATACCCCTCACGGTGTCGAAAAAAAATAAAAAATGTTAACCCTTAATAGTCCAGGAGCCAGGTAGATTTACCTGGAAAGTATTTTGAACTTAATGGAATTTTTACAGGTAACTCAGAGGTCCTCTGGGATGACAATGCTGAGTTTTCGACCTCGTGGCCCTTGTGCTAACTTGGGGAGGGAGGAAAAACCCGAATTTTTTCGTCAATTTTTTGGTTTTTCGCCTCTAGCTCGAAAACTACGCGTCAAGCAAAAAACTTTACCATTACAATGTTAAAGAGCATAAAATTTCCTATAGAAATCACTGGTCATACGACTATTTTGACCCATTAGGTACTGTGATACAGCATTGTGAAAAATGCCAAATTTTAAAAAATGTTAATTTTAGCGGAAAAAGCGTGTTTTTGGGCTTATAAAACAGATTAGCATCATAAATTGAGTATTCAACATTTCTATGTATACTATAATAATATGTAATCCCCTGTAAACCCCTCCCCCCCCCCCCTCACTGCCCTCCCCCCCCCCCCCCCCCCTGAAACAAATTTGATGACGAATAATGTGCGTGACTTATTGATTACGTAGGTAAAGAAGTTCTACCCTTCCCTTAATTTTTGACTATTTATCTTTTAATAAAATAAAAATATCAATAGTCCAGGAAATGAAGCACTTTGGCTCGCAATTCTTTCGTCATACATCGCTTCACTTGAAAATTTGACAGTAGGTAGAGAATAGTCCAAGCGCATCAAAATCTATATCATCTATATCATCATTGCTATTACCCAGGGGGTGGTTGCCACCCCATTTCGGGGGGTTGAAAATTTTTTTTTATTTTAACCACAGGAATCGATGGAAAAGCTAATTCTAAGTCAAAAATGATCTATTCATTTTTTTTGTTAAATTAATATTTTTCGAGTTATTCGTGATTGAAAGTAAAAGTTGTTCGACCTTTTTGATCGGTTTTTCGCGAATAACTCGAAAAATATGCATTTTATCAAACAAACTGTAAGAACAAAATTGTTGCCTGTAAAAAAAGAAAGGAAATCCTAATTTTATAAATCATGTGCGACAAATACGGACCGACCTACGGCTTGTTAATTGTCGGCTTTTGTTTATCAAATGCTAAATTTTAGAGATTCAGAGGCAAATAGCGATAAAACTGTGCATTTTACGAGGAAAACTTATAGATGTTTTTTTAAAGTAGACAAAAAGAGCTTTCATTTTTAAAAAAATAGAAGTCGATAGCATCAAAATTAAGTGAGTTACGGTGAAAATAAAGTTAGTCCCTATATTTTTCTACGAAAAAATTAGTGAAAACAACCCCCTAATTCAAATTGATCGTCGCTCTACGGTTTTGCGTGGATCACATGGGACACATGAGAACAGCTTAACTCCAACTTTTCGGGAATATCCAGACGGCGGAAGTATGGGGTACGGGGTACAAAAGTCAAAATAGTATAAATCCTATATGATGAATGTCGTTGGATAGCTTTTTAAGAGAGCAGTAATTGCTGTTATAAACACTTGTCATATTTTCATTTAAGAGGGGGATAAAATGGAAAAACAGGAATAAATGGTTTTAGCTAAAAATTATAAATATTATTATTTTTGATCCGATATGAATGAAAATTGGTATACGTGCTTTATTTGATGTCAGAAAGAAGAATATGAAATCATTTGTGTGCATTTAGTACTTTGGGTACAAATCGTTGTAAGGGGTAAGGGTTAAAAAATTGCAAAATAATGAAATTGGTAATATTTTAAGCAACAACATTCTTAAATTAAGTCGATATGATAATAAATTAATCATTTATTTAAGGATAAATATTTTTTTGTACATTAAGGCCTAACAAGGGTTGATTTTTAAGGGTTGAAATATTTTGAAATTGTGTTCGAAGGTATAAAACAATCATTATTCAACTAATCCAATTGAAATTTCACTCACCTTAAGCTTTAAAATATTACTTTATAAGTTTTGATAATTGGGGGTAGTTTTCACCCCTAAAAAATAAACAGCGCCCATCGGCATAATATAGATTTTGAAGTACTGTGTGGGCACCGGGTGCGAAAATTCCGCCGAGCCAAACGTCAACGAGGATGATACTGATGACGACGGTACCGACGACCAGTGAGGGGAGAGGGGGTTACATATTATTATGGTATACATATACATACGTACACTCAATTTATGATGATAAATTTATTTTATAAGCCCAAAAACACGCTTTTTCCGCTAAAATCCACATTTTTTTAAATTTGGCATTTTTCACAATGCTGTATCACAGTACCTAATGGGTGAAAACAGTCGTATGACCAGTGAATTTTATAGGAAATTTGATGCTCTTTAACATTGTAATGGTAAAGTTTTTTTGATTGACGCGTAGCTTTCGAGCTAGAGGCGAAAAACCAAAAAATTGACGAAAAAATGTGGGGTTTTCCCCCCTCCCCAAGTTAGCACAAGGGCCACGAGGTCGAAAACTCAGCATTTGCATCCCAGAGGACCTCTGAGTTACCTGTAAAAATTCCATTAAGTTCAAAATACTTTCCAGCTCGACCTGGTTTTTTCGACCTGGCTCCTGGACTATAAGTTTTTTTACCCTAATTTTTTTGAAAAATATTTTTTTTAAATCGCTATATTTTTAAAATATGTGGGTAGATACAAGACACATACATGCCAAATTTCAAAGTGATCGGACGAAAGGTGTAGCCGTGAGAGCAGGCGACGGGACGGACGGACAGACACACGCAGGAAAATATAAGGGCCCTTGGTTTTGCCTACGGACCCTAAAAATGTTTGTTCTTAAATCGGTAACATTTGCTTTTAGGAAATATTTTACTGGGAAAAACTTATTTAGTCTTAATCTATACCTTAAAAGATGTTTAAAGTGGAATGTGACATGGTATGTAACCATTAACTTTTTTTACAAACCCCCATTTCGGCCATATTTGTTTTCAAAATGCCGGCAAAGAATGGATTTTTTTTAGTAATAGTAACATATTCTTTTCCTACTATTCAATGCCTTTAACACGATGAAACACATGTCATGCTTACTAAAATATTTTTGTTTGGTCGTCCACCATTTTGGCCGCCATCTTGAAAATATTTAGTGTGGAATTTTCCAAAAACTATACATTTTTCACAAATTATAAGATGCATCTGTGTGCCAAATTTCGTTCAAGTCGATCAATTTTTACGCCAGTTATCGTTAGACAAACAAACACACAATCTTTGTGCACTTGTGCTTTTTCAAAGCACAAGTGTCTGAAATGAAGAACTCACTACGCTCGTTCAATATATTAGACTACTAAGTTATTTTTGGTTTTGTTTAGACATATTGTATTGCGCTCTATTATTACTAAAGCAGTCGTTAGGGAGGACAAAATGAAATTTAAGAAAACAATTTTTTTTATTACATTAAACGAATGTTCTTTAATTGAAAGCGAATGAAAGTAAAGTGTAAATGAAATGCAAGATGAATAGGATGTTTTTACCTAATGGAAGAAGGATTGGGGTTAAACCCTCACAACGCTCCAGTAAACCTGATTAAGCCTCACAGTATGTGCGCAGGTGTAATCAACCATTACAACATACATACCTGTATTTAAATAAGCAATCATCTAATGGAGAACAGCTGTTACTTACTCCCCCCATACCTGTTATCTGATAATGAAAACGATAAACCCTTAATATAACCCACCCTAAAGTTAAACCACCCCTAAAGATTAACCCCTGTTTGAATAAAGCTTAATTCTTAAGGAGCTAGCTTAACTCTAGATGCCCATCTTTGATCTTATCTTTTCACATCAAAGCCCATTCCAAACGCCAATTTACATTATCAGTTATCACTCTTAATAGGGGATCGGTGATACCCGAGAGCTCAGCCTACTCGCACTATCAATATCCCAGGCGATGGTTCGAATACCGGGGAGGTAAGACATAATTCACATTAATGATCATATAACAAGGGTTCGATCCTTTTCCATCCTGAATTAAACAGAATGATTCCAGTTTTGCTCAATGGATCCATCAACGTGGTCTGGGTCTGTGTCTTCGTGCTTAATTTGGGTTCAACCGCGTCTCTCTGGCCTCCGTACAACCGTATAAGTGCGAATGAACCACGAACATCGAACGACGTGGTTCATTACTCACCCAACCCCAAATTATTTTTATGATCATGTCTTTGTCACATTCCCTTGTCTTTGTCTAAATAGTTAATTGGACATCAGAATTAAGGGCTAAGGGATATGGATATTATCTACATACAAAACAGTAATGTTCTTTTGTCCCACAATTCTTTGGACTAAATATTTCTTTATCTTAATAGTAATTTAGTCAAATGAATTCCTTATAGGTGGATCAATAAACAAATATTTGGTGGGAAATTAAATTTTTGCCACATGGCTCCTCATTTAGGACCAAAATAATATAAAAAAAAAAAATATATGTGTGAGTTTCTCACGCATTAGAATTGAAACTTAAGTTCTGGAAAAAGTTGATTTCATGCATTGCTCTCTTTGCATTATGTTGACGATTTTATTATGTCAGGATTAAGAAATGGTTATGTGGAATTTAATTAAAAAATAAAATATTTTCATAACATTTTAGCGAATAATGAAGAAAATCATGAAAACAACATTTAAATATGTATATTCTGTAATATTATATTATTATATTATAATATTTCGCTTACATACCAATTCTGTGTATTGAAAAAACATCTACCTCTATGGTGCAATGGTTAGCACTTATGCCTGTTGAATCAGAGGTCGGTGGATCGAGACTCGTCCAAATGTAAGATTTTTACAGGTAAATCTTTCACCTAGACGAGTCTGGAAACACAAACTTCGTTACATCAACTCCATTGCATCCAAGCCTAACTCTACCGCGCCTAAAGAAGTTTCACTTCAATAAATAATTATATAATAATGGTGTAGGTACCAAGCGGAAAGTGCAGGACGCTATATACTAGTGAAGCCGTTGTGAGACGTAGCTAAGTATATTATAAGGGTATTGAAATAAGACAAAGTGATTGGAATGAAACTCGGTCATTACAGTCTGTTACAAACGAGAGTTAGTGCGTTGACAGCGAGGGAAACTTGCAGATGGGGTGGGGAGCCAATGAGAGCTCGAGATTTGCCCTCTGAATAACCATATAAGAAGGTGAATGCAGTGGCTTTATTTTTTCCCTCAGAGGTTGGCCAATCTGTGTGTCACTCGATTTCCCGCGCTGTCAACGCACTAACTCTCGTTTGGGACAGACTGTAAATGAGGGCTGAAAGAAATATAACAATTCTTTGTATTTAAGTGTTTAATAAAATGAAATGATTACAAGAGGTAGAAAGTTGTTAGTTATTTTGCTGGAGTTGTGACTGGAAGTATTTCGACTTCACTTTGTGGCTTGATAACACCCTTAAACCCTCCCTTGATCAAGCGAGGTTGTGTTGGCATGTTTAAGTCCCACGTCTCATCTTCTCCTTGGTCATCAACATCAACCCTTCAACAAAAAATAGTATAAAAACAAAACCTAATCGATCTACAGATCTTCCGGTGGTCACCACGTCACATTCGATATAATATATGTTCTGATCTTGTTCATGAGTTACTTTTATTAGATCAAAAAGTATTAGAGTAGGTTCTCTTGCCTTGGACACTTAACAATTTCAAAATCAACTATCACTGATTGCTCGTCATATGATAGCTGGTGAAGGCGGAAAGTTTACTAAAACAGTGTTGCTAGGGATTCGTTGCCAGTGTTGCCGTCATGCTAAAAGTGTTGACAAGTATATAATTACAAAATTTTCCCTAGAATATGCAGAGCCAAGTGTCCAAGTGGCATAACTGTAAATAAATAGGTAAATTAATCTGTCTGTTTGTAGAATAGTTATCAATTTATTCCACTTTTGAATATACAATAGAACAGCATCTATAGCTTTTCCAGGGAGTAACTTGTTCCCAAGACCATCCCACACAAAAATTTGAAGAACTTTAAAAATATGTACCTATAAGTATGCATATGAAAAAGTTGTTTTCCATTTATCGTTATATTCCACCAATAAAACTAAAATCCTGGGAATCATTTATATAATGTAATATGTAAATAATACTGATTTGTATATCTCTCATGTAACACGCATAAATGTAAAATATAGTATACGTGTGCTAATCGACTTATCATTTAATGCTCCCACTCTTCATCATAACTTATAGAACCAATCCTGATTTTATTTAATAATTTGTTTATTTTTGTGAAATAGAAAGAAAGTTTATACCTGGTTTCAGGAGTTGTGGTTATAGGAGATGATATTCCAAACACGCCTCTCCAGAATGGACCGAATTCACTCTGCAACATGGGCACGCTTAGTTATAGAAATTTGGTCTCCCAGTAGCGCGTCCATTGCATGTTCATTGCACCGCTTTTCAAGATAGAAGTCATTGTTCGATTCTTGCGACTGCGTCAGGGGACCCTCTCCCCTATATGGTTTCTAACAAACATTGGGAGGGGGTATGTTTGTTTCTACCCATCATCTCGAAGTAAATAGTTTGCTTCTTAACCCTTTAAGGATCAGGCAAAATAAAATAAAAATGTTACTGTGGATTGGTGGTTTCCGCGGTTTACCCCCTGACCATCTCTACACGTGAGTTTTGGATGACATGTCTCTAGTTTCTTTTTATTGTGGCTCTTAGAAGCAATTTCTTAGAGCGGATTTTTGTCAAAATACTCATTATACTACCAGTTTTGATGTAATATTCAGTTTTTATAATAAATTATCAGCGCTCTCGAGTTATTTGCAGATTTTTAGCTATAGTTGTGAAAATGTAATTAATTACGTTGTCTTAGAGGTTTGGTGGTTCATTCCGCTCACCTACTTTAAGGTGGTAAAGGATGTAAACCACCAAACCTTACAGGCAATATAATTTTTGTCAAGGTCATCAGAAGTACAAATCCCTAATTGATTGGTGGCATCTCCTATAGAAATCACCTAAAAACATTGATTTTTTTTTATGGAAGGGGGGCTAGAATTTTTTCAAAAATAATTTTCTGGGGCCAATCTTGATCCCACAGATGAGATTTGCAACTCTAATTTTAGAAATTAGAAAAAACAGTACTGCGCCATTCGGAGCAAAAGGGGGCGGTTTGCCTGGCAAACCACCAATCCATAAAGGGTTAATAGGTAGAAGAAATAGGCCATGTCATGTAAACCCATATCTACTAGGGAAACTGACAAATTTACCCTGTGTCCCCATGACTACAATAATCCTAAAAAACTGTTTTGATAATCCTAAAAACCTCAACCCGCTTTATGTTGTTACAACACAGATTATTATTGTTTTATAAATCAAGTAATTGGATCCGTGAAGAGGGAGGAAGAAAAAGAAGACTAATATTGCTTCATACAAAGTGGTAACGCAGCGTTTCGGCTACTCGAGCCATTTTCGAGCCTAAAAATATAATTATTTATTGTAAGAATGACAAAAAAAAACTACTTATAAATAGTTGATACCGTTAAGGGAATTATCTCGTAATTACCTCTATCCTAAACATTTTAATTCCAATTCTCAAGCTGAAGAGTTGTGCTTCAAAAATAGGGTTACATTAAGTGAACTGTTGGTTCACCATTCACCACGTCAAATTCCTATAATCAATTCTACAAATTACTGGTAATATGATAGTCAAGTAAGAACAATTGTTGGTAGTAAAGTGAGAACAATTCGGAAAAGTATTAATAATAGGCATTGGTTTCTGTCTGAGTGACAGCTAACAGCAGTACGTAAAAAGATATGTAGGTTTACTATGATTAGAATAATTATTGTTTTAGTTAATATAGATACTACCGTGTGACAAATCATTATGAATATTACAAAGCTGTTTTAATTTTCACTGACAAGGATAACCTATTTTTTCAAAAAGTCCGCTTTTGGTAGGTTCTTCGTTTTGTGATTAATACGTTATTATCAACCTTAAAGTGAAAACTTATTTCAACCTCTAATTTTCTTTCTATTTTAGTTCTCATAAATCACATATGTCTACATAAACCAATCAATTTTTCCTAATCATTGAATCATAAGTCTATATCTAGATGTTTAACAAAAGTTAATCATTATGGAGTAATAGGTCTATAAATAGACTTATGACAATAGATATAAGTTAGACTGGTGTATACGCTGGGGAAGTGTGACGTCACTTACGTAAAAAAAGTGTGTGTTGTTACGTTGGCTAAGCTGCCCTGGCTCATAACAAACAATGTACTTCTGGGGTTTATCTGTGCTATTTTACTTTATTATTATTTTTTAATCAATTATTTGTTTTATCATCTATAATGTATACATTTATTGGCTTATTAATGATGTTACTGATACATGATAAGGTTAAAAACAGTTAAAAAAGCTTTTAATAGAGTAAAAAGAGCACATCTGTAAGTAAGTTATTTTACATCTTATTTGAGTTATTTGTGAGAATTATTTGTTTTATCATCTATAATGTAAACATTTGTTGGCTTATTAATGATGTTACTAATATATGATAAGGTTAAAAACGGTTAAAAAAGCTTTTAATAGAATGAAAAGAGGAAAAAACTATTAAATGCTTACAGAACTCTACTAAACAATGGTTTGTTATGAGCCAGAAAAGATAACCTGACGAAAAATCGTGGAGTGCGCATGACGTCACAGCAACCTTTGTCACTTTTACGTAACCTCTCTGACGCTACATATTAATACTACAAAACTTACTTATCTTAATACTGTCGAAAACGAGAAGGTCGTAAGATGTGATTTAATTACTAAAACAAGACTTAGTTCTAAGTTATAGTTGTTATTGAACGAGCGTAGTGAGTTCTTCATTTCAGAGACTTGGGATTTGAAAAGTTTGTTTGTTTGTTTGTTTGTTTGTTTGTTTGTTTGTTTGTTTGTCTAACGATAACTGGAATAAAAATTGATCAATTTCAGCGAAATTTGGCACGTAGATGCATCTCAGCATTTTTGAGAACTGTATAGTTTTTGAAAATTCCTCACTAAACATTTCCAAGATGGCGGCCAATATGGCAGACGACTAAAAAAAAAGTTTTAAGCCAGCATAATGTGTTATACATCGTTTTGAAGGTCTTTAAAAGAAGGAAAAGAATATGTAACTAATCAAATTTCACACTTAATATTTTCAAGATGGCGGCCAATATGGCGGACGACTAAAATAAAAAGTTTTAGTCAGCATAATGTGTTATACATCGTTTTAAAGGTCTTTAAGAGAAGGAAAAGAAAATTTAACTAATAAAATATCACAGTTAATATTTTCAAGATGGCTGCCAATATGGCGGATGACTAAAAAAAAAGTTTAAGTCAGCTTAATGTGTTGTACATTGTTTTAAAGGCCTTTAAAAGGAGGAAAATAATATTTAACTGATAAAATTTAATACTTTACACTTTCAAGATGGCGGCCAATATGGCGGACGACTAAACAAAAAGTTTTTAGTCAGTATGACATGTTATACATCAATTTAAAGGTCTTGAAGTTTAGGAAAGGAATATCTAAGTATTAAAAATGTCACACATAATATTTTCAATATGGCGGACTATTAAAAAAAATGTAATCTGCTTGGCATGTAATACATTAATCTAAAGGTCTATAAAAGTAGGAATAGAGTCAATAACTTTTCAAATTTCATAATTTATATTTTCAAGATGGCGGCCAATAAGGCGAATGACAAAACGTTTTTCGTCAGTATGGCATTTTATACATCGTTTTAAAGGGTTTAGAAGTAAGAAAAGAGTAAAAAACTATTAAAATTTCACTCTATATATTTTCAACCAATTGTAGATAATTATTATTGCATACTAAGCAGTTTAAACTGGAAATTTAACGTAACAAACGTTGTTTAATAGAGGTATTGCAGGCTCGCTATGATCGCACGTTTATACAGGAGTTGTAATAATGTTATTGTTGGCTCGCTGCGCTCGCCCTGTATAGACAGCATTTAAAATTAGTTTTCATTTAACTGGGTATATATTGAAGGTTCGCTGCACTCACCAATTTATTTAGTATTTCTGGATAATGTTATGCCGTATAAACTTGCTTGAGCGCAGCGAGCCTGAATTAATTATATTAAATAATGATTACGTACAAATACTTTATAAACAGGCGAGCGTAGCGAGCATACAATAACTTTATTTAATTAATATTTACTACAAATTCTGAATCAAACCGGCGAGCGTAGCGAGCCATCTTTAATTTGATTAAATAATCACTATATTTACTGTATAAACAGGCGAGCGCAGCGAGCCTTCTTTAATTTATTTGATTAAATAATTAGTATATTTACTGTATAAAAAGCGAGCGTAGCTAGCCTTCAATAACTTTATTTAATAAATATTTACAACAAATTCTGAATCAAACAGGCGAGCGTAGCGAGCCTTCTTAAATTTAATTAAATAATTACTATATTAACTGTATAAACAGGCGAGCGTAGCGAGCCTACAATAACTTTATTTAATAAATCTTTACTACAAATTCCGAATCAAATAGGCGAGCGTAGCGAGCCTTCTTTATTTTATAAAATAATTACTATATTTCCTGTGTAAACAGGCGAGCGTAGCGAGCCTGCTATAACTTTATTTAATACATATTTACTACAAACGCTAAATCAACAGGCGAGCGTAGCGAGCCTACAATAACTTTATTTAATAAATATTTACTACAAATGCTAAATTAACAGGCGAGCGCAGCGAGCCTGCAATAGCTTTCTTTAATAAACATTTACAACAAATTCTGAATCAAATAGGCGAGCGTAGCGAGCCTTCTTTAATTTGATTAAATAATTACTATATTTCCTGTGTAAACAGGCGAGCGTAGCGAGCCTGCTATAACTTTATTTAATACATATTTACTACAAACGCTAAATCAACAGGCGAGCGTAGCGAGCCTACAATAATTTTATTTAATAAATATTTAATACAAATGCTAAATTAACAGGCGAGCGTAGCGAGCCTGCTATAACTTTATTTAATACATATTTACAACAAATTCTGAATCAAATAGGCGAGCGTAGCGAGCCTTCTTTAATTTGATTAAATAATTACTATATTAACTGTATAAACAGGCGAGCCTATAATAACTTTATTTAATAAATATTCACTACAAATTCTGAATCAAATAGGCGAGTGCAGCGAGCCTTCTTTATTTTATTAAATAATTACTATATATCCTGTGTAAACAGGCGAGCGTAGCGAGCCTGCAATAACTTTATTTAATAAATTCTTACTACAAACGCTAAATCAACAGGCGAGCGCAGCGAGCCTGCTATAACTTTATTTAATACATATTTACTACAAACGCTAAATCAACAGGTGAGTGCAGCGAGCCTGCAATAACTTTACTTAATACATATTTACTAGAAATGCTGAATCAAGAGGCGAGCGTAGCGAGCCTGCGTTAATATTATTAAATAAAGATAATGGACAAAATCATTTTAATGATCTTTTCAGGTTAAATAAGAATGTCAAGTTTTACTGAAATATTATCCTGATATCATTATTGAGAACATAGTATGGCTGATATAAAAGCACCTTTCTACGCGAGTTCTTTATGCACCGCATCACTAGTTATTATATACTTACAAGAAGCGCTATGAGCTGCTGAGGTATCAGATGCTTATGGAGATAGATATGGTTAAGCAGCTGATTAATCTGGTCCATTGTATCTAACATAGTTGTTATCTCCATCTTCTCATTAATAAGTTTATCAACATTTTTATTATTTTCAGTTGGGGCTGAATACACCGCAGTTGAGCATAGCAGCACCTGCAACATATATATTTAAAATGTATTTTATCTTCTCGATGAACGATTGCTTGAGCTTCAATATAAATAAAAACTTCATCGCTCAGGGTGCAATCACTTACTTTCCTCCCTTGGTGCGTAAATAACTATTCCAGAATTGAGGGAATATTCGCATGCCAAATTTCATGATAAACAATTTTTTTTAATATAAAAAATGTAAAAATGAAATTCATTAAATATAAAACTCATACGTTATTTTTTATGACTTCTAAGAACAACCATGCCAAATTTGAAGAAAATCGAACAAAGCTTTTGGTCGTAAGCGAGTAACAAACATTTTCAAACGAAATGCAAAACGGTCCAGTACCTGGGCAAGACCGGGGAAGAAAAAGTTAAAACATAGACCAAGCTTCGCTCGGTCGACTAGAATAAAAATATTCATATGAAAAAAATAGTCTTATAGTAGTATCGAAACGGATTTTTGCTTTATTTAATTTTTACTCATTTTTTCTGGTGTTATATGAATCTGCAAACAGATTTGGTATTTTTACAAAATTTTAAATGTAATATTCAATTCATATACAATGTCGCAGCATATAGTGTATTATGTAGCAAGAAATTGATAGCTAGTAATTGATTGCTTTTAAGTGAGACAAAACACATACTTTTAGACTTTTTAATACTTTTATTATTTATTTTCTTCTATTTTACCATTTAATTACTTTATCCCCTGACACTAGAGGAGTCAATAGGATCAAAAAAATACAAAATTTCTCGACTTTAATCTAAATCGGTTACTTACAATAAGAATGGATGAGCAGATCATCGTGATCAGACGAGGTAAATAGGTTGACTCTGTCTGAGGTTTTTCACTCAATATTATTATAATTTGGTATCAACTTATTAATTCTAAGTCACGCCTCATGTAAACACAGCCTTACATACAACCAGACTCAAGGAAAGCAAATGAATCACATAGTCATGTCTTCACTCATTCTCTTAATATTTTTACACATTTTAAATGCAATGTTCAATTCATATACGATGTCGCAGCATATTGTATTGTATAGTAAGCAAATAATAGCTAGTAATTGATTGCTATGATACCGATGATATCGTAGTTATTTGTAAGTCCGAAAACGAGCTAAAAGATCGATGATGCCGGAAGAAATCCAGCAGTGGCGTAACTACGGGCCCGCATTGCGGGGGACCTCCAGTGCGAGGGGCCCCCAAATCCAGATATAACTGGAATTACTATCCTTGTATCAACTCGAGGAGGGCCCCCAATCCTGAACGCGACAGGTTTTTTTTTTGCGCATCAATTTTCTTTGGTGAGGGGCCCCCAAAAAGTTCTTGCGGGGGGGGCCAATGGTCAAGCTACGCCACTGAAATCTAGGCTTTAAAATTAACTCATTAACAACTAAAATCACGTCCAACTGCAAAGAGAAATAAACTTTATTATAAATGAAAACCAATTAGAATGGGCGGATAAAGCAGTATATCTGGGACAAGCAATTTCCTTTGAGAAAAAAGAGGTGGATATGAAATTCCCCATATTAAGCTGGAGAAAGTATTGGGCTCTAACATTTATTTTGCGTGAAAAGAGAAAATTAAAAATTAGTACAACAGATCTAAAGAAGCAAGTATTCAACTTCTGTATCTTACCCAATTTCACGTACGTCTCCCAAACATGGTCATCAACCAAATCCGAAGTACATAGAGGATAAGGGTGGCACAGAGTCCCATGGAGCCAAGTATGCTTAAAGTAAAAAAGGCATAGACCACATCTGGAACGAAGATCTGAGAATGAAGACTGGCTTGAAAGATGCAGTAGAGGAAGCTACATCGTTAAAATGGAGAGGGGCCGAACATTTTACTAAAATAAAGGATCAAAGACGGACCACGAAAGACAGCGAGTGGTGCCCAACACACCAGAAGACGAGGCGTGGTAGACCTTCTAGGCGCTGGAGAGACGACATCCAGGAAGTAGCTGATGTTACTTGGAACCGGACTGAACAGCAGAAGGAAATTTGACGGGACACAATGATAGCTTCTGTCCTGAAATGAACTGAGTTATTTCATGAGTTCTTGCGCGAAGAAGAATTAATAATAAAATAAATTAGAAAATTTGATTTCAATATTTAAAGTAAATTGATTGAATAAACAAATAAAAATAACTAGTCAAGCAAGTGAGTGAATGTATGCGTGTATTTATGTGTGTGTGTGGGTCCCAGTGTTTTCCATTTATTAGTTTAAAAAAACCAAAAAAAAGCCCTCTTTTTTGGACTCAGGGGACCTTAAAATGTGTAAATCCATCAAAATCTCAAAATCGAATTTTCGCGCCATCACAATACTTTCTCTTTATATGAGAAAGTAAAAAGAAACTGGTATAAGTTTAATATAATTTTACTTATAATTATATATTTAACCTTATCATGCTATCAAGAGTGTTTACTGTTTTCTTTTATTATCACCTGAAGGGCCCCCAATACACACTTCGATTTCCTGTTCAACCTGGTTGTGATGAAGTTAGACAGTTTGTAGGTAGGTTCAGAGACCAAATTGATTTTAAATTGTAAGAATCTAATAAAGACTTTATTATTATTATTATTATTGCTTGCTTTAGCTAGTAAACCCAAAATATAGAAACCACTTTACTAAATCCCAATATAATTGTTATTTACTTGGTTAAATGATCCAGGTAAATCATGACGAAGTTTTGAACTTGAATTCGTGATCAGTTTGTATTGAACTTGATGCATAGACCTCACTACGACAGGGAATATATATAGCACTGCATAGGTACACGGTACACGTATTCAACTGTTTGCCCACTACTGACAAGGAAAAGAAATGCATAACAATTTGGTACTTAGGACTTACTAGGTCACACATACATGGGCGTATCCACCTCAAAACAGGAGGCAGTTTTCTGAATTTTACTTCTTTCATGGGGGAAGGGTAATTCGGAAAGGGGGGGGGATGCAATATATTTCTATAACAATAGTTTGCGAGGACTAATCCTCGCAATTACTGTTATCTAAATAACAGTAATTGAGAGGATAGATGCAAATTATTTAACAACAGCTTCTAAATGCTTTTTTATTTTAAAGCACAAATATTCAATTTTAGTCAGTTTACGAAGGAAAAATTGCGGAACTAAATCGGAAAGTTTTTATAAATGGCACAGTTGTTCATCAATGTTTGAAAATGAACATATCAAAGTGAAAGTTCTGAGGGAAGCTATGGTCGTAATATACATGATTCATAAAATTGACATGCGTTAAGGAAATAAAGTTGTAGGTCCTTATTCGAAAAGATCAACCTAATCATTTGTTTACAAATCTATACTGACTATAATATGGAAACGAATTCTTGTATAATTTCTTTAGACTATTTTTTCGAAAGGGCTATTTTAATATATTTTGGTTCTAGTATTAATCCAAAGGCCTGTTCACTGTTCACTTAAGACAAAGATGATGGACAGTGTGTTTATATGTAAATTTTATTTTTGGAAGGGTTCATTTATTCGTATGATATCCGGGAGTTGATTACATTATAAAGAAAAGATAATCTTGGTGTATAACGAATGCACATAGAAATATACAACTCGGGTGCAGTGACTCGGTACCGTCCTCACGAAGGTAGAAAAGTTCGTGGGAACGCCTCGGGCGCATCACGTTCACCCGAAGGGCATCAGCGACTTGCGACTACTCGTCTAACTTAAAACTCAGTATACCTTTAGGTAACATTAATACGCACTGGTCTGAAGAAATCTACTGAAGAAAAAAAAATATATACGCATTTAATTAATTCTGCTTCAAAATGCTAAATATCCTTCGGGGTGTTCCACAGGGAAATACTCGTTCGTCAATTCTATTTTATATACATTTTTATAATAAATCTACTCGTGCTGAAAGATAAACTATAATATTAACATAATTCGAAGTATTCCGCCAAAATATAATTAACTTCTCTTCAGTAAATTAAACTACATCAAAATAAAAGTTACATTCACCCAAGAAGGTTAGAATTTAAGCGTATCCAGTGGCTGTTTCTATAACTATACTCCTCATATCAAACCATTGACATAAAAGATATTATAGAGATTTGTAAATTAGGAAAATAAGACTGCATTAGGGGCGTTATCAAGTTATAGCAGCTCATTTTGGCCATATTTGTTGTATAATATTTGTAACAATCGTTACATATTCTCTTCCTAGTTTTAATGTGGGTCGTTAAAGGGTTGTAAAACGAAATATTTTACTAGTTTCATCTGTGTATTAAATTGGCTATATTTCACCTCTTTTCGAGGCATAGAAGAATCAACTTATAAAAGGGACATATTATAGAAACTACATTCTTTTTCTTCTCTTCAAGGCCTTTAAAATTATGCATTACATGTCATAATGACTAAAACTTCATTTTAATCCTCTACCATATTGGCAGCCATCTTGAAAATATTAAGTTTGAAATTTTTTTCAGTGTTGAAAAAAAATCTAAGATTAGCACCAATTCGGCACCTGTGTGCCGAATTTCGTTCAAAGCAATCAATTTCTACGCCAGTTATAGTTACACAAACAACTAAACTTTTAAAATTTAAAGTCTCTGAAATAAAGAACTCTACGCTCGTTCAATAAATGTTCGCAGATTGTTTGCGTGCGAAGGTATTTTTACTAGATTTTACAGATGAGAGCGACGAACATATAAGTACGCGCAAGAATGTATGCTATATTGAATGCGCACGCTACGGATAATGTTAGTTTTTGGGATTTGCGTCGAATCCAGTTCTTGATGTTCTACACCGCAAATGACAAACGTTAACTTAAATTTTAAATTATAACTTTCTAATTCACGTTTTGAGTTTGGCTTGAGCATCGACACGCGCCGTATGACCTAAAAATCTAGGCAAACATACTTGCTCCGAAGTCCGAACGTACTCGGAGTACCTAGTCGGCGAAAAGTTTTATGAGTGTGAACCTTGTTTTATTTCTTAAATCTTTTTTCTAGTTGTTTATGCATGAAGTATTAATTTCTTTTGAATTTTCTACATCAATGGAACGACTATATAAGCTAGTAGTTATGATGTATAAATCCAGAAAAGTGCTAGGAATAAAACAACACCGTTTTAGTGTTCAATCAATACAAATATGTACTACATTTCCATGATGTATCAATACGGGTTAAATACAGTTTTTGGGTCCAACTTGTCCATGGAAACTTAGATTGAATACGATTTAGATCGAGAAACGATACACCAAATTCTGGGATTATATCTGGATCGAGTCTCATGGAAACTCCTGAACTCCATCCTGACATGCGCAGAGTGTGAGTGAGAGCGTCCCTAGCGGTTTTTCTGGTGAAACTAGTCAAATCTGTAAAAACAACACACTCCATTCATTCAAAAAACATAACCTTTAATTCATTTTTAGTTTTATTTTTAAAAACAAACACAACAAACCTAGTTATAAAAGGAGAAGGTTATAAAATTTATTTATTATTGTTTATTAAAAATATATTGAATACGGATTCAATACAACTCATGGAAACACCTAGCTTGTTAAATCCCAAGTCAGGATTCAATCCGTACTGAAGCATCGTGGAAAGAGGAAACGTAGTAAAAAATACTTGTTCTTTATTGTTCCGTTACGGAACAACACATGAGTAAACAAGTCGAGATAGTTGGTGTTCAAATTGGTGACAAACTAAAAATAGCTATTTAAAATCAAATCAAAAACTCTTTTTAAAAAAGAAAAAGGAAACGATAATAATAGGTTTTTATAGATATGAAAAGCCATGACTAAAATCGGCCCTAAGGACGTGTTTTAGATACGGTACCGGGGGGGCGGCATGAGGCGCGACATACTGTCATTTAGTCTAAGCTTAAAAAATGGTTTGTAATTGACCGCTCCGGCTTTAAAAAAACCAAGACAGAAGGTGGAGGGTGTATTAGAATTGCGGTATCTCACTGCGTTATCTGCCTTTTTAAAAAAGCCCCATGAACGTTATGAACTCTTCAGGGGGCGGCTGGAGGAGGTGGGTGATTGCTGTCTAATAGCTAAGTTAAACACAGACCTAGGGATCCCTCTTGATAGTGCATTACACGCCCAATTTGTATGACATCTGGCGTTGCGGCTGAGTCCCGCGGGACTATATGGACCCGCCGTTATATCTTAACTACCCACTCTTTCCCGCTTTTCATCTTTAATCCAATTATGTATGCTTTTTTATCGTTGCCGTAGCGAAAAAAACGATACTGAAGTTAAAAAAATTAATGTCTCTGTCAATCAAGTATCAAGTATGTCAAAGTATCAATGTTAGACTCATAACTTCATTGAATTTATTCTTTTAACTAGCTGCCTTGCTGGTCTGCCCGGCTTCGCCCTTGAAATAAATTCATCGAAGAAAAACCCTTAGTCCTTGGAATTTTTTACGTAGAAGGAGGTATGTAAACCATCCAACATTAATATATTAGTAACCAATACGTTTATTGGTCAATAAATGCGTCATTCATTTTCATTGTGTACAGTGGCGTATCCAGGGGGGGGGGGCCACAGGGGGCACGTTCCCCCCCCCCCCCCCCCCCCCCATACCCAATAGAGTAAAAAAAAAAAAAAAATACCGCCGTATTTTTTTTAAATACATATTTGTTAATATGTTTTTAATATATTTACATATTTTTTTGACTTAGGAATTGACTTCTGTTTTAACCTTTTAACCGCCATTGTTCCATTTATGGAACATGCACTTCAACATTTTTTTAAAATTATTTACTGATTATATTTTGGGGAACTTGACTATTGTAACTGTTTTTATGATCCTTGTTTAACTAGTGGTATTTTTGTTTTTCATATTTGAGGGTTTTAAATATTTTTTACAATTTTTTAAAAATTAGCAATTTTAAGGATTTTGACCTTCCCACACATATTATTTTTTATCTAAATATTACGAATATATATTGGGTCCCTAATTTTTTTGTATACTTAAAGATTATAAAAGAACAGTAAAAAAATCATTTTGATAAACAAATATAAACAAGGAACTTCTGAGGTCGAAGTGAAAAAGCATGTTCCATAAATGGAACAATGGCGGGTAAGGTAGACACACAGTGTAGCATGGAACATGTATAGTATAATACTGTTCCTTGCCTTCTCTACCTTTATCTGTTTTATAATAAATTATATACTACTTATATTGATTTGCTGATTTTTATACGTATTAAATAGAATACTTTATACTATTTGTATTTTAAGTATCTTTCTTAATAATCCGGCAGGTAAAATTAGGGAATTAGTTGAAATCTATACTCTTATAGATTATTTTTGTTTTTTTCACTATAAACTTATTTCACTTTGAATGTATTACAGCAGTACTGTGATCTTTATCTGTGTACTAAATATTGATAGGGCATGCTTCTTAACGGGTTGGTAACATAGGATTATGAAAAGCGGAAGGATGAAGGAATGGGATTACTTACCTGTGGATGGAGATTGACCTAAACTTGGAATGGGATAAACCCTTTATTTTTAAAGAACTATAAATCTTTCATGGAAAATTGCAAAAACTTATAAATATTTACAGAAAAATAATCTCCTAATAGAAGCCGCTTTCCTTTCAACAATCTGTCCCGCTCAATTTACAAATTCCCCATGAGCTTCTAACCGCCTCCCTCCACCTTTTAATCTGGGTGCATAACGGTTCTCTTATTATAGCTTTAAGTGTATGCAAAAAGGAATACTATTCATTTAAGATCTTGAAAACCTATAGTGTTATAGTATTGACATCTTTATTATTTTAGCTCTCAAAATTCGTTATATTATATTCTTATAACTTATATAATTAGTGAAGTTTAGATTTGTGTTGTGAGTTTACTATGGAAAAACCATTTCGAACCTTCGAAGAAGCTCTAGAATATTTGATGAGCTTGAGAGATTCAGATTTATCAGATTCGTCAGACGACGAAGTGAATATCTGTCAACTACCCCCAGAAGAGAATGACCAAGTAACGAACACTACACAATGTTTCAACGGAGGATAGTTACTAGAGTAATGCGGAAGATGTTTGTGTCCCAATAGTTCCTTCAGTAATGAACAGAAAAAAATTCAGAGATATAAAAAAGAATTTTCACCTTATGGATAATTCCAAACTAAAACAAGGAGACAAATTAGGAAAAATTCAACCATTTTATGACGAGTTGAAAAAACAATTTATGAAATTCGGCATTTTTCATGATCGAGTGTCAATCGACGAATCAATGGTCCCTTACTATGATCACCATTCATGTAAAATGTTTATTCGCGGTAAACCCATAAGATTAGGGTTCAAGATCTGGATGCTTTGTTCATCAAATGGCTACCCGTATAATATGGAAATATACGCCGGTAAGAAAACAGACGCTGCTCCTCAGACTCCACTTGGTACAAGAGTAGTAAACGATCTTCTTGCCGTTAAAGAAGAACCTCGCCAAGTAGAAGTTTTCTTTGACAAATTTTTACATCGTATGATTTATTGCAAGATCTCCGTACGAAAAATTTCAAGGCAACAGGAACAGTAAGAGAAGGGAGAATATCAACATGCCCTCTCATATCTCAAAAAGAAATGAAAAGGAGAGACCGAGGGAAATTCGATTATTTGAGTGACGGTTCAGTTTATGTTTGTCGATGGAACGACAATGCTGTGGTGACTATAGCGTCAAATTACGCTTCCCATTTACCAATGAGAACTGCTAAAAGATATTCAAGAGCGAAAAATAAAAGAATTGATGTAGACCAACCTAGCCTTGTTGGAGATTACAATAAAGGAATGGGAGGAGTTGATGTATTAGATCGGATGCTAGGTTCTTATCACCCGCAACTAAGATCTAAGAAATGGTGGTGGAACTTGTTTGCAAACGGTTTGAATATGGCTGTTGTTGCAGCTCGGCTTCTGCACAAAGAGGTATATAAAAATACTTCAATGGTAGTTGATTATTTCTCATTTAGAAAAGAAATAGCTATGGCGTTGCTACGAGTGGCCCCCGGAAGGATGGTCCCAAATCAGGACAACTTTTTTTTTTTAACAAAAGTAATGCTTATATGAAATTGTATGAGTTTATCAAAAGATTTTCTTTTGGGGGGGGGGGGGGGAATGGTATAGGGAGATATTTATTTTTATAGTATATAGTTTTATTAGCATGTTGATAATTAAAATTTTTTTTTTATATGTATATTTTTTTTGGGGGGGGGGGGGGTGGCTTTATTATGAAAAGAGAGGGGGTGGGGATCTAACTAATAATATTAAATTAAACAAAATATTTAATTAATTATTGTATTTATGTGGTCCCTTTAAAATTAGTTTTTTTTAAATAATGTGTAATTCTTGTAACCCAAGTCCCGCCATTGTTCCATAAATGGAACATAAAAGAAAATGGTTAAAAATTAAATTTTTTGAAATTTTTTTTTTGAAATTTCATAAGTAAAAAATAAGAAAGCCGAATTGCAAAAAAAAATCATTATTTTTTAGGGCGGCGTTTAAAGGGTAAGAATCTTCTAGAAGTTTCTAAGTAAAACTTAACCACACCTTCTCACCTCCCAAATTTTAAATTTATATTCATAGCCTCTTTTCCTTCCTTGTCTCAATTTTACCCCTTAGGAGTTGATATCGAAAAAATATTCTTTTCAAATGTATATTTTTCTAAACTGTAAAATTAATAGCTGGGGCGAGTCAACTGGAAACATTTATTTCATAAGAAGCGATTTGTTTTCAAACTTCAATGCCCTAAATCAAATGGTCTTTAAGATATTACAAACTCAAATGTTACTTAAAGGAAATCCGCCATCTTAAATTAAATTGGTGGATCACAAAAAACTTTGCTTAAATCTAAACCAATAAAAAAATTAATCAATATCGGAAATCCCGGAGGCTTTCCTGAAGGAAATCTTCCCGTGCAAGGCAAGGGTTTAATAGAGGAATTGTGATGTACATAATTATACTAGCGATGTAATTATACTTATTATTGTCATTGCCCTTATACTTATTATTGTCATTGAGGCATTCCTCAAGGAAATCTTCCCGTGCACGAGAGAGGGTTTGGTAGAGGAAATTCTTATGGAAATACCGGAGGCTTTCCTGAAGGAAATCTTCCAGTGCGCGGGCAAGGGTTTGTTAGAGGAAATTCTCAAGGAAATCCCGGAGGCTTTCCTGAAGGAAATCTTCCAGTGCGCGGGCAAGGGTTTGTTAGAGGAAATTCTCAAGGAAATCCCGGAGGCTTTCCTGAAGGAAATCTTCCCGTGCGCGGACAAGGGTTTGTTAGAGGAAATTCTCAAGGAAATCCCGGAAGCTTTCCTGAAGGAAATCTTCCCGTGCTCGGGCAAGGGTTTGTTAGAGGAAATTCTCAAGTGAATCCCGGAGGCATTCCTCAAGGAAATCTTCCCGTGCACGGGAGATGGTTTGTTAGAGGAAATTCTCAAGTGAATCCCGGAGGCATTCCTCAAGGAAATCTTCCCGTGCACGGGAGAGGGTTTGTTAAAGGAAATTCTTAAGGAAATCCCGGAGGCATTCCTGAAGGAAATCTTCCCGTGCTCGGGCAAGGGTTTGTTAGAGGAAATTCTTAAGGAAATCCCGGAGGCATTCCTGAAGAAAATCTTCCCGTGCTCGGGCAAGGGTTTGGTAGAGGAAATTCTCAAGGATATCCCGGAGGCATTCCTCAAGGAAATCTTCCCTTGCACGAGAGAGGGTTTGGTAGAGGAAATTCTCAAGGAAATCCCGGAGGCTTTCCTGAAGGAAATCTTCCCGTGCACGAGAGAGGGTTTGTTAGAGGAAATTCTCAAGTGAATCCCGGAGGCATTCCTCAAGGAAATCTTCCCGTGCACGGGAGATGGTTTGTTAGAGGAAATTCTCAAGGAAATCCCGGAGGCATTCCTGAAGGAAATCTTCCCGTGCTCGGGCAAGGGTTTGGTAGAGGAAATTCTCAAGGAAATCCCGGAGGCTTTCCTGAAGGAAATCTTCCCGTGCACGAGAGAGGGTTTGTTAGAGGAAATTCTCAAGCGAAATTCTCAACTCTGATTTAAACACTACTTATTTGCGCTACTCCCAAAAAAGGTTCGTGTTCCAGGTTTAACTGTCTCCGATTCCTGAAGGGTAGTGATTAATAGATTATTAGGTGGAATTTGGCCTTAAAATCAGTACATAAATGGCGGACATCTTGAAAATGATTGAATATTAGAAGGTAAAACTGTAGCAGTATAATTATCAGGGTGATGGCAAATCCACGTGCCAAACTTGGTCCAGATATACCTCAAAAATTTAAATAGCCAACAAAGAACACTCAAACACGGACCATGTTGACTTTCATATATTATATGTATTATGTATAGATGATTTATATTATAATTTATATTGTTTTACAATAAATCTGAGAACACATTACTGTAAACATTATTGCCAATGTGTTTGAGGGTTTGATGTTATATTTTATATTATCCTCTGTCTATTCATATTATGTTCTCTGTCTTAAAACGTGTTGAGTTGTTTAAAATAAACTAAAAAGGTCGAAGCCTTCTTTGACATCTTCTTATAATAAAGGTGAATTCTTTCATATAGTGAAATCGTGTAACGAAGTTTGCAATTCGAGACTCGTCCAAGTGTAACATTTTTACAGATTAATAGTACTATATCTATTTAAAGACCAGCAAATCAAAACAAACATTTATTTTTGTTGGAATAAATGTGGTTGCCTTAGCGTAGCAATATTTTTTTTTTCAATTAAATTTCCCATACCGTATCTTAATCCTGAAATAATAAATTCGTCAAAAAATGAAAGAGAGCAATGCATTCTAGAACTTAAGTTTCACTTTTAATGCGTGAGAGCCTCACACATATTTTTTTTTTTTCTTCTTCTTCTTTTTAGTTAAGGAAAGTAGCAATTTGATATTACCTTAAATTCTTAAATAGAAACTTCAATATTTTAAACTCTGTAGGTACATTGTAACATGGGCGACCCTATTCTGCATAATGGCTATTATGCAAAATACTTTGCATAATTTGCATAATGGCTACTTCTGATCGTACGAAGTCGCTAAAACTTGGTACAATTATCTATTATACTATAAATAAGCAAATGCATCAACTTTTAGACAATTTTGACACAAAAATTGGGCTCCAAACAAATTCTAGCCTTTTTAACAGTAACTCCTACACCCAAGTACTATGGGTAATTTGTACTTCTAATGCGGCTAGGGTGCTAAAACGTTGTCAAATTGTTTATTATAGGGTATAAACAACATCCAACAAGTTTCAGACCAATAGAAACAAAATTTACGGCTTAGGCTCAATATTTGTATTTTGCATAACGGGGTAATTTTGCATAATCGGTACTTCTAACAATGCTACGGGACTAAAACTGTGCAAAATTGATTATTATACTAAAAAATTAATATTCTGTAAGTTTTAGACCGATAGAGCCAAAATTTACGGCTTAGGCTCAATATTTGTATTTTGCATAACGGGGTAATTTTGCATAATCGGTACTTCTAACAATGCTACAGGGCTAAAACTTTAGTAAATTGTTTATTAAACTAAAAAAATTAAAATTCAGTAAGTTTTAGATCGATAAAGACAAAATTTACGGCTTAGGCTCAATATTTGTATTTTGCATAACGGGGTAATTTTGCATAATCGGCACTTCTAACAATGCTACTGGGCCAAAACTTTAGTAAATTGATTATTAAACTAAAAAATTAAAATTCAGTAAGTTTTAGATCGATAAAGACAAAATTTACGGCTTAGGCTCAATATTTGTATTTTGCATAACGGGGTAATTTTGCATAATCGGTACTTCTAACAATGCTACGGGGCTAAAACTTTAGTAAATTGTGTAATAAACTAAAAAATTAAAATTCTGTAAGTTTTAGATCGATAGAGCCAAAATTTACGGGTAAGGCTCAATATTAGTATTTTGCATAACGGGGTAATTTTGCATAATCGGCACTTTTAACAATGCTACTGGGCTAAAACTTTAGTAAATTGTGTATTAAACTAAAAAATTAAAATTCTGAAAGTTTTAAACCGATAGAGCCAAAATTTACGGGTTAGGCTCAATATTTGTATTTTGCATAACCGGGTAATTTTGCATAATCGGTACTTCTAACAATGTTACTGGGCTAAAACTTTAGTAAATTGTTTATTAAACTAAAAAATTAAAATTCAGTAAGTTTTAGACTGATAGAGCCAAAATTTACGGCTTAGGCTCAATATTTGTATTTTGCATAACGGGGTAATTTTGCATAATCGGTACTTCTAACAATGCTACAGGGCTAAAACTTTAGTAAATTGTTTATTAAACTAAAAAATTAAAATTCAGTAAGTTTTAGATCGATAAAGACAAAATTTACGGGTTAGGCTCAATATTTGTATTTTGCATAACCGGGTAATTTTGCATAATCGGTACTTCTAACAATGTTACTGGGCTAAAACTTTAGTAAATTGTTTATTAAACTAAAAAATTAAAATTCAGTAAGTTTTAGACTGATAGAGCCAAAATTTACGGCTTAGGCTCAATATTTGTATTTTGCATAACGGGGTAATTTTGCATAATCGGTACTTCTAACAATGCTACAGGGCTAAAACTTTAGTAAATTGTTTATTAAACTAAAAAATTAAAATTCAGTAAGTTTTAGACTGATAGAGCCAAAATTTACGGCTTAGGCTCAATATTTGTATTTTGCATAACGGGGTAATTTTGCATAATCGGTACTTCTAACAATGCTACAGGGCTAAAACTTTAGTAAATTGTTTATTATACTAAAAAATTAAAATTCTGTGTGTTTTAGACCGATGGAGCCAAAATTTACGGCTTAGGCTCAATATTTGTATTTTGCATAACGGGGTAATTTTGCATAATCGGCACTTTTAACAATGCTACGGGGATAAAACTTTGCAAAATTGATTATTATACTAAAAAATTAAAATTCTGTGTGTTTCAGACCGATAGAGCCAAAATTTACGGCTTAGGCTCAATATTTGTATTTTGCATAACGGGGTAATTTTGCATAATCGGCACTTTTAACAATGCTACTGGGCTAAAACTTTAGTAAATTGTGTATTAAACTAAAAAATTAAAATTCTGAAAGTTTTAAACCGATAGAGCCAAAATTTACGGGTTAGGCTCAATATTTGTATTTTGCATAACGGGGTAATTTTGCATAATCGGTACTTCTAACAATGCTACGGGGCTAAAACTTTAGTAAATTGTTTATTAAACTAAAAAATTAAAATTCTGTAAGTTTTAGATCGATAGAGCCAAAATTTACGGCTTAGGCTCAATATTTGTATTTTGCATAACGGGGTAATTTTGCATAATCGGTACTTCTAACAATGCTACAGGGCTAAAACTTTAGTAAATTGTTTATTAAACTAAAAAAATTAAAATTCAGTAAGTTTTAGATCGATAAAGACAAAATTTACGGCTTAGGCTCAATATTTGTATTTTGCATAACGGGGTAATTTTGCATAATCGGTACTTCTAACAATGCTACTGGGCCAAAACTTTAGTAAATTGATTATTAAACTAAAAAATTAAAATTCAGTAAGTTTTAGATCGATAGAGCCAAAACTTACGGTTTAGGCTCAATATTTGTATTTTGCATAACGGGGTAATTTTGCATAATCGGTACTTCTAACAATGCTACTGGGCTAAAACTTTAGTAAATTGTTTATTTAACTAAAAAATTAAAATTCGGTAAGTTTTGGATCGATAGAGCCAAAATTTACGGCTTAGGATCAATATTAGTATTTTGCATAACGGGGTAATTTTGCATAATCGGTACTTCTAACAATGCTACTGGGCTAAAACTTTAGTAAATTGTTTATTGAACTATAAACTTCGGCGATGCCTCAGGAGAAAACTTAACCTCGAACAGGAAAACATACTTCTCTCCCTTGTTGCGGTTGCGTAAATAACTATTTGGGAATTTAGGAAATAATATTTATGTATACATTGAATAATATAAAATGTTTATATTGCAGTTAGGTAGCATAAAAAATGTTCATACAATTTATTTGTATTTATTGTTTTGTTTTTTTGTATTATCTATTTTACTTTCATGTGTCAGGTTCAGTCAATTATACATCGAACCTTGCAAAAGGAGATGTAGTTCTAAATAGCTGCTAACCTGATTTCTTACTACTGGCTTAGATCTTGCAAGATCCTCTCCATGCTCTGAAGTATTAATAACAACGCATGGATTATATGAAAAGCTTGCATACGAGTCTGCAAGACAGTGAGACATTTCCTGTAACTTTTTGGTGTTTTTTTTAGTAACGCATATTGGTGTTTCTTCAAATTAATGTAGGGCTACTGCACGCTACTTTCTATAAACTATAAAATTTTCATACAAATCACATCAGTACTTTCGAACTATAGGTATAAATAAATGTATGTTTGTGCGCATGTGGAAGAGAAACAAATGAACGCAGAATGTTGAAACTTATATGAGACCATCAATAGGCTAATCATGATCTACCATCCAAATTTCATTAAATCGGACTAGTAGTTTTTAAGTTATGGTGGTTCGCAACAACTAAACGACAGACCCAAAATGTTCCCTCCGATTTTTTCAAATGGAAGACCTAAATTTTTTTCGTTCTTCGGAACGATAACATAGCTTCCGTTACCTCCGGTAAGCTCGTAAGCAATACCATTAGTCCAGTCAAATTAGACCAAAAAAACGGGATTTAAAAACATTAAATCATATAGTTCTGGAAAAAAACTTAAAATGATCGGAAGACCCTACAGTATAACGTACTAAAAGTCCCCGAAGGTGGGGCAAGTGACCCCTACAATTAAGGGTTTTAGGGGGCCATTTTGGGTTTTTCACAAATATCTCGTTAAGTATTACCTTTAGGCGAGTTGTAGTTATTTAATTATATTATTAATTTGTTCTAAATTAAATTTTAAACAAAAATAGTCCTTTTCATTTTTTTCCTAACTAAAACCGTTTTCGAGATAAATGCGATCAAAATTTTAACAATTTAACACGAAGGTTTTTAATTTTTTAGTTTATTAAACAATTTACTAAAGTTTTAGCCCAGTAGCATTGTTAGAAATACCGATTATGCAAAATTACCCCGTAATGCAAAATACTAATATTGAGCCTAAGCCGTAAATTTTGGCTCTATCGATCTAAAACTTACAGAATTTTAATTTTTTAGTTTATTAAACAATTTACTAAAGTTTTAGCCCAGTAGCATTGTTAGAAGTACCGATTATGCAAAATTACCCCGTTATGCAAAATACTAATATTGAGCCTAACCCGAAAATTTTGGCTCTATCGATCTAAAACTTACAGAATTTTAATTTTTTAGTTTATTACACAATTTACTAAAGTTTTAGCCCCGTAGCATTGTTAGAAGTACCGATTATGCAAAATTACCCCGTTATGCAAATACAAATATTGAGCCAAAGCCGTAAATTTTGGTTCTATCGGTCTGAAACATACAGAATTTTAATTTTTAAGTATGATAATCAATTTTGCAAAGTTTTAGCCCCGTAGCAATGTTAAAAGTGCCGATTATGCAAAATTACCCCGTTATGCAAAATACTAATATTGAGCCTAAGCCGTAAATTTCGGCTCTATCGATCTAAAACTTACAGAATTTTAATTTTTTAGTTTATTACACAATTTACTAAAGTTTTAGCCCCGTAGCATTGTTAGAAGTACCGATTATGCAAAATTACCCCGTTATGCAAAATACAAATATTGAGCCTAAGCCGTAAATTTTGGTTCTATCGGTCTGAAACACACAGAATTTTAATTTATTAGTATAATAATCAATTTTGCAAAGTTTTATCCCCGTAGCATTGTTAAAAGTGCCGATTATGCAAAATTACCCCGTTATGCAAAATACAAATATTGAGCCTAAGCCGTAAATTTTGGCTCCATCGGTCTGAAACACACAGAATTTTAATTTTTTAGTATAATAATATATTTTGCAAAGTTTTAGCCCCGTAGCATTGTTAAAAGTGCCGATTATGCAAAATTACCCCGTTATGCAAAATACTAATATTGAGCCTTAGCCGTAAATTTCGGCTCTATCGATCTAAAACTTTCAGAATTTTAATTTTTTAGTTTAATACACAATTTACTAAAGTTTTAGCCCTGTAGCATTGTTAAAAGTGCCGCTTATGCAAAATTACCCCGTTATGCAAAATACTAATATTGAGCCTAACCCGTAAATTTTGGCTCTATCGGTTTAAAACTTTCAGAATTTTAATTTTTTAGTTTAATACACAATTTACTAAAGTTTTAGCCCCGTAGCATTGTTAAAAGTGCCGATTATGCAAAATTACCCCGTTATGCAAAATACTAATATTGAGCCTAAGCCGTAAAATTTCGGCTCTATCGATCTAAAACTTACAGAATTTTAATTTTTTAGTTTATTACACAATTTACTAAAGTTTTAGCCCCGTAGCATTGTTAGAAGTACCGATTATGCAAAATTACCCCGTTATGCAAAATACAAATATTGAGCCTAAGCCGTAAATTTTGGTTCTATCGGTCTGAAACACACAGAATTTTAATTTATTAGTATAATAATCAATTTTGCAAAGTTTTATCCCCGTAGCATTGTTAAAAGTGCCGATTATGCAAAATTACCCCGTTATGCAAAATACAAATATTGAGCCTAAGCCGTAAATTTTGGCTCCATCGGTCTGAAACACACAGAATTTTAATTTTTTAGTATAATAATATATTTTGCAAAGTTTTAGCCCCGTAGCATTGTTAAAAGTGCCGATTATGCAAAATTACCCCGTTATGCAAAATACTAATATTGAGCCTTAGCCGTAAATTTCGGCTCTATCGATCTAAAACTTTCAGAATTTTAATTTTTTAGTTTAATACACAATTTACTAAAGTTTTAGCCCTGTAGCATTGTTAAAAGTGCCACTTATGCAAAATTACCCCGTTATGCAAAATACTAATATTGAGCCTAACCCGTAAATTTTGGCTCTATCGGTTTAAAAATTTCAGAATTTTAATTTTTTAGTTTAATACACAATTTACTAAAGTTTAAGCACAGTAGCATTGTTAGAAGTACCGATTATGCAAAATTACCCCGTTATGCAAAATACAAATACTGAGCCTAAGCCGTAAATTTTGGCTCTATCGAACTTAAACTTACAGAATTTTAATTTTTTAGTTTAATAAACAATTTACTAAAGTTTTAGCCCCGTAGCATTGTTAAAAGTACCGATTATGCAAAATTACCCCGTTATGCAAAATACAAACATTGAGCCTAAGCCGTAAATTTTGGTTCTATCGGTCTGAAACACACAGAATTTTAATTTTTTAGTATAATAATCAATTTTGCAAAGTTTTAGCCCCGTAGCATTGTTAAAAGTGCCGATTATGCAAAATTACCCCGTTATGCAAAATACAAATATTGAGCCTAAGCCGTAAATTTTGGCTCTATCGGTCTAAAACTTACAGAATTTTATTATTTTAGTTTAATACACAATTTACTAAAGTTTTAGCCCCGTAGCATTGTTAAAAGTGCCGATTATGCAAAATTACCCCGTTATGCAAAATACTAATATTGAGCCTAAGCCGTAAATTTCGGCTCTATCGATCTAAAACTTACAGAATTTTAATTTTTTAGTTTATTACACAACTTACTAAAGTTTTAGCCCCGTAGCATTGTTAGAAGTACATATTATGCAAAATTACCCCGTTATGCAAAATACAAATATTGAGCCTAAGCCGTAAATTTTGGTTCTATCGGTCTGAAACACACAGAATTTTAATTTATTAGTATAATAATCAATTTTGCAAAGTTTTATCCCCGTAGCATTGTTAAAAGTGCCGATTATGCAAAATTACCCCGTTATGCAAAATACAAATATTGAGCCTAAGCCGTAAATTTTGGCTCCATCGGTCTGAAACACACAGAATTTTAATTTTTTAGTATAATAATATATTTTGCAAAGTTTTAGCCCCGTAGCATTGTTAAAAGTGCCGATTATGCAAAATTACCCCGTTATGCAAAATACTAATATTGAGCCTTAGCCGTAAATTTCGGCTCTATCGATCTAAAACTTTCAGAATTTTAATTTTTTAGTTTAATACACAATTTACTAAAGTTTTAGCCCTGTAGCATTGTTAAAAGTGCCGCTTATGCAAAATTACCCCGTTATGCAAAATACTAATATTGAGCCTAACCCGTAAATTTTGGCTCTATCGGTTTAAAAATTTCAGAATTTTAATTTTTTAGTTTAATACACAATTTACTAAAGTTTAAGCACAGTAGCATTGTTAGAAGTACCGATTATGCAAAATTACCCCGTTATGCAAAATACAAATACTGAGCCTAAGCCGTAAATTTTGGCTCTATCGAACTTAAACTTACAGAATTTTAATTTTTTAGTTTAATAAACAATTTACTAAAGTTTGAGCCCCGTAGCATTGTTAAAAGTACCGATTATGCAAAATTACCCCGTTATGCAAAATACAAATATTGAGCCTAAGCCGTAAATTTTGGTTCTATCGGTCTGAAACACACAGAATTTTAATTTTTTAGTATAATAATCAATTTTGCAAAGTTTTAGCCCCGTAGCATTGTTAAAAGTGCCGATTATGCAAAATTACCCCGTTATGCAAAATACAAATATTGAGCCTAACCCGTAATTTGGCTCTATCGGTTTAAAACTTTCAGAATTTTAATTTTTTTGTTTAATACACAATTTACTAAAGTTTTAGCCCCGTAGCATTGTTATAAGTGCCGATTATGCAAAATTACCCCGTTATGCAAAATACTAATATTGAGCCTAAGCCGTAAATTTCGGCTCTATCGATCTAAAACTTACAGAATTTTAATTTTTTAGTTTATTACACAACTTACTAAAGTTTTAGCCCCGTAGCATTGTTAGAAGTACATATTATGCAAAATTACCCCGTTATGCAAAATACAAATATTGAGCCTAAGCCGTAAATTTTGGTTCTATCGGTCTGAAACACACAGAATTTTAATTTATTAGTATAATAATCAATTTTGCAAAGTTTTATCCCCGTAGCATTGTTAAAAGTGCCGATTATGCAAAATTACCCCGTTATGCAAAATACAAATATTGAGCCTAAGCCGTAAATTTTGGCTCTATCAGTCTAAAACTTACTGAATTTTAATTTTTTAGTTTAATAAACAATTTACTAAAGTTTTAGCCCTGTAGCATTGTTAGAAGTACCGATTATGCAAAATTACCCCGTTATGCAAAATACAAATATTGAGCCTAAGCCGTAAATTTTGGCTCTATCAGTCTAAAACTTACTGAATTTTAATTTTTTAGTTTAATACACAATTTACTAAAGTTTTAGCCCTGTAGCATTGTTAAAAGTGCCGCTTATGCAAAATTACCCCGTTATGCAAAATACTAATATTGAGCCTAACCCGTAAATTTTGGCTCTATCGGTTTAAAAATTTCAGAATTTTAATTTTTTAGTTTAATACACAATTTACTAAAGTTTAAGCACAGTAGCATTGTTAGAAGTACCGATTATGCAAAATTACCCCGTTATGCAAAATACAAATACTGAGCCTAAGCCGTAAATTTTGGCTCTATCGAACTTAAACTTACAGAATTTTAATTTTTTAGTTTAATAAACAATTTACTAAAGTTTTAGCCCCGTAGCATTGTTAAAAGTACCGATTATGCAAAATTACCCCGTTATGCAAAATACAAATATTGAGCCTAAGCCGTAAATTTTGGTTCTATCGGTCTGAAACACACAGAATTTTAATTTTTTAGTATAATAATCAATTTTGCAAAGTTTTAGCCCCGTAGCATTGTTAAAAGTGCCGATTATGCAAAATTACCCCGTTATGCAAAATACAAATACTGAGCCTAAGCCGTAAATTTTGGCTCTATCGGTCTAAAACTTACAGAATTTTATTATTTTAGTTTAATACACAATTTACTAAAGTTTTAGCCCCGTAGCATTGTTAAAAGTGCCGATTATGCAAAATTACCCCGTTATGCAAAATACTAATATTGAGCCTAAGCCGTAAATTTCGGCTCTATCGATCTAAAACTTACAGAATTTTAATTTTTTAGTTTATTACACAACTTACTAAAGTTTTAGCCCCGTAGCATTGTTAGAAGTACATATTATGCAAAATTACCCCGTTATGCAAAATACAAATATTGAGCCTAAGCCGTAAATTTTGGTTCTATCGGTCTGAAACACACAGAATTTTAATTTATTAGTATAATAATCAATTTTGCAAAGTTTTATCCCCGTAGCATTGTTAAAAGTGCCGATTATGCAAAATTACCCCGTTATGCAAAATACAAATATTGAGCCTAAGCCGTAAATTTTGGCTCCATCGGTCTGAAACACACAGAATTTTAATTTTTTAGTATAATAATATATTTTGCAAAGTTTTAGCCCCGTAGCATTGTTAAAAGTGCCGATTATGCAAAATTACCCCGTTATGCAAAATACTAATATTGAGCCTTAGCCGTAAATTTCGGCTCTATCGATCTAAAACTTTCAGAATTTTAATTTTTTAGTTTAATACACAATTTACTAAAGTTTTAGCCCTGTAGCATTGTTAAAAGTGCCGCTTATGCAAAATTACCCCGTTATGCAAAATACTAATATTGAGCCTAACCCGTAAATTTTGGCTCTATCGGTTTAAAAATTTCAGAATTTTAATTTTTTAGTTTAATACACAATTTACTAAAGTTTAAGCACAGTAGCATTGTTAGAAGTACCGATTATGCAAAATTACCCCGTTATGCAAAATACAAATACTGAGCCTAAGCCGTAAATTTTGGCTCTATCGAACTTAAACTTACAGAATTTTAATTTTTTAGTTTAATAAACAATTTACTAAAGTTTTAGCCCCGTAGCATTGTTAAAAGTACCGATTATGCAAAATTACCCCGTTATGCAAAATACAAATATTGAGCCTAAGCCGTAAATTTTGGTTCTATCGGTCTGAAACACACAGAATTTTAATTTTTTAGTATAATAATCAATTTTGCAAAGTTTTAGCCCCGTAGCATTGTTAAAAGTGCCGATTATGCAAAATTACCCCGTTATGCAAAATACAAATATTGAGCCTAAGCCGTAAATTTTGGCTCTATCGGTCTAAAACTTACAGAATTTTATTATTTTAGTTTAATACACAATTTACTAAAGTTTTAGCCCCGTAGCATTGTTAAAAGTGCCGATTATGCAAAATTACCCCGTTATGCAAAATACTAATATTGAGCCTAAGCCGTAAATTTCGGCTCTATCGATCTAAAACTTACAGAATTTTAATTTTTTAGTTTATTACACAACTTACTAAAGTTTTAGCCCCGTAGCATTGTTAGAAGTACATATTATGCAAAATTACCCCGTTATGCAAAATACAAATATTGAGCCTAAGCCGTAAATTTTGGTTCTATCGGTCTGAAACACACAGAATTTTAATTTTTTAGTATAATAATCAATTTTGCAAAGTTTTATCCCCGTAGCATTGTTAAAAGTGCCGATTATGCAAAATTACCCCGTTATGCAAAATACAAATATTGAGCCTAAGCCGTAAATTTTGGCTCCATCGGTCTGAAACACACAGAATTTTAATTTTTTAGTATAATAATATATTTTGCAAAGTTTTAGCCCCGTAGCATTGTTAAAAGTGCCGATTATGCAAAATTACCCCGTTATGCAAAATACTAATATTGAGCCTTAGCCGTAAATTTCGGCTCTATCGATCTAAAACTTTCAGAATTTTAATTTTTTAGTTTAATACACAATTTACTAAAGTTTTAGCCCTGTAGCATTGTTGAAAGTGCCGCTTATGCAAAATTACCCCGTTATGCAAAATACTAATATTGAGCCTAACCCGTAATTTGGCTCTATCGGTTTAAAACTTTCAGAATTTTAATTTTTTAGTTTAATACACAATTTACTAAAGTTTTAGCCCCGTAGCATTGTTATAAGTACCGATTATGCAAAATTACCCCGTTATGCAAAATTCAAATATTGAGCCTAAGCCGTAAATTTTGGTTCTATCGGTCTGAAACACACAGAATTTTAATTTTTTAGTATAATAATCAATTTTGCAAAGTTTTAGCCCCGTAGCATTGTTAAAAGTGCCGATTATGCAAAATTACCCCGTTATGCAAAATACAAATATTGAGCCTAAGCCGTAAATTTTGGCTCTATCGGTCTAAAACTTACAGAATTTTATTATTTTAGTTTAATACACAATTTACTAAAGTTTTAGCCCCGTAGCATTGTTAAAAGTGCCGATTATGCAAAATTACCCCGTTATGCAAAATACTAATATTGAGCCTAAGCCGTAAATTTCGGCTCTATCGATCTAAAACTTACAGAATTTTAATTTTTTAGTTTATTACACAACTTACTAAAGTTTTAGCCCCGTAGCATTGTTAGAAGTACATATTATGCAAAATTACCCCGTTATGCAAAATACAAATATTGAGCCTAAGCCGTAAATTTTGGTTCTATCGGTCTGAAACACACAGAATTTTAATTTATTAGTATAATAATCAATTTTGCAAAGTTTTATCCCCGTAGCATTGTTAAAAGTGCCGATTATGCAAAATTACCCCGTTATGCAAAATACAAATATTGAGCCTAAGCCGTAAATTTTGGCTCCATCGGTCTGAAACACACAGAATTTTAATTTTTTAGTATAATAATATATTTTGCAAAGTTTTAGCCCCGTAGCATTGTTAAAAGTGCCGATTATGCAAAATTACCCCGTTATGCAAAATACTAATATTGAGCCTTAGCCGTAAATTTCGGCTCTATCGATCTAAAACTTTCAGAATTTTAATTTTTTAGTTTAATACACAATTTACTAAAGTTTTAGCCCTGTAGCATTGTTAAAAGTGCCGCTTATGCAAAATTACCCCGTTATGCAAAATACTAATATTGAGCCTAACCCGTAAATTTTGGCTCTATCGGTTTAAAAATTTCAGAATTTTAATTTTTTAGTTTAATACACAATTTACTAAAGTTTAAGCACAGTAGCATTGTTAGAAGTACCGATTATGCAAAATTACCCCGTTATGCAAAATACAAATACTGAGCCTAAGCCGTAAATTTTGGCTCTATCGAACTTAAACTTACAGAATTTTAATTTTTTAGTTTAATAAACAATTTACTAAAGTTTTAGCCCCGTAGCATTGTTAAAAGTACCGATTATGCAAAATTACCCCGTTATGCAAAATACAAATATTGAGCCTAAGCCGTAAATTTTGGTTCTATCGGTCTGAAACACACAGAATTTTAATTTTTTAGTATAATAATCAATTTTGCAAAGTTTTAGCCCCGTAGCATTGTTAAAAGTGCCGATTATGCAAAATTACCCCGTTATGCAAAATACAAATATTGAGCCTAAGCCGTAAATTTTGGCTCTATCGGTCTAAAACTTACAGAATTTTATTATTTTAGTTTAATACACAATTTACTAAAGTTTTAGCCCCGTAGCATTGTTAAAAGTGCCGATTATGCAAAATTACCCCGTTATGCAAAATACTAATATTGAGCCTAAGCCGTAAATTTCGGCTCTATCGATCTAAAACTTACAGAATTTTAATTTTTTAGTTTATTACACAACTTACTAAAGTTTTAGCCCCGTAGCATTGTTAGAAGAACATATTATGCAAAATTACCCCGTTATGCAAAATACAAATATTGAGCCTAAGCCGTAAATTTTGGTTCTATCGGTCTGAAACACACAGAATTTTAATTTTTTAGTATAATAATCAATTTTGCAAAGTTTTATCCCCGTAGCATTGTTAAAAGTGCCGATTATGCAAAATTACCCCGTTATGCAAAATACAAATATTGAGCCTAAGCCGTAAATTTTGGCTCCATCGGTCTGAAACACACAGAATTTTAATTTTTTAGTATAATAATATATTTTGCAAAGTTTTAGCCCCGTAGCATTGTTAAAAGTGCCGATTATGCAAAATTACCCCGTTATGCAAAATACTAATATTGAGCCTTAGCCGTAAATTTCGGCTCTATCGATCTAAAACTTTCAGAATTTTAATTTTTTAGTTTAATACACAATTTACTAAAGTTTTAGCCCTGTAGCATTGTTGAAAGTGCCGCTTATGCAAAATTACCCCGTTATGCAAAATACTAATATTGAGCCTAACCCGTAATTTGGCTCTATCGGTTTAAAACTTTCAGAATTTTAATTTTTTAGTTTAATACACAATTTACTAAAGTTTTAGCCCCGTAGCATTGTTAAAAGTACCGATTATGCAAAATTACCCCGTTATGCAAAATACAAATATTGAGCCTAAGCCGTAAATTTTGGTTCTATCGGTCTGAAACACACAGAATTTTAATTTTTTAGTATAATAATCAATTTTGCAAAGTTTTAGCCCCGTAGCATTGTTAAAAGTGCCGATTATGCAAAATTACCCCGTTATGCAAAATACAAATATTGAGCCTAAGCCGTAAATTTTGGCTCTATCGGTCTAAAACTTACAGAATTTTAATATTTTAGTTTAATACACAATTTACTAAACTTTTAGCCCAGTAGCATTGTTAGAAGTCCGAATATGCAAAATTACCCCGTTATGCAAAATACAAATATTGAGCCTAAGCCGTAAATTTTGGCTCCATCGGTCTAAAACACACAGAATTTTAATTTTTTAGTTTAATACACAATTCACTAAAGTTTTAGCCCCGTAGCATTGTTAGAAGTGCCGATTATGCAAAATTTCCCCGTTATGCAAAATAGTAATATTGAGCCTAAGCCGTAAATTTTGGCTCTATCGATCTAAAACTTTCAGAATTTTAATTTTTTAGTTTAATACACAATTTTGTAAAGTTTTAGCCCCGTAGCATTGTTAAAAGTGCCGATTATGCAAAATTACCCCGTTATGCAAAATACAAATATTGAGCCTAAGCCGTAAATTTTGGCTCTATCGGTCTAAAACATACAGAATATTAATTTTTTAGTATAATAATCAATTTTGCAAAGTTTTAGCCTCGTAGCATTGTTAGAAGTACCGATTATGCAAAATTACCCCGTTATGCAAAATACAAAAATTGAGCCTAAGCCGTAAATTTTGGCTCTATTGGTCTGAAACTTGTTGGATGTTGTTTATACCCTATAATAAACAATTTGTCAACGTTTTAGCACCCTAGCCGCATTAGAAGTACAAATTACCCATAGTACTTGGGTGTAGGAGTTACTGTTAAAAAGGCTAGAATTTGTTTGGAGCCCAATTTTTGTGTCAAAATTGTCTAAAAGTTGATGCATTTGCTTATATATAGTATAATAGATAATTGTACCAAGTTTTAGCGACTTCGTACGATCAGAAGTAGCCATTATGCAAATTATGCAAAGTATTTTGCATAATAGCCATTATGCAGAATAGGGTCGCCCTTGTAACATTCTTAGTTTTGCCGCCAAACTCTTTTAACTGAACATATTATAGAGATCTGTTACCTTGTTTCAACTTTTGGAGAATTTATATGGATTTTTTTTAATACATTAGCATTTTATAATGATTTTCTACCAGAGATAAGTAATTTAAGAGTTTTCTACTAAGTTCAAAAATGATACTCTTGCAGTGTTGTAAAAGTTTTAAATCGTAATTATTTCGTGCAGTTAGTTCTAAATATCTCCACTAGGTTTGATTTGACAGGGCCTAACTTTTACCACGAAAAACAAAATTTTAGTTCTTAAAAGCAAAGTCAAAGGCACCCATTTTATTTTATTAAATTGTTAGTTTGAGTATGTTTCTGTTGAATTAAATAAATTATATTTATCGTGTATAGAATTATTTGTGGACTTACTTGGTACGGATTCGTAGACCGTGTCGATATAATCTTGTAGTTTTATAGATAGTTTTTTATCTTAGTTGTAACCGGCCGGTTTCACATTTTTTAGGGTACCTATCGTATTACCATCTGTTACATAACAGTTCGAAATTGTTTCTCGCAGTCATGATCAAACGAAATCTGATCAATTTTATCGCTAAAATCCCTCAGGTATGTTATTTAAGATTCAAGGTGTGTAACAGTATATTTGCATGTGTTCTTAACTCAGCTGTCGACGAGTTCTGATATGTTATTCTCTTTCGTTTTCAGCAGGGAAGAAATGTTTGGAAGGCACAAGAACTGACAAGAGTAGCCACTGTTACTCGGTGTTTAAGTACGTCTACTTCGTCTTCGTCATTTTGTAAGTTCTACTCATCTTTAATTATAAATAATATCTTGGCTCTTTTTCTTGTTACCTCTGCAAAATGAAGTGTGATAGCTTCAAGGATTCAGTTCCTTAGAACTACAAGCTATCTTCGGAAGAAATGACACCATGTTTTGTTGCTAGGGATTACATAATATACTTACTACTGGTAGTAGGGATTACCTACTACTCTAAAATCAAAAGTATAAGCTATCAATGTTGTCCAGGTGGATTTGAAGACATTTCACCTTTTGGTTGTCCTACTTTAGCTATCCTAAACCTTTATGTGGGATATTTTGATTCAGAATTGTTAAAAATATGACGTACGATTGTATCAACTTGGATATATCAGTTGGATTCAAGTAACAATATAATAAACTACCCAACCTAACTACCTTATTATCAATCAATAATAATAGTGACAAGCCGTCCATTTCAAACAGAGATTAACCTGAGGTTTTATCATAAAAAGAAAAGGTAAGTCTGAAGATATCATTTTCAGAGCCTCGAGCTTGGAACACGTATGATAAGCTAACATACGGAACTCATTTCACTGTCTTATCTCTAAACCTTATCAATGAAAAGGTTAAGGATCATCACAAGATACATTAACTTGTAGTAGCAAACAAAATATAAATGAAATAATGGTTATCATCTTACTAACAAGGGTGTGTTGGAAAACACTAACTAGTCTACCTCTCGGTTGACCGGTGGTTTGTTGTTGTTTGTCATGGCGGCATAAAATAATTTTGTCTCCGAACATGACGGTTGAAGGCAGCAGTTTACCGAAAAGGTTATAAACAAAGAGAGGTTACAAATATAAATTGGTTTTTGTTTGGTGTGAGATAGAAGGATAGAAGTGAAGCTGTGACGAATTCTCAAGTGAACAAACTATTGCAGCGGCACCCCTTTAGGTTAAATCTGTTTAGGTTGGTGTTTCCGGACACACCACTTACTTCTCGGTCGACCTGGTTAGTGTTTTCGAACATACCCTAAATCATGCATAAAAATGTTAAGGTATAACCTGTTACAACCTTCCCTTTTTTAATAACTTTTTATTGAAAAAAGAGAATTAAAAACGGTCATACTAAATATGGACGTGATGTGAAGCAACCTGATTTTTTTTATTATTATCAGCTGTGAGTTGCTTAAAACCTTTATGTGGGATATTTTGATTCAAAATTGTTAAAGTATGATGTACGGTCGTATCAACTACTCTTAGATAAGACATTTTACAATTCCATAACATTATTACTATTTTAAATGCTAATGCATACGGGTTTTTTTTTAAAAAAAAAAAAAAAGAAAGCTTATTGTGTATTTAAATGTTTATCGAGATATTTTTAAGCACAAACCTTTTTAATGACATTAATGTAAGAAAATATCCATGTTTAGTTAAGTAATTATGTGTAACTATAAAGTTCTAATTGTTACGTAATCTAAATGTAAGATCAATAACATATTTCCTTTATTTTTAGTATACTTTCTCTTAGTTCTGATTTTTAAAAAACTAAAAAAAATGCCTATGATAACCATAATTTAAAATAAGCATTCAAAGTTCAAAATGAAAGTCAGAGTTTGTTATACTGCTCAAGTTTTGGTTGAATTCATTTTTTAATTGTTCTTGCTTGCAGCCGATTACTATTTGCCAGCGGTGCTAAAGCCAGCTCCCGCCTTCAAGGGAAAAGCTGTTATCGATGGAGACTTCAAAGATATCAAATTGTCGGACTTTGCTGGCAAATACCTCTACCTCTTCTTTTACCCTCTCGATTTGTAAGTAATTTTAACAAATTAAGTTAATGGAATCCTAGCTTTAGATACTGGGATATTAATGATTTTCTTCGTCTTAAAGTAAAGCTGTGCTATAAGCATGGTAGTCGTTGGTTATTTGATATATACTGTAGAACCTCGATAAGAAAGTGTCTCAAGGGGATTTGGGAAACAGTCTTGTTATCAAGGTGCTCTTTTTGTTGAGGGTCGTGTTATCAAGGTTATTTTGGCTATCAGTCGTGTTATCGAGGTTAATGGGCGGGGTTTTCAAGTCTAGACTTGTTCAAGGTCGACCCATTCCTGTATAGAGTCATGTTATAGAGGTTGACTTCTCAAAACGACTTGTTGTAGAGGTTGCTTGGATAATAATACGTCGCGTCAGAGAGGTTACGTAAAAGTGACAAAGGTTGCTGTGACGTCATGCGCCCTCCACGATTTTTCGTCAGGTTATCTTTTCTGGCTCACAACATTCATTGTTTACTAGAGTTCTGTAAGCATTTTATAGTTTTTTCCTCTTTTTATTGTATTAAAAGCTTTTTTAACCGTTTTTAACCTTATCATATATTAGTAACATCATTAATAAGCCAACAAATGTATACATTATAGATGATAAAACAAATAATTCTCACAAATAACTCAAATAAGATGTAAAATAACTTACTTACAGGTGTGCTCTTTTTACTCTATTAAAAGCTTTTTTAACTGTTTTTAACCTTATCATATATCAGTAACATCATTAATAAGCCAATAAATGTGTACATTTTAGATGATAAAACAAATAATTCTCACAAATAACTCAAAGAAGAAGTAAAATAACACTCACAGATGTGCTCTTTTTACTCTATTAAAAGCTTTTTTAACTGTTTTTAACCTTATCATGTATCAGTAACATCATTAATAAGCCAATAAATGTATACATTATAGATGATAAAACAAATAATTGATTAAAAAATAATAATAAAATAAATTAGCACTGATAAACCCCCACCTATATCCAATGTTATGAGCCAGCTAACCTAACTTCACACACTTTTTTACGTAAGTGACGTCACACTTCCCCGGCGTATAGTCGTGTTATAGAGTTATAGAGGTTAATTTAACATTATGTGTTATGGCAATCTCATGGGGATTTGAAAATTGCAATTGAGGTTGTCGTGTTATTGATGAAAAAAGATTTACAATCTTGATGAAACAATCATATTTTACATTTTATTTAAACTATTTTTGCCTTTTTAAGTTGATTTACTTCAAGCCGTGACCACTCCTTATCTCATTCCTCTAAATGTTGACTTGTAATGTACTGATAATAATTATTTTTGTGAGCAAGATTTTTAATTTTTTTAACGGACCAAATGTGATTTTGCTTCATAAGAGCTCAATTAAATTAGTTTTTAAACAAATATTTAATTAGGCTATAATATTAATAATATTATTAATAATATTTTATTAATTATTAATTAATTTATTAAGCTTCTCATTAACAAGACTTGAATCTCCCTCCCTAGATTCAATCGATTTTTTAAAAATCAATATTATTGAAAATGTTGGTGATTATGCGTGCTATTGTTTTAATAATCGACGAAAACCAACCAAGAAATATTTGGCTTATGGGAAAAGTCGAAAAGGTTTACCCAGGCAGTGACGGGCAAGTTTGGACTGTCGAGGTTAAAACAAAGGCAGGAACCTATCGACGGGCGGTATTAAAGTTAAAAAAAATTAATTTAGAAGACGAGGAGCTTATCTCCTACTACCTTTAGGTATTTTTTTTGTATTTATGTATAATTTAATTTGGCGCGCGGGAGAAATGTTATTGTTTTGTTTTTAATATTTGACAAGTTAAAAGAAAATATGTATTTTTGACAGTTTGATTTTGTGATTTCAATGAAATATACGATTAAGTAAAATGACATACGAAGTTTGAAATTATTAGACATAGACGAGAACACGTGCATACAAAGGGAAGTTACTAGGGAGGCCATAAAGACATGGTAGCAGTGAAAAAAACTACAATTATTTCAAATTTTTTGAAATTTACCAAGGTTGAAATGCACCGAAATTTTGAAATGACCCATTTAATTCAAAACGAAAAGCTATAGGATAGAAAAAGAAAGCAGTCTGTTTTGATACTTTTTTATTTTAACTTTTATTGGTGCGAGTGCTTTATAAATTAAGATTAAAAAAAATCTCGCGCTGACCCCTCAAACCATGCCTGCAGACCCCCAGGAGTCCGCGGACCACTCTTTGAGAACCCCTGACTTATATTACTCTGTTGCCAAATACATTTCACTTTTACTTATAGATGCGCCTCATACAGAGGCATGCACTGATATTAAAAAATAGACTTGTGAGGGGTTGAAAGTAGACTCTCTCTCTCTTTGTTATTGGGATAAGGGTAATTGTGAAAATGGATGTGGACTAGATTCAGTTAGTGAAACAGTTTGGGACAGATGGGTGTTTTGAAA
>OX578278.1:6756484-7086723 GCA_951217055.1 Gerris lacustris | reverse complement strand
CGAATTTTTGAAAATTTTTTCCATGGAAATCCGTTTTAGACCATTCTGAATCGATTCCTAAAATGTACCACTTTTTTTATGTATGTATGTATACATGTATGTATATATGTGTTACTCCAGTCGATATTTCCACTTAAAAATTTCAAACAAATTTTAAAATGTCAATAATATCAAAAGAAAGGATGAGTTCGTTGGCCAGATTTTTTTCGAGTTCATTTAGGGGTCAAATATTGACAATTTAGGGTCAAAAATAGCATAAAAAAATGTGTTTTTTCCATTTTATCCCCCTTTACACATAAAAGTGTACATAACAACAATTACTGTACTCTTAAAGAGCTTTCCAACGACATGCATCTTGAAGGGTAAATACTATTTTGACTTTTGTACCTCGTACCCTTGTGTACCAATTTTTTTTTTCACCCCTGCCAATTCTAAACCAAAATTTCCCTATATTATCATAAGCCAATAATACGCAGATTTCTTTGAAAATTCGCTCATTAGGTCATGGTGCATGACTGGACTTTTTTTGACTGTTGTTCTGGAAATAATAATAATAAAAAAAAAAATTATCCAAAAATTTTCCGCCCCCCCCAGAAATTGCCCAGTCTGCCCATTGGTAAATCAGTGTCTGATTATCATTGAACTGATTTTTTAACAACCATAATCTCAAATCTCTTATTTCAAATCCGTTTCTATTTGAAATGATCGGTCCTTGAAGAAGAAGGAATTAGTAAGGTTTACGAATTGCACGTCCTTGGTCGTGTGTAAACAAAACATTAAGTTCAAGTTGTGGAGGGATTTGATAAGGAACGGAGAGTGAAGAGGAGGGGATGCAGGGCCCCGTAGAGGGGGGGTGTTGAGGGGGTTGGGGGTAAGAATTGCGGCTCATCCACCAGCAGTGTGCCAGCCGATCTCGTGTAGAGTGCATCGTATAGTTCAGTTCGAGTGTTTTCATACTGTGTACTTCGGCGTGTCGCTTCTATACTACAACCGCGCCGCTCAGTGCCGCTCTTCTTATCACTATTCAAGTGCCATTATCAAGTTCAGTGATTTAAGCTGTGATTTTATTATTTTTAAATTTTTTTTTCAAACCATCTTGGATCCTACTTGTGTCATAACAGGAGGGAATTAAAGCCCGACACCCTTTTTACTGCATCGACCCTCGTCTCGCATTATAACAAGGTTAGTTCTTTCGTCAAATTTATCAACAACGTAATCAAAACTAACTACTAATTTAACTAAACTTTTTTTTTTTTATAATTAAACGAAAAACGTAATTTCTTTAAAAAACTAATTAACGAATTCTAAACCAACTTATATTGCAAAATTAAAAAACTTAAGTTGAATAAATAACCATTTGTTTCTTTTAAAAAACCAAACTATTTTTATAAACAGATTTACGATTTCTCTAGCCTATAAATATAATGTAAATAGGTTGAAACCATTAACATTTCTTCTACTGTATTTATGTGATAACTTATACGAATTTTCTTGTTTATAATCAGTTTACAATGATGCATTCTTCACTATCTGTTTCAAAATCCAAATTTATACGATTGTGGTTGTTATAAAATCAGTTCAATGATGAAACATCCTTAATTATCTGCTTCATAATCCAAATTTATACGATTATGGTTGTTAAAAAATTAGTTCAATGATGATGCATTCTTCACTATCTTTTTTTTAAAAAAAATCCAAACTTATTCGGTTTTAGTTGTTTATTAATCAGTTCAATGATTATGCCTTCTTCACTATCTGTTTTACAATAAGGTAAATCTTATTATTGTTTTGGTAGTGTCAATTAAAAATGTTGCACTATTTTATCACGATTAATAAAATCCTAAGGGCAAAATTGATAAGAAATAAAGCACTATCTATTAATAATCTATTATCTTGTTATCTACTGGCCCACTAATAATAACGAACTAAAGTGAAATGAAAGCCGGTCTATATTAAATATTCGTTTCTGTTACTCAACGTAACAATTTTGTTTACTTATTATTATCCCTTATTTAATTAATTAAAAAGTATAACAATAAAAATTTTCCTATTCTTTCCTAGTGAATATTATTGTTAAAAAAAACTGTAATAAGATTAAGTTTTTTATAATAGTTTTTTTAAATGTTTCTAGTTTCTACTAAGATTTTGCGAAATTGCTCTTAGTGAAAATCATCAAACTCTGAACCTACTTTTCAGTAAATCAAATTTTATACTTGATAAGTTATTTATATAATTAATCAGACTAACTTACTACAGTTAAATGTTATTATTCGTCAAACAAATTAAGTTATATATTATCATTTTTTGATTATTTCTTTTTAGAACCTAAAAAACCTGTGTAGATTTATCAATACGTTGTTCTCCTTGAGAACCTGAGTAGCTTTATCAATACGTTGTTCTCTTAGAGAACCTGTATAGCTTTATCCATACGTCGTTTTTCTAGAAACCTGTATAGATTTATCAATACTTTGTTTCCCTAGGGAACCTATGTAGATTTATCAATCCGTAATTGTCCTAGTGAAAATGTGTAGATTTAGATTTATCAATACGTTGTTTTTCTAGAGAACCTGCGTAGCTTTATCAATGTGTTTTGTTCCTTGTGAGCCCATGTAGATTTATCAATTCGTTGTTTTCCTAGAGAACCTGTGTAGATTTATCAATACGTTGTTTTTCTAGAAACCTATGTAGATTTATCAATCCGTCGTTTTCCTAGAGAACCTGTGTAGATTTATGATTTATCAATACGTTGTTTTATTAGAGAACCTGCGTAGCTTTATCAATACGTCGTTTTCCTAGAGAACCTGTGTAGATTTATCAATACGTCGTTTTCCTAGAGAACCTTTGTAGATTTATGATTTATCAATACGTTGTTTTATTAGAGAACCTGCGTAGCTTTATCAATATGTCGTTTTCCTAGAGAACCTGTGTAGATTTATCAATACGTTGTTTTTTTTTAGAGAACCTGCGTAGCTTTATCAATACGTTGTTTTTCTAGAGAACCTGTGTAGATTTATCAATACGTTGTTTTTCTAGAGAACCTGTGTAGATTTATCAATACGTTGTTTTTTTAGAGAACCTGTGTAGATTTATCAATACGTTGTTTTTCTAGAGAACCTGTGTAGATTTATCAATACGTTGTTTTTCTAGAGAACCTGTGTAGATTTATCAATACGTTGTTTTCCTAGAGAACCTGTGTAGATTCATGATTTATCAATACGTTGTTTTTTAGAAACCTATGTAGATTTATCAATACGTTGTTTTTTTTTAGAGAACCTGCGTAGCTTTATCAATACATTGTTTTCCTTGAGATCCTATGTAGATTTATCAATCCGTCGTTTTCCTAGAGAACCTGTGTAGATTTATGATTTATCAATACGTTGTTTTTCTAGAAACCTATGTAGATTTATCAATACGCTGTTTTTTTAGAGAACCTGCGTAGCTTTATCAATACGTTGTTTTCCTTGAGATCCTATGTAGATTTATCAATCCGTCGTTTTCCTAGAGAACCTGTGTAGATTCATGATTTATCAATACGTTGTTTTTTAGAAACCTATGTAGATTTATCAATACGTTGTTTTTTTTTAGAGAACCTGCGTAGCTTTATCAATACATTGTTTTCCTTGAGATCCTATGTAGATTTATCAATCCTTCGTTTTCCTAGAGAACCTATGTAGATTTATCAATCCGTCGTTTTCCTAGAGAACCTATGTAGATTTATCAATCCGTCGTTTTCCTAGAGAACCTGTGTAGATTTATCAATACGTTGTTTTTTTTTAGAGAACCTGCGTAGCTTTATCAATACGTTGTTTTTCTAGAGAACCTGTGTAGATTTATCAATACGTTGTTTTTCTAGAGAACCTGTGTAGATTTATCAATACGTTGTTTTTTTAGAGAACCTGTGTAGATTTATCAATACGTTGTTTTTCTAGAGAACCTGTGTAGATTTATCAATACGTTGTTTTTCTAGAGAACCTGTGTAGATTTATCAATACGTTGTTTTTCTAGAGAACCTGTGTAGCTTTATCAATACGTTGTTTTTCTAGAGAACCTGCGTAGCTTTATCAATACGTTGTTTTTCTAGAGAACCTGTGTAGATTTATCAATACGTTGTTTTTCTAGAGAACCTGTGTAGATTTATCAATACGTTGTTTTTTTAGAGAACCTGTGTAGATTTATCAATACGTTGTTTTTCTAGAGAACCTGTGTAGATTTATCAATACGTTGTTTTTCTAGAGAACCTGTGTAGATTTATCAATACGTTGTTTTTTTAGAGAACCTGTGTAGATTTATCAATACGTTGTTTTTCTAGAGAACCTGTGTAGATTTATCAATACGTTGTTTTTCTAGAGAACCTGTGTAGATTTATCAATACGTTGTTTTTCTAGAGAACCTGTGTAGCTTTATCAATACGTTGTTTTCTAGAGAACCTGTGTAGATTTATCAATACGTTGTTTTCTAGAGAACCTGCGTAGCTTTATCAATACGTTGTTTTTCTAGAGAACCTGTGTAGATTTATCAATACGTTGTTTTTTTAGAGAACCTGTGTAGATTTATCAATACGTTGTTTTTCTAGAGAACCTGTGTAGCTTTATCAATACGTTGTTTTCCTTGAGAACCTATGTAACTTTTTATGAATATGTTGTTTTCCTAGAAAACCTGTATAGCTTTATCAACAACGTTGATCTTTATCAACAATTACGTTGTTTTCCTAGAAAGATTGTATAGCTTCATCATTGCATTGTGTTCCTTGTAAACCTGTCTAGATTTATGAATATGTTGTTTTCCTACAAAACCTGTATAGATTTATCAATATGTGTGTTCTTTGTGAACCTGTGTAGATTTGTCAGTACATGGTTTTTTGCAGAGCCTGTGTAGCTTTATGTTGTGTTTCTTGTGAATCTATGTGTCCTTATCAATGCCTAATTTTCATAGAGAACATATTTATGTAGTTTTAGATTATCAAAAGGATCTTAGAAGCTAGTCGTGATGGATTAGTTATTGATCTCTAACCTTGAAGTGCAAATATTTTAAATACAAACAGGCTCAGACACTTTACATAGTATCTCGTCCAGTTCTTTTGCAGTTTGATTCAATTTGAATTGATAAAGTTTTAATAAACCTTATTAATATAACTTGATTTGCTATTTTTATTAAACCATATTAATATATTACTTGATTTCATCAAGTTTGTACCTTTGTATCTTGTATTATAGGGCGATGAAAATTAATTTACCTTGCTGTCATTATCGATAAAAAAAACATCGTCACCCCCCGGGGAATCGAACCGGGTACCCTTTTTTTTGTTTGATTTTTGGAGTTTTCCGTCTATATCTATTTATATATTTTTTTATTTTAATGTAGAGCAGGATGGGAAAATAAAAAAAATAAAAAAAAATGTTATTTTATAATATAATAACGTATACGTCTAATAATCTACGAAACACTAAAAAGTTCTTGCATACAAGTATTTCCCTGTTTTTTTAGAATTTTACAAATTCAATACTTCACAACTAATTTCTTTATAGATTAAATTTATGCCCAAATTTGATATTCTTGATTTTTCAAGAGTTGTACCGACAATTCCTTCATAAATAAAATAAAGTAATAAAATTTTAGTAAAATATTATTATTTACATTTCATAAACTATTATGTCTTTGTTCTGGTTTGCTTCTTTGAAGAACTGTGACGACAGTGTGGAGTGGGTAAATGATAAATAAATAATAAATAAATATGTATAATAATAAATAAATAAATAAATAATAAAATAAAATAGACTGCCAATTAGTGTGGCACATAACTTCCTCGCATCCTATCATGTACTTTATTGTTATATTAACATTAAAATTATTGTTATATTACTTTATTCTTATATTGTTTATTGTGTAAAAACTATTAATAGTTTTAGCGATCTTTAACACTTCATAGCGGTGTCGCTGTTGGTTTTACTAAAAAATTGTTTTTGAAAAAATGTTAGTCTCCTTGAATAGATAAAGTTAGAATTTTTCCCCGATCTAAAATTCCAATTTGAAATTTGAAGTTCACGTTTACGCGAGCGTTGCTCGTGAACGCTTGGACGGATAACGTTGGACAACGAACTCGTCCTGGGCATTGGTGAAATGAACATATCTACCAAATTTCATCAAAATCTGTCGACATTTATTCAAGTTATCGTCACACGTTTCATAATTAGCGGACACACAGACCGACAGACACACAGACAGACACGAGACCAAAAATGTTCTCTGATGCCTGAAATTGATTTCTGTCTTGGAATTTTTAAAATCGGACACGAAAGTTTTTCGTTCTCAAAAGTGAACACAATGCTTCCGTTACATTCGGTTAACTCGGAAGCAAAATAAAATAAAATAATAAATAAAAAATAAATAAATAAATAAAATAAAATAAATTATAAAATAAAAAACAAACAAATGATACATTAGACATTAGGTATATTTCTATTAATGTTATTGTAACTAAGTCTGAAAAAATTAAATTTTAAAATAAAACAATGAAAAACGAAGATAAACAAATCACCAGAAAGCACGAATATAAAAATGACATTTAAAGAAAACAGGATAAAAAAATTATTCAAGTACTCTTTCAAAAGCATCGACACAACGGCAACACGTCAAATAATAATCCTTTATCACACCTTCATATATGATAAATAATAAAATAAAACACAGGTAAAGTGATAATACACCCAGACATAGATGACATACAGGTGGAATTCTCCAAACTAACAATAACCTTATAAATATATTCATAGTCACGACCAGAATTGATTTCAATTTGAAAATACTATACATATATTTATTTGTATTGCATTATGTATGACTTACAGGTCATAATATATTACGTTAGGTATAAATATATGTAGTATATAGTCAGGTATATACTACGACTCTTTTGTATAATAACTAAAATTGAACTATATGAGACAAGAATTTAATTTTATATATGTACTATTGTATTATAATTTATTTTATTGTTAATTTAAAAAAAAAAAAAAAAAATAAAAAAAAACAGTTATTATATTAATGAGTTAATCTCGATATATTATCAGTCAAGTAGAACTTCGTTATAACGGACTATTAGTAAAGGTTGACCGTTAATGAAAGTCCGATTTAAAATTATAACAAATAATTATTTAAATTAATAATGCAAAAGGTTGTGTCAATATGTGAACAGTAAGTTACTAATCTATAACATCTTTATCTTAAACAAATTAACAAACATAATACGAAATAGACAGCTAATTAGTGTGGCACATAGCTTCCTCGCTTCGTCGCTTCCTATCACGTACTGTATTGATTTTCTGCTTTTACAACCAATGTCTAGTTTATTTAATTGTTTTCCCGGTTTTTTTAATCTGTCAAAATTGTTTTTTTTTTTTTTTTTTTTTTTTTTTTTTTTTAGTAATTGAAGTATCAATTAAGCAAAAGTTAAAGAGCAAAGATGGTTAGAATTAATCTTTTGCTATCCGAGGGTTACTTTCAACAAACCATCGAAATTTCATATAAATCAAATAAGTACTTTTGAAGATATAGGTGTAAATTAATGTATGTTTGTGCGCATGTGGAAGAGAAACAAATAGGCGCATAAGGTTGAAACTTACATGGGATCAACAATGGGCTAATTATTACCTACGACCCAAATTTTATGGTATGTTAGTTCGCAAAAATTGAGCGACAGATAGACACGGAACCAAAAATATAATTTGATGTCTGAAACGGATTTCTGTCTTAAAATTTTTGAAATCGGAGACCTAAAATATGTTCGATCTTCAAGACGATCACATATCTTCTGTTACCTTCGGTAACCTTGGATGTAATTACCTTTTTAGGGTCCGTAGGCAAAACCAAGGACCCTTATATTTTCCTGCGTGTGTCTGTCCGTCCGTCCTCTCGCTACTCTCATCGCTACACCTTTCGTCCGATCACTTTGAAATTTGGCATGTATGTGTCTTGTACCTACCCACATATTTTAAAAATATAGCGACTTGAAAAAAATATTTTTCCAAAAAAATTAGGGTAAAAAAAAAGTATATATATATATATATATATATATATATATATATATATATATATGTGTTGGCTACACACCGAAAACTATAATATACTACGACATAAACTACAATAATACTCAGAGAATCACTAAACAAAACGGATCTTAGTTTTAATTTTCATAACACTGACAACAAAAACATAAACATGTCAAATTCGAATAATAAAAAAAAACCATAACATCCTCCACGGCCTCCTATTGGCTGCTGTTCTCTGCTGAACGTAGCAATATAAGTTTGTGAATTGGACGCCGTAGTTCTCCAGTTGCTGTCTTTATATCAACTACTCTAACTTTATCATCAATTATCACGTCAAGGATAACCTTTCCCATTGGCCAGTTATGTCTTGAATTGTTTTCATCCGCTATAACTACTATATCATCGATGGCAAGATCTTTCTTTGATGCATGCCACTTTTTTCTGTTTATCAAAGTGGGTACATACTCCTTTAACCACCTCCGCCAAAATGAAGCAGCATGATATTGGGCAATGCGCCACAGAAATCGTTGTGCCCCTTGATCCTCTGGTTTTATTTTGACACGCAAGAAAAACATTTCTTCGACGTCACCTACTACTGCAAGTCGTTTTTCTCGAAACGGTAATAACCCTCCTAGCACAGAGTTAACTAAATCAGGTCCTATCATTAAATTATCGTTAAATGGCACTCCGTTATATTTTGCTCTAGAATCAAAAATAAAACTGAAGTTATAAGGCGTATTTGGGTTTTTAACAGCGAAGTGAAATACCAAATAAATCTATTGTTATGGTTTTTTTTATTATTCGAATTTGACATGTTTATGTTTTTGTTGTCAGTGTTATGAAAATTAAAACTAAGATCCGTTTTGTTTAGTGATTCTCTGAGTATTATTGTAGTTTATGTCGTAGTATATTATAGTTTTCGGTGTGTAGCCAACACATTTGCTGGTCCTTTTGGGTTCGCGACGCGTTTTGAACCAACGTAAAGATTTTGACGTAAATTTAATCGTATAGTTCAAAATGAGCAAAGCCAATAGTTATCCAGTGAGGAAGAGTACGAGACAAACAGCAGGAAAGCCGCCAGATAGGTATGATCCATGTCAATATCTCACTAAAGAAACTCACGAACATGAAACAGACCCAGAAAAATCAGCCACTAAAGTAAGTTCAAAAATTTCGAAAAATAGTAGTAGGAGATTGCAAGAGATAGAAATTGAAAAGCTGAAAGCAATAGCGTTACTAGAAAAAGAAAAAGAGCTGAAGGAAATAGAAATGAAAAAAGCTGAAGCTGAAAGTAATAACTTGAAAAGACAAATAGCTTTGATCGAAGCGGAAGCAGCACTCAAAGCAACATCAGTCAAGTCCGTAAGCTCTAAGGTGTCGACAACTCTAGACTTAGTAGAAGAGAGAGAAGTAACGTACTATGACAAAGTACGGTCTTGGCTAAAGGAGCCACTATCTTTTGATCCCGAGGAAAATTACGCAACTTCTGACGTTGAAGTGCACAATAATTGGGAAATGCCGGCGATGGTAAGAAAAATTAATAAAAAATTTGAATCTGTAAAACTTCCGTCATCAAATAAACCGGTCGAAATGGTCTCGTCCGTACAAAAACCGATTCAAACCAAACCGCTTGAAATGATTGAATACACGAACGATCCGACTTCGCTAATCAACGTAGCACATCAAGAACCATCTTCAACACACCTAATAAAAGATTTTACTGCAGCGACTCAAGCAATAACCGACGCATTTCAAACCTTAGCAAAAACGAGCGCTGAGAAAACGGCTAACAAACAGATTTTAGGTCGAAAACTACCAACGTTTTCAGGTAATCCAGAAGATTGGCCAATGTTTATATCACTCTATCGCAGTTCATCTCAAAAATGTAAATTCAACGACGAAGAGAATATGGTGCGTTTATATCGTGCTTTGACAGGTAAAGCTTTATTAGCTGTAAAATCATTATTTGTATCACCAAATAATTTAAGCACTGTATTAAAAATTTTAGAAACTAGATTTGGTAGACCTGAAATTATAATAGAAACGATGATCAGCCAAGCTCGATCACTGCCACAAGTTCAAAGTGAAAATCCGAACAGTCTCATAAACTTTGCAACTATAATTCAAAATATGACTGCAACTGCTGCATCACTAAATTTAAGTGCCTACGTCACAAATCCTACGTTGTTGAGAGAACTTCTGTCAAAATTACCTATATATTTTCAGTATGAATGGGCCAAAAAGGTACGAAGTCGAGGTCTAACTTTGCCAACATTATTGCATTTTTCAGAGTGGCTAGAGGAAGAAGCTTCAGTTGCCAGTGTACTATTTAAACCTTCATACTTTTCCGAACCTTATTTTCGCAAACCTGATAAGCCAACAAAAGATATTAACTATTCAAAGACAAACCGACAAAACGTATTCGTAGCCAACGAAAATATTGAAAAGTTAGAGAAAAGAAATACAAGTTCTTGTGCTTTCTGTTCTGTAAATAATGCACATTCGATAAATAAATGTAATAAATTTCTAGCTCTCAGTGTGAACGAGAGATGGGAATGGGCTAAATCACAGAGGATTTGTTTTGCATGTCTCATTAGATCACCTCACCGTGTAGGAAATTGTCGTTTCAAGAAAAAATGCGGTACAAACGACTGTCCAAAATTTCACCACCCTCTACTTCATGCCATACCTAGTGAACGAAATAAGTGTAACTTACAAGTAGATGACGACGAAGAAGATGACATCAACGAGGAGGTGGTGGTTGATAGAAGTGACGATCACGATCAGGAAGCAAACGACAATCAAGAACAAGAACACTCACTACAAGCTAGGGCTGTCGGCAAGCGAGTATTACTTCGAGTAGCACCAATTACCATCATAGGTGAAAAGAAAACCGTAGAAGCTTATGCATTATTTGACGAAGGCAGCACAGTAAGTCTCATAGACGCTGAGCTTGCAGAAGAAGTAGGGGTAAAAGGCTCAGTTCAGCCATTAAAGATGTTTTGGACTAATTCCAGCTGTTATGAGGACAATAAATCAAAGAAAATCAGTTTACGCATACAAGGAAAAGTAGATGACACTATGTTTGAGCTAGCCAATGTCAGAACAGTATCACATTTAAATTTACCATGCCATTCTGTTAGTGCGAGTAAGTGTGCTAAACGCTGGAACTATTTAGAACAAGTTCCACTCTCAGATCTAGATAATGTCAAACCTAAGGTGCTTATAGGACAAGAACATATAGACCTCACCATCGCTCGAGAAGTGGTGCAGGGGCCAAGTAATGCACCTTTTGCGTCAAAAACTAAGCTAGGATGGGTAATCCACGGAAATATGTCGCTGATAAAAGATAGGATTGATTCTGAATATTTACATCACTGCTATACTGAAGATCCTGACCTAGAAGAGTTGCTTCGCCAGAGCAATAATGAAACTCTTGCAGACAGTCTAATAAAACCAGGTGATAAAGTAATGTCACTGGAAGACAAACGAGGGTTAAAGATGATGGAAACAACATGTAAACAATTAGAAAACAAGCACTGGGAGATCGGAATGCTGTGGAAAGATGAAGAAACAAGATTACCAGAGAGTAAGACTATGACAATACATAGACCTCACTCAGTTAAAAAGAACAGATATAGTGAACAAATTGAAAATTTATTGAAGAAAGTATACGCTAGGATCCTCAGTGACGACAAGGTAGAGATTAAACCAGATAAAACCTGGGTTATTATCCATAGGTCGCTGGTTCAAATCCGGCCCAAAGGACCAGCAAATGTGTTGGCTACACACCGAAAACTATAATATACTACGACATAAACTACAATAATACTCAGAGAATCACTAAACAAAACGGATCTTAGTTTTAATTTTCATAACACTGACAACAAAAACATAAACATGTCAAATTCGAATAATAAAAAAAACCATAACATCATATATATATATATATATATATATATGTTAAAATTTTTTTATTTTTTTTTTCGACACCGTGAGGGGTATCATATGAAAGGGTACATCGAGCTGATTACAAAAATATATAATTCTTTGGATATAACTTTGATAGGGCGAGCGTAGGCAAGTTTGAAGTGGGTGTGAAACGTGTCCCCCCCCCCCCCCCCCTCTATCTCGCTTATGTGAAGTGCAAAAAATCTGAAAAAATTCCTGAACATTCTTCGACCGATACCACTTTTTGGAAATTTCGAAAAAGATACTATTTTATTTTTTATTGACAAAATACGTTGTTTTTTTATAATTATGGTCTTTTCGATGTATTTATATGGTTGTAGTCCGGTTCAGTGGCAAAAAAATACTTTATCAGAGTGTTTTTTGAGAATATCAGACCCTTAGGATGGTTCAAAGTAAGCTTTTTAGCAAAAAAAAAACACACTGTTTATACACTTTACAGTTAAACAGTATATAGTGTGGCCTACGGACCCTCGCTTTGTGCTGACTAGCACACTCTTGACCTGTTTATTATATTATGTAAGTGTAATATAATTTTTTGTGTCCACTATAAGTGACGTCCGCTATAGAAGGGTCCGTTATTAAGAGATTCTATTGTATTAACCAAAACACTTTATAGCTTCATAACTCTGCTAAGCTTAAAAGTAACTCTTATTCAATATTATCTATTCCATCTATATTATACGTTTATTTGTGTATTATTTATTTATTTTCATCAGTTATTATTTATGATGGGTAGGTATTTTTATAAATTGTAATCCTAACAAAAAAATGTGATCTAATTTCTCAACCTTGAACTTAAATATTGCAGTTTTATTTTAACAATATAAAATGTATCTTTTTCTATTCATTTATCAATGAAAATCCGGTGACAGATTTTTTTATCTACAATGAATTCATTTTTATTTTTTAAAAAAAGAAAATTATATTAATGCACGAGGTTATAGACCTCGAAATTAATATATTATATGTATAATATATATATATATTGTTAGATGGTCTATTTTATTATTAAATATATGTGTTTATTATTTGAATACGGGTCGTACTTATTTAAATAAGTACGACGATTAATGGCGTCTGTCCTCTCCCAATGAAAACGCTGGTTGAAGGTCGTAGTCAGCGATCATAGAATCCTTAAACGGAAAGATTTCCAACTCCCCTCTTTATCTACCTGTGTTAGACTACTAGAGCTCCACGGGAATTGGCGGTAATATTGTAACTAAATATTTTACACCATTCAAAAGATATAGAGCTTCTTAATTCAAAGAAATAAATTAATTTGTCAATTTACTAGATTCGAACCCGGGAACTTTCTCATTCTGAGCTAACGCGCATCTCATTCGGCCACCGAGGCTGTTTATATTTTAGTATTGTTTATTTACAAAATAGTACAAATGTCAAAAGATCATAAGTAGTTTACAATTTTAACCACCATATTCTCGTGGAGCGCTAGTGCTCTTACACCTCTAGAATACTGGAGTTGGATACCCCTGGTCGTAGTCAAGACACTGGATTACCGGACATGCGCGCAGCGGCGGGAGGATCGCGCTGAGGTCCTCGAGAGACAGTTTTGGTTTTGGACAGCGTGGGAGTTGCGACAGCGGCCATCTTTCGAAGGAGTTCCGCTTTTCCTGCTTTCCTGCTCCGCGGAAGACTCAAGACGACATCAGGTTTCCCTTAATATCTAATATCAGAAGTGGTTAGAGAATCCCCCTTTCCTAACTCGTTTGTGTTTGTTCAAAAAGAACCAGTTTAAAACTAATTGTATTAAAAGTGCGAGAGTGTCATTTTAACAGTGTTTTTTTTTAGAAGAAAATCACAACAATTGTTTCATCTAAAATAATTATCTTTACTTGTGTTGTATAGTGTCATACATAAATATTTTCTGAGGATTTTCTCTCCAAAGAACTGTTCTAGATAAGTGGTTTAATTTTCTTTGTCTATAATTCTTTTTTATTAAGTATTTCGTAATTTCTGGTTTTCTTATTTTTACGTGATTTTTTTGTTGTTTTTGTTACAAGCAGCAAGCTACCCCACACTCACGCATTTAATTTAGTGGAAGTACTAACACTTGCACAGAGCCCCCTGTCACTCTGCTCTAAATTCATCTATTTTACTACCTCCTCATGAAACTATAAAATGTGTTCCTTCTGTGCTTGAACGACGTAATAGTTCTTTTCGAGAGTCGGTTCTTTTTTTTGACGTTATAGGCTCTTCGGAACGGTTCTACGGAACGATTCAAAAGAACGATTCAAAAGAACGATTCTACGGAACGATTCAAAAGAACGATTCTACGGAACGATTCAAAGGAACGGTTCTAAGGAACGGTTTTAAAGAACAGTTCTCTTTTCCTTTCCTTTATCTTTCTCTTTCTTAGTTTTTTTTATTATTAGACAACGACTTTTATTTTCACATTTTTTTTTGAGAGGAATGTGATTTTTTTTTAGTGCGGGTTCGCTTACATTTGGACATTACCGGCGATATTAAAAAAAAAAAAAAAAAGCAATAACATGAGTAATTTCATAGTTTCTGATGAGGACCAACCCGGAGGAAGCGACCCTGTTACTGGTCCCAGCGTCCCCAATGATCAATCTTGTCTTGCGTCGGCTATCACGGAGTTTACCCGGCAGATGGTATTATTGCAGCGTACGAACAATAACGATGCTTACAACATCCCTGTGTTCCGTCCGGAATTACATGATTCCAATAAGTGGATATGCCACGTTGAAACAATAAAAAATCAGTTCTCCTGGAATGATATAGAGGCAGTAACAAGAATAACCGGGTTTTTAAGAGACAATGCTAGACACTGGTTCGAGAAGTGGGACTCCGACCTTAGGGACTGGATCACCTTTAAAAACGACTTTCTGGAAGCTATTCCCCTTCGAAGAAACTTAGGACACCTGTTCAAAGATGCCGCTGACTTCAACAGTTCGCAAGTCAACTCTTACGAACGATACGTGCACGAAAAATTAGCAAGGCTCAAGTGCTTACTGGTAACGTGGAAAGAAGCAGACCTTGTCGAGCTGATCGTTCATGATATTTGTGAACTGGATGTTAAGTCAGCGGCGATAAATCGAAATTGTGCCAATGTTAGGGAGCTAATATCGTACCTTACCTCGTTTAAGAAAACGCTCCGTCCGGAGCCTCAGAGAAATCAGAGATTTGATGAACCCCGCTTTTTGTGGCGTGGTATAAAGAGACCTCACCCTCGAGAAGATTATCACCATTCACCCAGTAAATTTGTTGGTGATAAGAAAAGGTCATTGGTTCATGTGGAGAGGCGTCCTTTGGCTGAGAAACGGTGCTACTCGTGCGGTGCTTTGGGCCACATGCGATCTGACTGTAAGAGATACGTGGCAAGTCATATAAAATCGAACCCTGGACCTTCTAGGGAGGAAACCTGTTCGTTTTGCGGCAAACGAGGTCATAGTGTGTCAAACTGCTTTACCAAGACAGCCATAGAAAAACGAAAGAACATCAATGTCTGCAGCTCGGGACTAGAGCTTAAGGGTTCAGTCGTGCGAATCTGTGGCAAAGAGTTTCAAGCGCTAATTGATACTGGAGCTGATTGTTCTCTTATGTCCAATAAATATGAAAAACTGTTCGAAGACAAAATTCAATTGTGCGAAGTACCGTTGAAGGGGATCAGTCCCGGACCGATAATTTCGCATAAATGTTTTACTACCGATATAGAGGTGACTGGGACCCAGGTCCGCAACGTAACATTTTTTCTTGTACCCGACTGCATATTGGATTATGACATGTATCTAGGCCAAGACGTATTGAACGAAACCTCGTTAGTTGCAATAACAGATTTTTCCGGCTCTAGAGTGTTACGAAAACCACAGACCGTGAACCGTATATCTTCAGACCTTCCTTGCCAAAGCGGCACAGATGTTGACACCGATTTGATCAGAGAAGACAAGGATACACTGCTTAACTTATTAGCACAATATGAGAATATGTTCGGTAATGTGGGTCTAGTGGAGGGAACCAAAATGTCTATTAATCTGGAAAAGAAAAGAGTCATTAATAGAGCTCCTTATAGGTTGTCGGCAGCTGAGCGGGAGGTTGTACGCGGTATTGTGGCTGACCTAATGAGTAATGGCATCATAAGAGAAAGTGAGAGTCCATATGCAAGTCCTATCCTACTGGTGAAAAAGAAAGAAGGAACCTGGAGAATGTGCGTTGATTACAGGGAACTAAATAGCATAACCCTGAAAGATAGGTATCCCCTACCCCTTATCGAAGACCAGTTGGACAGACTAGGCAAAGCTACGTTTTTTACATCACTGGATATGGTATCAGGATTCAATCAAATTGCATTGGACGATGCAATACCTAAAACCGCTTTTGTGACTCCCGACGGGCATTATGAATACCTGAGAGTACCGTTTGGGTTGGCCAACGCTCCTGCTGTGTTTCCAAGATCCGTTCACAAAGCTCTAGGCAAGCGAAAGGATAAACTTGTGTTAGTGTATATGGACGATCTTCTAATACCTTCTAGCTCAATCGAAGAAGGGTTATCCCACCTAAAAATTGTTTTAGACGCCCTCAAGGGTGCCGGATTTTCTTTGAATCAGCTCAAGTGCCGATTCCTCAAGAAAAGCATCGAACATCTTGGGCGGATCATATCTGTGAATGGTATTCAGCCAAGTCCAAGGAGGATTGATGCTCTAGTGAAACTGCCGACTCCCTCTTCGGTAAGAGAAGTGAGAAAGTTTATGGGCTTGGCCAGATATTTTCGCAAATGTATACCTTCTTTTGATAGTTAGACTATTTGTATCACTGAGCTTACTAAAAAGAAAACACACACAGTTTATCTGGGGTGAAGTTTAGGAACTCCTCGTCATATCATGCCTTACATCGGAACCATTGTTAATAGTTTTCAATCCCGAACTCCCAACTGAATTACACACTGATTCGAGTAGTAGAGGCTACGGAACAGTTCTAATTCAAAAAGGTAACGGCACAAAGAGGGTTATATGGTATTTTAGTAAGCGTACCACCCAATGCGAGGAGAAATATCCATCTTACGAGCAAGACACACTCGCAATAGTTAGAGCCTTACGAACTGTACGTGTTTACTTACTTGATATTAAGTTTAAATTGATAACAAGTTGCAACGCCATCAAGGAAACTAAATTGAAAAGAGATATATCTCCAAGAGTTGGGAGATGGTGGACCTTCAAGACTTCGATTAAGACTTCGAAATCATTTATCGTAAAGGACTTCCCTACGTCACGCTGACTTCCTCAGCAGAAATCCAATTGGTGTACGACGGGTTAGACATGCGTTTAGACATTACTTGGCTACAAGTAAAACAATGAAGTTGCGACGAAAAAAAAAAAAAATATGCGCCATTTTTTAGTATGCGCAGTCAAGAAAACAAGTACTGGACCTCTACATGGGTTCATTGAATCTGCAGAGAAGCCTAGAGAACCTTTATATATTTTATATCTCGATTGTTTGGGCCCTTTAACTACCACCGATTCTAAGTTTAAATATTTGCTTGTAGTGGTTGATCGCTTCACAAAATATTGCTTGTGGACACCCCTGAAAACAGTTCGGGCCGACGAAACTAAAGACAGCATTAATACAGTTCTTTCGCTGTTCGGTGAACCAGGATTAATTAAAATGGATTCAGGAACCAACTTTAAAAACACCACTCTACCAAAGTGTCTGGGGCAGCTAAATACAAATACCATTTTGTTACACCTGATCTAAACCAAAGTAACGGTCAAGTTGAAAGGTACATGAGAACCATTATGAACCTCCTGCGAATCGAATCATCTGTAAAGTCAGAATGGTCGAGCGGTATCTAGAAAACCCAGCTAGTTCTAACCCGACGAAAAAAAAAAAGTACTATAACAAAACATGACGAAGAAAACTACAATAAGAATGTTTCAAGGATATGGATAGTTGTCTGCTTTCAGATTGGTTGAAGTTAATATGTTGACGAACTTGTAAACAACTAATAAGGAAAGTAATTAATGCTGAAGTTATAAAAAAAAAAATAATAAATAAAAAAAAAAAAAAAGTTTAAATGTATGGAGCAGACCTTTTGTGTCGACTGCATTTAAAAAAAAAAAAAGTCTAAATGTATGGAGCAGACCTTTTGTGTCGACTGCATTTATAAAAAAAAAAAAAAAAAAAAAAGTCTAAATGTATGGAGCAGACCTTTTGTGTCGACTGCATTTATAAAAAAAAAAATAGTCTAAATGTATGGAGCAGACCTTTTGTGTCGACTGCATTTATAAAAAAGTTTAAATGTATGGAGCAGACCTTTTGTGTCGACTGCATTTATAAAAAAAAAAAAAAAAGTCTAAATGTATGGAGCAGACCTTTTGTGTCGACTGCATTTATAAAAAAAAAAAAAAAAAAAAAAAAAGTCTAAATGTATGGAGCAGACCTTTTGTGTCGACTGCATTTATAAAAAAAAAAAGTTTAAATGTATGGAGCAGACCTTTTGTGTCGACTGCATTTATAAAAAAAAAAAAGTCTAAATGTATGGAGCAGACCTTTTGTGTCGACTGCATTTATAAAAAAAAAAAAAGTCTAAATGTATGGAGCAGACCTTTTGTGTCGACTGCATTTATAAAAAAGTTTAAATGTATGGAGCAGACCTTTTGTGTCGACTGCATTTATAAAAAAGTTTAAATGTATGGAGCAGACCTTTTGTGTCGACTGCATTTATAAAAAAAAAAAAAAGTTTAAATGTATGGAGCAGACCTTTTGTGTCGACTGCATTTATAAAAAAGTTTAAATGTATGGAGCAGACCTTTTGTGTCGACTGCATTTATAAAAAAAAAAAAAAAGTCTAAATGTATGGAACAGACCTTTTGTGTCGACTGCATTTATAAAAAAGTTTAAATGTATGGAGCAGACCTTTTGTGTCGACTGCATTTATAAAAAAAAAAAAAGTTTAAATGTATGGAACAGACCTTTTGTGTCGACTGCATTTATAAAAAAGTTTAAATGTATGGAACAGACCTTTTGTGTCGACTGCATTTATAAAAAAATATGAAATCTAAATGTATGGAACAGACCTTTTGTGTCGACTGCATTTATAAAAAAAAAAAAAGAAATCTAAATGTATGGAACTGCCTGTTGTGTAGACTGCATTTACAAAAAAAAAAAAAAAAAAAAAATTGCATTTTTGCTTATGCGTACCTTAATCACAAACTTCAGTTGTACGATGTTACAGGTTGGACGTAACATTACTTTTGTCTGAGCCACTAGCTTCGAGAGCGAAGCTTACATCAGGATGGCCGTGTTGGATTGTTTGTTATTATTACTTATTATATGTGAGACACCAGCTTCGAGAGCGAAGCTTACGTCAGGAAGGCCGTGTTAGATGGTCTATTTTATTATTAAATATATGTGTTTATTATTTGAATACGGGTCGTACTTATTTAAATAAGTACGACGATTAATGGCGTCTGTCCTCTCCCAATGAAAACGCTGGTTGAAGGTCGTAGTCAAGACACTGGATTACCGGACATGCGCGCAGCGGCGGGAGGATCGCGCTGAGGTCCTCGAGAGACAGTTTTGGTTTTGGACAGCGTGGGAGTTGCGACAGCGGCCATCTTTCGAAGGAGTTCCGCTTTTCCTGCTTTCCTGCTCCGCGGAAGACTCAAGACGACATCAGGTTTCCCTTAATATCTAATAATATATATATATATATATATATATATATATATATATATATATATATATATATATATATATGTGTGTGTGTATGTATGTATGTATGTATGTATGTATGTATGTACGAGTTTGTGTGTTTGTTAAGGATTCTTCCGAGAATTTCAGCAGAGGCAAAATGCTGCAAAATGATTAATGGGAACGTAAACAAATAATCTAGAAACATGAAATTTCGAGAAAGAAGGAAGAGGATGCTAGTCAGTGATAACAGATTCACAAGTCTTAGATAAGGAATTATTCAGTAACGGGACATCCCCATCTAAACATAGACTAAACAATAGATAACAGCTGTTTCTATCTTTATTATTTAGCTGTTGTTATATTATGTTTATCATAAACAATGCGTATAATCGTATTATAATTTATTCCAGTGAAATATTTGTAATAATAAATTAACTTCGGTTGTTTCGATTCTTTCCTCTGAAGAATTAATTACTAATGAACACTTGAATTTTCTTAAATTATCAAATACAAATTTATCAGATATTGACTCCTATTAAATTTGAACAAAAATGTTCTAACGTCTAGCACACTCGAACGAGAACGATTATTTTTCATGCAGTGGTATGCAATAAATAAGAGAAGAAACTATTAAGGCGTTAAATTTAATCTTTTGGCTATCATTATGATGAAAAAATTATCCTATGATTTCTAGCATGAGCCCCCGAGTAGTAATAGTGTAGTGATAAAATTCACCGTAGAACCCAGTCACTTACTAACCGCACTTTTAAATTTATTAGTATTAGTTATCCTTAATCTCATAAAGTTAGTATATATTAGCAATAAATGGCTTTTATTTTATTTATTGAAGAGGTGAAAGAAATTTGTGAAGAAAAGAAATATGTGCTATCTTATTTTCTCCAGTTTTGAATAATACATAATATTAATCTATTTTTAGGGTCCGTAGGCAAAACCAAGGACCCTTATATTTTCCCCCGATTATTATTATTCGCCCGATCACTTTGAAATTTGGCATGTATGTGTCTTGTACCTACCCACATATTTTAAAAATATAGCGACTTAAAAAAAATATTTTTCAAAAATATTAGGGTAAAAAAACTTAAGGGTTAAATTTAGTTTATTTTTTTTCGACACCGTGAGGGGTATCGTTTGAAAGGGTACGTCGAGCTGATTACAAAAATATATAATTCTTTGGATATAACTTTGATAGGGCGAGCGTAGGCAAGTTTGAAGTGGGTGTGAAACGTGTCCCCCCCCCCCCCCCCCCCCTCTATCTCGCTTATGTGAAGTGCAAAAAATCTGAAAAAAATCCTGAACATTCTTCGACCAAAAGTAAAGATACCACTTTTTGGAAATTTCGAAAAAGATATTATTTTATTTTTTATTGACAAAATACGTTTTTTTATAACTATGGTCTTTTCGATGTATTTATATGGTTGTAGTCCGGTTCAGTGGCAAAAAAATACTTTATCAGAGTGTGTTTTGAGAATATCAGACCCTTAAAATGGTTCAAAGTAAGTTTTTAGCATTTTAAAAAAACACTGTTCATACACTTTACAGTTAAACACTAAATAGTGTGGCCTACGGACCCTCGCTGTGTGCTGACTAGCACACACTTGACCTGTTTATTTTAATTCAAGTTATGAATAAAAAAAATATATATTTTTTGTAAAATATATTTTGTTTAATGCAAGACGGTTTAGCCTTTTCGTAATTACTTTTTTATATACATAATATTTTATACAAGAAATATAATTTATTAAATAAAAATATTTTGGATTGAATATGCAAGAAGTAAAAAATTGTTATAATAAACGCAATATGCCTATAAAATTATAACCAGGTTGTAAAATTGCATTTTATAAAAGCCTCCTATCCTTTATCTTTAAAAAGTTATTAACAGAAATTGATTAAATTTGCACTCTGGTTTATGGAAAAAAGTGCGTGGAAATACTGATACTGCAGAAAATTAAAAGGAAAAGTTAAACGGATTTGAAATTCGGACCAAGGATCAATTAGATTTTAAATTGTAAAATTTGGTGCCGCCCCTCCCCCCCCCCCCTCGTTACATTGAGGCTTTGATTCGACTTGAGCATCACAAAGTTAACCCTCTAAATTAATTATATGCCATGGCAAAACTAATTGGATTTTCTTACTCTGCCCCCCCCCCCCCCCCCCCACTTCAATATCTAGTATCAAGCTTTTCCAAACATCAGACTAAATGTACTTTTGGATTAAATTATAAAACGATACATTACACTAGGCCATGTAGATAATGGATTAAAATGATAATTAATTTTAAGTTTACTTTTAAGATTTTTGTTTAGTTCGAAAACCGACGCGACGCAGTTAAACCAATTATTGTCCTACATTGCTCAGCTTGTTTTAGGTATATGTTCTACAGCTTTAGGTTGCCCCACAATGTTTAGCTTGTTGTTGTTGGTATATTCTACAGCTTTAGGTCTTCCCACAATGCGTAGCTTGTTGTTGGTATATATTCTATAGCTTTAGGTCTTCCCACAATGCGTAGCTTGTTGTTGGTATATATTCTACAGCTTTAGGTCTTCCCACAATGCTCAGCTTGTTGTTGGTATATATTCTATAGCTTTAGGTCTTCCCACAGTGCGTAGCTTGTTGTTGGTATATATTCTACAACTTTAGGTCATCCCACAGTGCGTAGCTTGTTGTTGGTATATATTCTACAGCTTTAGGTCATCCCACAGGGCGTAGCTTGTTGTTGGTATATATTCTACAGCTTTAGGCCATCCCACAGTGCGTAGCTTGTTGTTGGTATATATTCTACAGCATTAGGTCATCCCACAGGGCGTAGCTTGTTGTTGGTGTATATTCTACAGCTTTAGGTCTTCCCACAATGCGTAGCTTGTTGTTGGTATATATTCTACAGCTTTAGGTCATCCCACAGGGCGTAGCTTGTTGTTGGTATATATTCTACAGCTTTAGGTCTTCCCACAATGCGTAGCTTGTTGTTGGTATATATTCTACAGCTTTAGGTCATCCCACAGGGCGTAGCTTGTTGTTGGTATATATTCTACAGCTTTAGGTCTTCCCACAATGCGTAGCTTGTTGTTGGTATATATTCTTATTCTTATACTAAGAAACATTTATATGGTTGATCTAATGTAGCCCTAATAGTCCCATATTTATAACCTTTTACTCTTATTTAATATTAATAAAAATAAATGTGATTCCTCTGGGAATTGAAACAATTCTAAACAACTACACTTTTAATTAAAAGATTATTCTACACCCAATAGACAATTTGTTCAATTATAGGACGCCAGAAATCTATGTGGCACACTGATTATTTGAAAGTTTTTTTATTCAGTAGAGTACCTACGTCTATATGTGTACAAAGAATGAAGGAAAAACTATAATAAATAGTTAAATTCACATTGTTTGGGTTTTTGATTTATTGATTTGTGAATTGAATCCGTGTTGTAATTGGTTACATGTTGGGTTTGTAGGATGTGAATGGTATTGAATTGCGAGCTTGTAGTACAGTCTGATTGTATAGCAAGTACTCCGTTCTGTTACTGTACTCACACCCCCTAGTACCTAGTACTTCCTCTAGAAGCATTGTACTCGGGTATTCTCGTCACGTACCGAAGGCTGTTGAAGTGTCCCCTCTAGGCCGCCCCCGCAGTTTCGTGTCCCTTTCAAGAAGACGACTCCCCCCCTCTCCCTCAGTAACCAGGACAAACTGCCGCCTCTACTCTGCCTCACGTACTTCTAAACACCGCCCCCTTTCAGCGTCCCCTCGCCATCGGAGACCAAATTAAAGACCAAAGAGAAAAAATGTCATTGTCTTATAAAAAGGGCTATGTTTTCTATGGTGATCCAATAAAGACAGATTTTTTATTCTCTTCCTTCTTGATATTTTTATATAAGCGTAATATTCTGCTAAATATTCATATATTTTTTTTTTGAAAATAACTGTAATAATTATAGTAATAAAACAAATTTTAATTTTACAGTGATTATTTTAAAAAAATCACAGGGAAGTACTTGCGTCCAAGTACTTTTTAGGGTTTTGTAGAAGATTAAGCATGCCCGTTATGTAATTATGATTTTATTCTTCGATCTCCAGGGTCCGGGTTCGATCCCCCGGGGGGTCACAATGTTTTTCATCGGTAATAACGACTAGAAAAATTCTTTTTTTTAGACCATTTCCATCGCTTTACCATAAGGTATAACCATGAATTATTTCGAAATTTTAGGACCACCCGTTATATAGTGGTTGGGGAGGGGGGAAATTTTTGGGGTATATTTTGACTTATAAAATTAATAATGAATGAAAAATTTAAAAAAGCTAATATATATTTGAATCCTACTTTTCACCAGATTTCATTTGATACCCAACTCAAAATTTTAATAAAATACAATTTTTGGCGCACTTCAAATTTTCGCGCCCAAAATTAGCAATTTTTTAAAATTTGGGATGAACTCCCGGAATTTTCATCGCCCCACAAGAAGGCATTAGCATGAATTATTTCGAAATTTTAGGACCAGCCGAAGTATAGTGGTTGGGGGGGGGGGGGGGGATTTTTTTTGGGTATATTTTGATTTTTTTACCCAATAAGGAATGCAAAATTTACAAAAGCATATATATATATTTGCGTCCTACTCTTCAGCAGCTTTCATTTGATACCCCACTCGAAAATTAAAAAAAATATAAATTTTTGAATTTACAACATTTTTGCGAATTGCGCATGCGCATATTTAATTTTGAACTTCTGTATAATTTTCCTGTGGTTGGGTCAAAAAGTTACACCAGTATTTCAAATTTCAGCTCTTTAGCTTAAACGGTTCGGGCCCTATGAACCAAAGAGCGACGGACAGACGGACACATCACCCTCGGCATAAGGGTTTTGAGAAGAATCTACAAAACCCTAAAAACGCTAAAAATTGAGATAGCAAACAGGTGTTAATAAAAAAAGTGGCAACACTGAATTCGCTTTGCCTTTGTTGTTTTCTTGATGACTCAAACTTTCTTTTTTTTACAACTTAAATTTCTTTAAATCTTTTATAAATTAAAAAGGGAATATAATAATTAGCGTAATGTTTCTGCCGTTAGTGGATAAAATATTGTATGTAACTATGCAGCAAAGGAAACATTCCTGACTCGTTTAAAGATTACCTGCTTCGGTTACTCCTTAGCAGGTAATTAACATTTTCCTGCCTCGGCTTCGTCTCGTCAGTCAACATGTAATTTTCAACATGTAAAATAGTAACTTTCCTGCCTCGGCTTCGCCTCTGCAGTAAATTTGTTTAGCCTATCCTCGCCTTCGGCTCGGAACTAAAACTTAAAAACTTGTTTGCAAAATTCTATTTTGCTGCCTATAGTTACATCAATAACTATTTTTTACCAAAATTTAGTTTATATTACCCTATTAATAAACATGTTGTTTAATTTATCCTACTGTGTATTGATGTGCTAATTGATATAAGTGGATATATATTATACAATTTGATCGAATATGAATGAATTATACATGTAGGATAGCGAGTTTCACACAAAAATAAAAAACATTTATCTACTCACGGCAGCAAATTTATGCATTGCTGTACTGTTTTCAATCTGCAAAATGTAATTTTTATTGATTATTTTGAAATATGTAAAAAAAAACACGCAGCAAAATTTTAAGAAAAGGTTACTACACCGCAGGTTATGAACTCTCTCACATTGTTCATTTTTATATATTTAAGCTTAATATTCTGCTAAATAGTTATATCTTTTTTGAAAATATCTTTATATATGATAATATCTAATTGTAATTATTAAATGGTAAAATTATACGTTATTTTAAAAAAAAAAATAGTGTATTTTTTCTGCCGTAAGTAGATAAAATATTGTATGTAACTATGCAGCAAAGGAAACATTTTTGACTCGTTTAAAGATTACCTGCTTCGGTTACACTAGCAGGTAATTACGACAAAATTTAAGTACAACTATTAGCATATCGATTACCAAATAATATTCGTGTGGTGTCGCGGGACACCCGGTTGGAACGAAGTTCCTTACATTTTTCATTAAATATAAATTTTAAAATCACACTGCTAAGTACGTATACATTGCTAACTACTTATACATGGCGGAGTTAGAAAAGAGACAAAATTAAAAGTAACGAACTGTTTGTACCTGGCAGAGTTAAGGCAAAATTAAAAGAAAATCATTATTTGTATAGTTAAAGCAAGCGTCTTACTATATATATGTATTAAATGTAAGAAAAAAGTTGATCATGATGAGTTTATAGTGAAAGAGTATGTTTGTTAAAGGAGTTTGGATTGAAATAGGACTGTTTTCTACCTACCCGGCCAATTAATTTAAAATATTATAAAATATATCTCTTCCCTACTCTACAGCTTCTGCTTGTATCACGGTGAAATTTGACATGATTATATTTTATTTATTTACAAAACAAAGTGACATTTTTGACATATATAACAAAAATAATCAAAACAAGTCAAGTAACAGGCTTCCTTAATAACACTTTTTCCCGTCTTTTAAAGCTTACGTTTACGCGAGTGTTGCGTGTGAACGCTTGGGCGGATAACGCTTTCCAACGAACTCAGCCTGGGCATTGGTAAAATGAACATGTGTACCAAATTTCATCTAACTCGGTGAGCTTTTACTCAAGTTATCGTCATCTGTAGATTTCGTGACGGATTTTGCGTGACGGTGATTTTGGTCGTTTTTTTCGGATTCACTCCCGGGCTCCTGAACGTGCCATAAGGAACTTCGTTACTACTTCGATATTATGATTTGATTGACTATAAATGAAAGTTTTTAAAAAAATTGTGTTTCCGTCTTCTAAGTATGACCTAGAGTGGTGATCTTGTTATCCTATTATGTCATAACTTTAAATTTACGACAAAATATTAGTGGATGCACTACATTTATTTACTGTACACAAAATAAATACTTCTATAAGTGTGAAGTTCCTTTTCGGTATTGTATGGAAAGAAAGTATTATTATTGTGTGAAGAGTGGGTGTGTTTTGTTTAGTTTTGCTATTATCTTCTACTTCATTGTAGAGTACAGATTTGTAGACGTCACTACAATAATACTCTTATTGTAGTGTGAAGATTAGCTGTGTTTGTATAGCTATGTGCTTTTAGATTCTATTGTATCTATAATAGTCACGTAGTCTATAGTTGTACTCGCGAATGTGTTGAATATAATCTGCAGAAGATCTGGGTAAAACTCTCATTATATAAGACTACTGTCACGGCTGACGACAGAGGACAAAATAAAACAATATGTTTGTAGTCATATTGAAACTCTAGTGTTAGCCATGTTATTTACGGACACGCATCACAGCTAAGAACCTCTCTTGTAGCCAACATCTGTTTTCTGTTACAATATCCCTAAAAACATGTTTTTCCGTTTTACAACTCTACTTACTAATCTATAACATCTTTATCTTAAACAAACTAACAAATATAATACTAAATTGACTGCAAATTAGTGTGGCACATAGCTTCCTCACAACCTATCACGTACTTTATTGATTTTATACTTTTAAAATCTATTATTATCTAATATGTTCAATTGTTTCCCCAGTTTTTTTTAAATGGAGAATGAAAAGAAAATGCTATTGATCGTGACTTACTCACATCAAAGTTAGAATTTGGTTTCCGAGCTTACCGAAGGTAACGGAAGCAATGTGATCGTTCTGAAGAATGAACATATTTTTTTGTCTCCGATTTTAAAAATTCCAAGACAGGAATCTGTTTCAGTCATCAAGAAACATTATTGGTTCTTATTTTAAAAAAAGTCCAGTCATGCACCATGACTTAATGAGCGAATTTTCAAAGAAATGTGCGTATTATTGGCTTATAATAATATAGGAAAATTTTGGTTTAGAATTTGCATGGGTGATAAAAAAAAATTAGGCACAGGGGTACGGGGTACAAAAGTCAAAATAGTATTTACCCTTCAAGATGCATGTCGTTGGAAAGCTCTTTAAGAGTAGAGTAATTCTTGTTATATACACTTTTATCATATTTTCATATTAAAGGGAGTAAAATGGAAAAAACACGTTTTATGCTATTTTTGACTCTAAATTGTAAAAATTTGACCCCTAAATGAACTCCAAAAATTCTGGCCAACGAACTCATCCTTTCTTTCGATATTATTGACATTTAAAAATTTTTAAGTGCATCCTATGGGGAGATATCGTCTGGAGTGACACATATATACATACATATATACATATATGCATACATACATAAAAAAAAGTGTTAAATTTTAGGAATCGATTCAGAATGGTCTAAAACGGATTTCCATGGAAAATGTTTTCCAAAATTCGCATTAAAAAAATTTTGAAGCCATTGCAATAGCGTAATTTTCTTTGAAAATTCGATAACATACAAAAAATGTCAGGACTATTAAAAATAAGCCATCTCCACTACTACTTAACATATAAAATAAATAAATCTTAAATTTTAAAATTACATGGTAAAGAGAAAAAAAGGAAGGAATTTTAAGAATCCTTTATTTTGGTTTTTAAAATTCCTTTTAGCGAATTTTCAAAGAAAATTACGCTATTGTAATGGCTTCAAAATTTTTGTAATGCGAATTTTTGAAATTTTTTTCCATGGAAATCCGTTTTAGACCATTCTGAATCGATTCCTTAAATGTAACACTTTTTTTTTATGTATGTATGTATATTATGTATGTATGTATATTGTATATATGTATATATATATGTGTCACTCTAGACAATATCTCCCCTTAGGATGCACTTAACAATTTCAAACAAATTTTAAAATGTCAATAATATCAAAAGAAAGGATGAGTTCGTTGGCCAGAATTTTTGGAGTTCATTTAGGGGTCAAATTTTTACAATTTAGAGTCAAAAATAGCATAAAACGTGTTTTTTCCATTTTACTCCCTTTAATATGAAAATATGATAAAAGTGTATATAACAAGAATTACTCTACTCTTAAAGAGCTTTCCAACGACATGCATCTTGAAGGGTAAATACTATTTTGACTTTTGTACCCCGTACCCCTGTGCCTAATTTTTTTTTATCACCCATGCAAATTCTAAACCAAAATTTTCCTATATTATTATAAGCCAATAATACGCACATTTCTTTGAAAATTCGCTCATTAAGTCATGGTGCATGACTGGACTTTTTTTTTATTTTTCTCTTTACCCTGTAATTTTAAAATTTAATAATACATTACGCGTCTAGTGTGGAAAGTAGCATTTTGCATGCGAGTGTGGTGTTTGCACCCGAGTGATAGCGAGGGTAGTAAAACTACACGAGCAAAGCAAAATGCCGTTTTCGCACGAGTTGCGGTACCGTACTTTATCTACGATTGTTGGATTTTAATAATAAATACAGGAAAAAAAAAAATAATAATAATAAACTTGCTGTATGTAAGTTCGTATCTCTCTTGATAAAGATGACATTAATTCATTAGTTGTTTTTTGTGCCAAATTAATTATTTCGTACGTTCGTCATAATGACATAAATCAATCATTGTTTTTCACTAAAAACTCTATATAAACAGTTACTTTAATTAAACAAAACAAATTGGTTTTGTTAAATGTAAACAAACTCACTAATCGTGTGTTAAGGTTTTCGTATAAATTGATGATAAAATAAGTATATTTGTAAATGTATTCGTACGCACTTACTACGTAAAATTACTTAGTAAACAAGAATAAGATAATTATAAATTAAATAGTAAAGAAAGAAGATAATAGTAAGACAACCCTTTATAACAAACAATGAAGAAAAAATAAATAAAAAATGAATAAAAAATTGTAAGAAAATATAATAATAAATAGTAAAGCAGGGAGATTATAGTAAGAAAAGATGATAATAAATTGTAATGAAAGAAGATAATTAGTAATACTTAAAAATTCTAAACAGAGCTTTAGTGATCATTAAACTATGTTTGCCGTATTCAAACATAAAAACTCCTCTTTATCGTCGAGTCACTTTTAGTGTTTTTTTTTTTTGTTGTTGTTTTAAATGTAAGTTGGGTACACTGACTGTTGTGTGAGGATGTCACTATTTTCTTTACAAGGCTATCACTATTGTTATTTTCTTGTCACTATAGTGACAAGATTTAAGTAACAGTAAGACGCATAAAGCACAGCTTACAATTATTATTGCACTAATTACGTCGTGACTTAGTATGTGTGACTTTATGATGTGAGTCAATTTGTACCGCTGGATTAGAGTCATTGTTTGGTTTATGGAGGTATCTGCCAATATCTTGACTTTGGGAATGAGTCACTTCTAAACGTGGGGAGGGTAAAGGTATACTATACAGGGGGACTGGCGATATATGTGAAAAAATGAAGTAGGTTCTTCTACGTCTTATGGGCTACAAAAAACGCTATATGAACCATGGGTCAAATCTTAACCGTTTTTCCCGCCAGGTCAAATTTTATGATTTTTTTAGGATCGCATACCTTTGCTCATAAAAACACTTGTTGCTCCAAAAGTACAAAATCTTTTTTTTTTTTTTAAATTTTATTTGAGTACTGCAACTACAATACATACTAATTGTTTTAAGCAGTAATGATCAAAGAATGTGTGACTTGAATTACATGATGTAAGAAACTATCCAGTGATAGCACTTACTGACTTATATAGGTTTTATTGATATAAAGAAAATAAACTAACTCGATTAAATTAATATACATATATCAGTTATCTAAGAGGTCGCGCGGCCACTGCCTCTTCAGACGTCTTGTAGGATTTTCAGGAATGGACCGGGAAAACAGACTGTGGACTAGTGGATTAGAATGGTCGGAAAGGGAATCGTGGAAGGATTTGTATCTGGATATGGCTATATCTCGGACATAGGGTACTTTGAGGTCGTTGTGAAGGATAAAATTGTATACATAGAAGGGAGCGTCAGCTATTTTTCTTAGGATTTTGGATTGGAGAGATTGGATTCGATAGGAATTGGAGGGCTTGGTGCAACCCCAGAGTTCTATACCATATGTCCATATAGGCTTAATTATTGTGTTATAAATAAGTACTTTGTTCTGCATGTTGAGTTTAGATGTGTTGTGTAAGAGTCTATGTAAGAGTTTGTAGCGTGTATTGCATGTTTGGCGTATATGTTTAGTGTGGTGTGCCCATGTTAGACGACGATCTAAGTGTAGCCCCAGGTAGCGGATGGAATTGTAATGAGGAATAAGGATTTGGTTAAGGGTAACTGGTTCACACATACCGTGCCTTAGAGCGAAGGTCACGTGGGAGCTTTTTGTTTACTTTACTTTTATTCGCCATTTCTTAAACCACAAAATCTAGAACAAAAGTTTTGGTATTGTTGTAAATTTGAAAAAAATTCCGACAAGAAAAGTGTCATTGTAATTTTCATGCCCCCAAGTTACGTGAAAAAAAAAAAAATGTATACAACTTTTATTTTTTTTAAAAAAAATTAAGCAATCATTTTTTTTTTGCGGTTCCATAACTTGGTAAAGAACCAAGCTTAAACTTTTCGGACTTCAGGAAAAACTTCCTTATTCACTAATGTTTTGTTCATCATTCATAAGGCAGAATTTTTAGTAGATTTCGCTGAAAGTAAAAAAGAAATGTGTTTATTGTTGACATACAGGTAAGTAAATAAATAAAAGCATATAAAACAAAGCAAGAATGGTTTAGTATACTCATCGATATGTCAACAATAGCAACAATAAACATGTTTCTTTTTTACTTTATACGAAGTTTACTAAAATTTCCGCCTTATGAATGGGTAATAATATTAATATTGATCGAAACGTATGTAAATAAGAAAGTTTTTCTTGAAATCCGAAAAGTTTAAGCTCGGTTCTTTACAAAGTTATGGAACCACAAAAATATTGATATTTTAATTTTGCCTTAAAAATAAAATTTGTATACATTTTTTGTCACGTAATTTGAGAGCATGAAAATTAAAATTACACTTTTCTTGTAGGAAATTTTGTCAGATTTACAACGATACTAAGACCTTTGTTCTAGCTTTTTTGAGTAAAGGTATGCAATCTCAAAAAAGTCATAAAATTTGATCTTGCGGGAAAACGGTTAAAATTTGACCCATGGTTTATATAGTGTTTTTTGTAGCCGCTGAGCCGTAGAACAACCAACTTCATTTTTTCACATATATCGCCAGTCACTCTGTATATATTACATTTTATTTAAGTATGTAAAAAATAATTCAAGGTTGGTGTAATCGGCAAATCTCGGCATCAGTCGGAATTAGTCGAGAATTGTGGTCGGTACACGAATCGTGTCTCGATGTTATGTGGATAGAGTCGTCCATCGCGATTGTTGATTATTTTGTCTACGTTTAGTTTATTTTTACTGAAGCCTCAGCTGTTAGATTGAATTTAACGTAATTATAGTATTTCTTTAGTATTACTTTGCGTTGTCCCAACTTTTAATTTTGCTTCCGAGCTTACCGAAGGTAACGGAATGTAATCGTTCTAAAGAACGAAAAATATGTCTCAGCAATTTAAAAAATACCAAGACAGATATCCGTTTAAAAAATCAGGAAACATTTTTGGTTCCGTGTCAGTCTGTCTGTCGCTCAATTTTTTGCGTATCATGTATCAACATATCTAAAAAAAATTACTCGTTTTATTTTAATGAAATTTGGATAGTAGGTCATCATAATTAGCCCATTGTTGGTCTCATATAATTTTTAACCGTCTGCGCCCATTTGTTTCTCTTTCACATGCGCAAAAACATAAATTTATTTACACATATATCGTCTAAAGTACTCATTTTCTGATTTTTATGAAATTTGGATAATTTATCGAAAGTTGCCCACAGATTGCTCCAGATTAATTTAAACTCTCTACGCTCTTTTGTTCGCTCTTTTAAATTATTAAAATCAAAACAAAGTTGATAGTTTTTAAAAACGGGGGAAAAACATTAAATGAATTTGACTATAATATGTTGATAACAGTGGCGATGTATCACCACTGTTTTCAAGTACAATTTAACTGGAAAGTTCTAGAGGGAAAAACATTTCACACAATCTATCTTAACCTCTACTTCATAGTGTATCAAAGTTCCACTACTTGACCAAGTATACTTTGATCGTGTAAACCTTACTTTAAAATGCCTCAAATTCTTGGTCCAAGTGGATTTGATCAAAGTGTCTTGGACCACAAGTATACTTTGATCGTGTAATACTTTAAAATTCCACAAATTCTTGGTCCAAATGGATTTGATAAAAGTGTCTTGGACCACAAGTATACTTGGATCGTGTAAACCAGGCTTAAGAGAAGCAAAAGAAAAATAAAAAATATTTAGTTATTGTGGCTTTTGTGACACAAAATATATCGGAATTATTCTTGGAATATTTTATTTACTATGATTATAAAGAAAAAAAAATGTCTAGGTTGTATTATTTCGAAATAAGATCACCCTGTCTGGAATATCTGTGTTAACTAAAAGAAAATAAAATCAACGCTTGAACTGAATGAGAATTTCTAATGAAATGCTCTTTTTGGTGTTGAATTTCAACACTAAAACAGAAAAAAAGGAAAGGCGAAGAGATACGGAATACATTGAACTTAGACAGCGGAATTTCTACAACCCAATATGGACTTGATCTGAGTCACTCCGATATCGTAACACAACTAACCTAACCAGTTTCTCCTACTCCTTATCTCTATAGACATCTCGTCGTATCCAACTTATATACAGACATTATATATATATATATATATATATATATATATATATATATATATATATATATATATATATATATATATATATATATACACGATCGTAAATATTTAACAACTAATTTTAAACACGCCCACGATTCGGATACAAAAAAGCAACAACACCTCACAACATCCTACTAAAACCCGACGTTTCGGCTTCAATAGAAACCTTCTTCATAGGATCTATAACAAAAGTAAAGTCAAAATTTTGAATATCAAGATGCAAAGAAAGCTCAAACGAATACAAATTTAAGGAATCAAACAAGAAAATCTTAGTTGAGGATACAAAATGGGGGTAGGGTGCCCTTTTTGTATATACCGTATTCACCTTTGGGATACAAAAAGTTTCATACAAATCAGATAAGTATTTTTGTATAGTTATGGGTAAAAATAAATGTATGTATGTGCGCATTTGGGAGAGAAACAAATAGGCGCAGAAGATTGAAAGTTTTATGGAACAAACAATGGTCTAATTATGACTTACTGTCTAAATTACATTATGACCTACCACCCAAATTTCATTAAATTCGGATGTGAAGTTTTTAAGATATGTTGGTTCGCAAAAATTGAACGACAGACCGACAGACAGACACGGAACCAAAAATGTTCCCTGATGTCTGAAACGGATTTCTGCCTTGGAATTTTTGAAATCGGACACCTAAAAATTTTAGGTTTTAATTTTTTTAGGTTTAGGTTTAATTTTTGTAGTTTAATAACTACACGGTGGGGGTATTGAACCCCTACCTTTAACATTTATCGCTATTTTGTTCAGACACTTGTATTTCCCCCCGGAAAACGATTTTTATATTGAATTTTTAACAACAAGAAAAAAAAATAATAATGTTATTTAAATGTACCTATATTTATTTCAATATGATGAAGGTCAAAGTGTGTTTCGGACATGCTAGTAGAAGACTTCCTTGACCGCTCCGTTTCTCTTGACATTTCAATAAAAGGATATAAACAATTTTAACACTTTGTTTCTTATAGATTTACAAATAAAATAACACAGTTTATTTTTTTTTATTCTATTACATAAAAATGCAATCTTTTGAAGAACGGAGATTGTAAATATGATATGGCATTTGTTATAGTGAGTCCTTGAATTAAAGTAGATATGTAAACAATAGTGAATTTACATATTTGTAAACACTGAGCTAACGACTTGTATTCTCCCTCTTACATACCTTACATTTTTGTTTATTATTATTTTTTAAATTTACATTTTTAACGTTTTTGTATAAATATGGAGATTAGGTTACAGGCTATCTTTATTGCTTCTTTTATTGATCAGTTTATTTATTTTTTGTTTGTTTAAATAATTTCAATTGTTTTAAAAGAAATAATATTTTATTGAGTTAATAGATAGGTATTGTTTAGGTATAATAAATATATATATATATATATATATATATATATATATATATATATATATATATATATATATATATATATATATATATATTTTATAATTAATTAATTTTGCTTTCGAGCTTACGGAAGCTATGTGATCGTTCTGAAGAACGAAACAGTTGTAGGTCTCCGATCTCAAAAATTCCAAGACTGAAATCCGTTTCAGACATCAGGGGGCATTTTTGGTTCCGTGTCTGTCTGTTGGTCTTTCGGTCTGTTTGTCTGTAGGTCTTTCGCTCAATTTTTTGCGAACCAACATATCATAAAAACTGCTCGTCCAATTTTATTGAAATTTAGATGGTAGGTCACAATTAGCCCATTATTGGTCCTATATAAGTTTCAACCTTCTGCGCCTATTGGTTTCTCTTCCACATGTGTAGTAACATACATTTATTTACACCTATATCTTCAAAAGTACTCAACTGATTTTTATGAAATTTGGATGGTTTGTCGAAAGTAGCCCTAAGATAGCCCCAGATTAATTTCAACCGTCTGCACTCTTTAAATTTTTGTTAAACACTTGTTAAACATGGCATTAAATTGTGTGGCATACAGCTTTCATTATCATTATTTGTTTCATTAAAGCAAGCGTCTTACTATAAAAATATATTTAATATAAGAAAAAAGTGTATAGTTAAAGAGTATGTTTGTTAAAAGATGTTGGATTAAAATAGGACTGTTTTCTACCTACCCGGCCTATTGATTTAAAATTTTATAAAATACTAGCTGGATACCCGTGCTTCGCTACGGAGTGTTTTTAAATTTGATAAGTTTATAAACTACCAGGAAAGATACAAATTATTTTACTATGCGAGAATATCTAGATTCTATCCCTCCTAGTTATATCCCCCACCTCTTTGATAAGATCATTTGCAAATATCTAAATTTACCCCCTCCTAAATGAAAATATGACAAAACTGTACACATAACAACAATTACTGTACTCTTAAAGAGCATTTCAACGATATGCATCATGAAGATAAAGGGTATTCATAACTTGTACCCCGTACCCCTTTGAACCAAAAGTTATAGTTCGAAAATTCATGTAAACAGTTACCTTCCGCTTGCTTTGAAGGTCAAGTGTGCAAATTTTTATCGAGATCGGAGTAAAACTGTAGATTTGTATAAAAGAACATGCATATGTACACACATATGTTGACTTTTATGTACATATATAGATATAGATATAAATTTCCATTTTACCTCTCCCTCTTCTAAATGAAAATAAGACAAAACTGTACTTAAGAACAATTACTTTTCTCTTAAACAGCTTTTCAACGATTTGTATCATGAAGGGTATCCATTACTTTGTCATTTGTACCCCGTACTCATAACAACAATTACTGTACTCTTAAAGAGCATTTCAACGATATGCATCATGAAGATGAAGGGTATTCATAACTTGTACCCCGTACCCCTTTGAACCAAAAGTTATAGTTCGAAAATTCATGTAAACAGTTACCTTCCGCTTGCTTTGAAGGTCAAGTGTGCAAATTTTTATCGAGATCGGAATAAAACTGTAGATTTGTATAAAGAACAGACACACATACGCTGACTTTTATATGTATTTTTCCATTTTACCCCCTTAAATGTACATTAAAACAATTACTGTACTCTTAAAGACCTTTCCAATGATATGCATCATGAAGGGTATTCATTACTTTGACCCCGTATTCATCACTTGTTTACCCCGTACCCCTGTGTACCAAAATTTTAATTTCGTAATCTCATGTAGGCAGTGACCTTCACCTTGTTTTGAAGAAAAAGTGTGTAAATATTCATCAAATTAGGATAAAAGACGTACCCTCTTACGGATACACTTCTTTTTACATAAGATGTAGCTATATTTTTTAATTATACCCCCCTCCTAAGTAAAATATGATAAAACTGTACATAACCACAATTACTGTCCTTTTAAAGAGCTTTTCAACGATATGCATCATGAAGGATGTTCATTACTTTAACATTTGTACCCCGTACCCCTGTGTACCAAAATTAAAATTTTGAATATTCATGTAGACAGTGATTTTCCCCTTGCTTTGAAGGTCAAGTGTGCAAATTTTCATCGAGATCGGACTAAAACTGTAGATTTGTATAAAGAACATGCACACATGTTGACTTTTATATATGTATGGCCGCCATCTTGAATCAATATGCCTGATTGGTTAACTATTTATCAAAAGTTACTAATTTCATAAAAGGAAGCCAACTTCTGAATTTCAATGTTCTAGTACAATTGGTTCCCGAGATATCGTCTTGTCGAATTTTGTATATAAATGGCCGCCATCTTGATTCAGGATTTTTAAAATATTTCTTAGCGAGCACCTAGGAGGTAAGAGGAACACACCTACAAAATTTCATGGTCGTAGGTCCAGTGGTTTCAGAGATATCGTGATGTGTCAGTCAGTGAGTGAGTGGTATTTGGATTTTATATATATAGATATCTCTTCCCTACTCTAAAGCAGGCCCGTCGAGAGAGGGCGGCAGGTACGGCTGATGGGGGGGGGGGGGGGGGGGGGGGCGTACCTCCCCTAAAGGGACACCCAATCACGCCAATATTTACGATTGAAATATTAAATAATTATATTCGTAATAATAATTAAAAATAATATTAGTTAATATTAAAGTTGTCAGCCAGGTGTGGTGATTAAGTTTGCGAGAGAATTTCCCGGTACCGAGACTAAGAAGCGAAAAATTACTAATCGGTATCCCGATGGGTTTCAAGAAAAATCCACAGAGAACCCAGAAAATCGCTTCAAAATTGAAGTTTTTTGTTTTAATTGACAGTGTGATGGAAACTTGAGTGATCCATACCAAGCAGTCAACAAAATAAATGATTCATGATTTGTTCAGTTTTATTTGGATATATCCAAAGTTGAAAAAATATTAAATATAGCACCATTCATTTTCAACCATGCATGGTTGAAAAATCTGGCATGCTAGCCAGAAAGACACTACAATGGTTTCATCAGTCATAAAAATTCATATTTCCTACTACATAGTAGGTTTTGGAGGCCCCCTGGAAACTTTCAGGGGCCACTCTATTTCCCTTCCAGGGGCCCCCCGCGCGGCGGGGTCTGCGGGGCCCTTATTGCCGCCAATGTTTCCTACTTCCTACAATACTAGCTGGATACCCGTGCTTCGCTACGAAGTGTTATTTTAATTTGATAAGTTTACAAACTACCGTCAAGAGACTATTTTACTATACGAGAATATCTAGATTCTACCCCCCCCCCCCCCCCCCACTTATTTCTATATTCCCTCCTCTTTGATAAGATAATTTGCTATATTCCAAATTTACCCCCCTCCTAAATGACAATATGACAAAACTGTACATAACAACAATTACTGTACTCTTAAAGAGCTTTTCAACGATATACATCATGAAGGGTATTCTCATTACTTTGACCCCATATTCATCACTTGAGTTGTACCCCGTACCCCTGTGTACCAAAATTTAAATTTCGAAAATTCATGTAGACAGTGACCTTACCATTGTTTTGAAGGTCAAGTGTGAACATTTTCATCGAGATCAGACAACAACTGTAGATTTGTATAAAGAACAGACACACATACGCTGACTTTTATATGTATTTTTCCATTTTACCCCCTTAAATGTACATTAAAACAATTACTGTACTCTTAAAGACCTTTCCAATGATATGCATCATGAAGGGTATTCATTACTTTGACCCCGTATTCATCACTTGTTTACCCCGTACCCCTGTGTACCAACATTTTAATTTCTAAATTTTATGTAGACAGTGATTTTCTCCTTGCTTTGATGGTCAAATATTCAAATTTTCATAGAGATCGGACCAAAACTGTAGATTTGTATATAGAACATACACATAAGCCTTGACGGCTGAACTACAGTATATGGGGCCCCTTCTGATAACACGTTATCTCACTATCGACCTCTTTCAAGACTTAATATATCGATATATCTTGTCTGTTAAACTCTTTTATATTTCGATTTGTAACTCTACCGGGTCTATATGCAGGAGGGTTGTTTTAATTTAGAATACACTGTAGATCTACTTTTAACTTAAAATAGCATTTGATTTAACTTGTTTTAACAAACAAAGTATTTTTATTAAACATTTATTAATTTAAACAAAATATTTTTTCACTTACCACAGTACAATGAGGTTAAACCAATAAAGCGAACAAAATTATTAAAAAATAAAATAACATGAACATTTTTTGTTTCGGTTAAACTAAAAACATATTTAAAATATAATATTACCATGAAGAATAATCATTATTTATAATACTTTTATTTTAAGTAATTTTTTATAATAAATTTTAGATGATTTAATTTTTATACGAATGTAGTGTGGTAGCCCTGAAAAAGGCATCCCTGCGACGTGGCGGATCCTTGGCCGTTTCCCATAGTTTTAGTGCGTCGGCCATATTGTTTTTACTTCTCTAATTAGGTCAACAGTAATTTTAGTCGAATCTTACTTTAAATTCACTTCTTAATCGAGGAAAAGTATTTTAAATCGGGTAGCGGGTCTTTATATTTGTAATGTGTGTTATAATTCAAATGTTTCTTTTTGATTTCTATACGTTTTTCTTTCGAAAAGTTCATCTTTCGTGTATGTAGTTTATATTTTATTTATTGTTCGTTGTTCTGCGTTGAAATCTTGTCTTTGGAGATAGATCGATTCGTTATTCAGTGTATTATCGACGATAATATCTTTAAAAGTTAATTCTACGTATATTTATAACAGCATTTAGAGAATATAATGGAATATGAAGATATACATAGGATGGATTGAAAGAACGCAGCGAAGCTATAAAGGTAGATTGATTCTTTCTATTTACCTATTAAGTTAAATTGAATAATTTATGTTTAGTTATAATAAACAATCTTATTACACAACGATTATGGTTTAGAGGTAATTTTATTTAAATTCTTAATCAAACCATTGTTTTTTTTGTTTAGTTATTTCCTTAGAATTAAAAGCTATTCAAAAAGTGAAGATTTTTGTTTTATTATTACTATTTTTTTTTTTTTTTTTTTAATGTAGGAGGGAATTATCTTATAGACTACGTAACATTCCCACCCCCTTAATCTTCCTTCTCGCTTATTTTCTGTTACATTCTTTGTTTGTTTTACTTTTTCTTCGATATCATTATTTTATGTTATTCTAGCTGGATTCTAGTTCTTTGTTACGGAGTGTTATTTTAATTTGATAAGTTTGTAAACTACCATCAAGAAACATTTAAATTATTTTACTATGAGAGAATATCTAGATTTTATCCCTTCCACTGATTTCTATACCCCCTCTTCTTTGATAAGATAATTTGCAAATATCCTAAATTTAGCCCCCTCCTAAAAAAAATAAACAAGGGATTCTACTGTACTCTATTCCAGGCAGCGGCCGCTTTTCGGGGGTTTATCCTTGCGAAGCGATTAGGGGGCAGAGCCCCCCTAGTAATATATTAAATAAAATTGTATAAAACATTAATGAACGTAAACAACATTTTATAGTTATAGGACTTTTTGAAGTGAAACTTCTTTGGCGGTAGAGTCAATTTTTTCATATAGTGACATCGTGTAACGAAGTTTGCGATTCGAGATTCGTCAAAGTGTAATATTTTTACAGATTAATTGTATTATATCTATTTAAAGACCAGCAAATCAAAACAAACATTTATTTTTATTGGAATAAATGTGGTTGCCTTAGCGTAGCAATATTTTTTTTCAATAAGATTACCCATAACCATTTCTTAATCCTGAAATAATAAATTCGTCAAAAAATGAAAGAGAGCAATGCATCTAGAACTGAAGTTTCACTTCTAATGCGTAAGAGCCACACACATATTTTTTTAAGTTCATATTGTGTTTTAGTTGAGGACTAAGAAATTATAAATGTTTTCAAACAAAAAATGACCTAAAAAAAAATTTAGGTCATAATTATGACTCATATACCCATATTAATTTAAGTCATAATTGGTTTTTTTAACATTACTGCGGTAAAATAGTTGTATTCTTCAAAATGAGTTTGTTTTACTTTGGTTTATCAGTATCAGTAGTATGTCTGCAGTATCAGTAATAGGAGTTTATTAGTAGTACTACTTACAATAAATTTAAAATTGAACTTATTATAAGAGTCAATACACAAGTTATTATTGTAAAGTCCCAAAATGACGAATAAAAACGAGTAAACAGAGGGGGTCCATATAGGTCTAGCTGTGGGGCCCGCTACGGCTCTCGACGGGCCTGCTCTAAAGCTTCTGCTTGAATCCGGTTGAAATTTTACATGCCTGTTTCAATTTACTTTAGACAATGTGTAAGAAGTTTTATTAAAATCGGTATACGTTAGAACGGAAGATATCGGTAAAAAAGTTGTTTTCTTTATTTTAAACGTTTGGGTCCACTTTAATAAATTTAGCGATCTTTATCACTTCATAACAGTGTCGGTGTTCGTTTTACTAAAAAAAAAATATATTTAAAAAAGTTGCTTGTCTCATTAAATAGATGAAGTTAGAATTTTTTCTTGGATTAAGTACGCAGTATTATAATAATATACCTAATATATTGAAATAAGCGTCAGCACAGATCAATTTTACTTTTAACCAGGCCGTGATTATATTTTCTATATTTACAAAACCAAGTGACATTTTTGACATATATAGCAAAAATAATCAAAACAAGTCAAGTAACAGGCTTCCTTAATAACACTTTTTCCCGTCTTTTAAAGCTTAAGTTTACGCGAGCGTTGCGCGTGAACGCTTGGGCGGATAACGATTTCCAACGAACTCAGCCTGGGCATTGGTAAAATGAACATGTGTACCAAATTTCAACTAACTCGGTGATCTTTTACTCAAGTTATCGTCATCGTTACGGATTTTGTGACGGATTTTGCGTGACGGTGATTTTGTGACGATTATTTTGTGACGGCGATTTTGGTCGTTTTTTTTGGATTCACTCCCTGGCTCCAGAACGTGCCATAAGGAACTTCGTTCCAAAAACAATGTAGAAAATGTGAATTTTTATGACCCAAGAAACCCTTTTAGTAGCTTGCTGGCAACTACTTGGTGGCAACTACTTGCCGGGATTATTTAATTAACAATTTCTGTATAGATTGAGGTTTATTGTTTAAAGGTTATATAAATTTGTTAATATTTTTCTTTCGAGCTTACTCAAGGTAAGGGAAGTATTGTGATCATTTACCTTTATTTATTTATTTCCAATTAGTTCTTTGTTTAAACAATTTAATTAAAAATAATAAAAAGATGTAAAAATAAAAATCTAAATGAAGAACTGCAATCAGAATCTCAAGGAAAGATTTTTTTTAAGAGGCTTCATCATAATATTATCTAATAATGAACTAACCAAATATTTATTATATCTATTTTTATTATCTGTGGAGTCCATTAACAATAATTTTAATGAATGGAAACTGACTGGTGATAATTTGATTATTTTTTTTTTACACTATATAATATATATATACTTTGATGTTTTTATTACTATAAATTGAGATTTGTGTTTAATTTATCTGTAGTTTCTTTCTAATTTATTTTATTTATATTTTTGATTTTTTCTTATTTCTTTATCTATTATTTATTATAGCTATAAACTCATTTTTAAAAATAACTTTTCTTATCTGTTAACTATAGAAATCTGTTATACTTTTTCATATATATATATATATATATATATATATATATATATATATATATATATATATATATATATATATATATATATAAGATTACATACCTTTGCTCATAAAAATGCTTATTGCACCAAAAGTATAAAAGCTAGAATAAAATGTTTGGCACCATTGTAAAGCTGATAAATTTTCCTATAAGAAAATTGTAATTTTAATTTTCATGCCTTCAAATTATTTGACAAAAATGTTATACAAATTTTATTTTTAAGAAAAACATTTTTAATTTTTTTTTTTGAGGTTCCATATCTTGGTAAAGAACCGAGCTCAAACTTTTCGGACTTCAGGAAAAACTTCCTTATTGACTAACGTTTCGATCAATATTGATATTATTACAAATTCATAGGGCAAAATTTTTAGTAAACTTAGTTGAAAGTGAAGAAGAAACATGTTTATTGTTGCTATTGTTGACACAAAGATGAGTATACTAAACCAACCTTTCTTGTTTTTAATTATTTACTCACCTGCAAGTCAAGAATTGCAACAATAAACACATTTCTTTTTTACTTTCAGCGAAGTTTAATAAAAATTCCGTCTAATGAATGGGTAATAATATTAATATCGATCGAAACGATAGTAAATAAGGAAGTTTTTCCTGAAGTCTGAAAAGTTTAAACTCGGTTCTTTACCAAGTTATAGAACCGCAAAGCAATTGATTTTTTAATTTTTTTCTTAAATATGAAATTTTTATACATTGTCATGTAATTTGAGGGCATGAAAATTAAAATTATACTTTTCTTATTGGAAAATTTTTCAGCTTTTCAATGATACCAAACATTTTGTTTTAGATTTTATACTTTTGGAGCAATAAGTGTTTTTATAAGGAAAGGTATGTGATCTTAAAAAAATCATAAAATTTGACCTTGCGGGAAAACGGTTAAGATTTGACCCATGGTTTATATAGCGTTTTTTGTGGCCCATAAGACGTAGAACAACGTACTTCATTTTTTAACATATAACGCCAGTCACCCTGTATATATACATACAAAAGATGTAAAGAAAGAAAGAAAGCAATTAAAAGCGATTTTAATAGTGTGTGAAACAGGTTAAACGATGAGCGTAGATAATTCACTATTGTAAATATTCCAAAATAGAATGTATATACATTATTAATATAAAAATAATTAAATCATAACTAAATTAGGTACATTAATTACATTGCACTCACATTATTATTTTTGTTACGCTTTGTATTCAAATATAGTTATCTGAGCGGCATCTTCAAAGAAACAAACACACAGACCAAAAGTGCATTCTATTTATAGCTGCAGAAAGGTTTAATTGATTGTTTATTTCAATTGTCCAAATTAAAAACCATTATTTCGCTCTGGTAGTTCATTGTTCCATTAAAAGTAACTCATACTTAGGCCTGTGTATTTAAAATGAATCGTTTATATCATTTATTGAAAGAAATAAAACACTGTAATTATAAAAGATAAGTTTATTGGTCTATATCACTATTTTTAATTTAATATAACAATTATTTATAAAAGTATGACGGCTATCTTCATTGACTTAAATTTCTATACTACCTTAATTTATTTATAACAAATGAAAAATTGAGGTATAGACCAATAAACTTATATTCTATAATTACAGTGTTTTGTATTTCTTTCAACAAGTGATATATAAACGATTCATTATGTTTAATTACCATAAAATCTCAGTCAATACAATGAACTTTCTTTGTATTCAATATTAAATAAATAAAAATTCATTTTGACGTTAGTTAGTCAATAATTAATATAAAAATGCCATTTTTCAAAACTGGTCTTATTTTCAACCTTTTCTTTTTTTTTGGTTTTTGTATTCACCTTAGTGAATTCACCTTCACCTCAGTTGTATCTATGTGCAAAATTTGGGGAAGATTAAATGACGGGAAGAGGTTCAAAATTGGGGTAATAGTTGTGCGATGAAACTTAAAAAGCAAATTAATATAAGACCAGTAAAAATATGTTTTTAATTTTTTATGTGGAGATGTCTAGTCCCGTCCATGACGAGGTTTGGATAGTTTGTTGAAATTAACCCGCAGATGGTCAAAACAATTTTGAGAGTTTTAGTAAACAAGGGGAAAATTAAATAAATTTCACAAAAATAGGTTTCAGTAGTTTAAAATCATCAAAGTATACAGAATAGAACGTGAGGAAGCTATGTGCCGCATTGATTGGCAGAGTATTTTATATGAATGCCAGAAAAAAGACGCTTCCTAGCCGTAGTTCGGAATTTAGTCACAAACAGCGCTGGCATCGCTTTACACACTCGCTATAATATTATATACCAACAATTTGATAAAATGGGCAATCTTTTGTTAATTATGTATTTAGTAAAAAATATTTATTTAAAAAATACAAAGCTAAATACATAATTAATAAAAGATTGCGCATTTATCCAATTGTTGGTATATATTAATAGCGACTGTGTAAAGCGATGCCAGCGCTGTTTGTGACTAAATACCGAACAATTAAGTTTTTTTGAATCAAGCAATTACTGAAATATTGTCCAAAAAAGAAAAATTACATTAACAATTCTTCTTCTCCAAATAAATAAATAAAAATGAAAATTTAAATAAAACCGAAACAAATTTCGGACACTTTGTAGAACACTTTTTTATTCCAGTTTTAATATTCACTCATTATATATATATATATATATATGTATATATATATATATATATATATATATATATATATATATATATATATATATATATATATACCTATATTTTAAAAAAAAAAAAAAAAATTTTAAATTTAGTTGAAGGAAATAAACGAAACATGGTTTAATGTATTTCATCCCTCCCCCTGATGTTTATAAATAGAATTATGAAACATCTACAAAACAAACCAAACAATTGTCGAGAATATTTAAAACTCAGTCTGTTTCCGGTATATTTGAATTTTTAAAGAAGAAAAAAACTACATTATACTCTAGAGTCGGGAGTGGGGGAAAACTCCTCGCCGAGTCATTTACATAGATTCAAATTACATACAGCCTCTTGAATACATTTCTATGTTAACTAACCTCTTGTATATTCCATATAGTGAACATTATCCTTTTAAATTCTTATTTCCACTTACTTTAATCAATTCTAAAAATTATTAATATTATGAAATTTATATATTATATTAAATTTAAATTGTAGGTATAAGGAATCAGAATATGACTGTTTTGCTGGTTTGGCTAATTTGTCTTAGCTGTCTGAAGCTTTATAATAGCGATAAAAAATACACTGCCAATTGGTGTGGCACATAGCTTCCTCGCATCGTATCCACGTACTGTATTAGTTTTATGCTTTTTTTTACAAGCCATTATTGTCTAATTTGTTTAATTGTTTCCCCGTTTTTTAATCTGTAAAAATTGTTTTAATTTTTTACATGAATTAAAGTATCAATTTAGCAAAAGTTAAAGAGCGCATACGGTTCGAATTAATCTTGGGATATCTGCGGGTTACTTTCGATAAACTGTAAAAGTTTCATACAAATCAGAGTAAGTACTTTTGAAGCTATAGGTGTAAATAAATGTATGTTTGTGAGCATGTGGAAGAGAAACAAATGAGCGTAGAAGGTTGAAACTTATATGGGACCAACAATGGGCTAATTATGACCTACCATCCAAATTTCATTAAAAATCGGACGTGTAGTTTTTAAAATATGTTTGTGTTAGCAAACATTGAACGACAGACTGACAGACAGACACATAACCAAAAATGTTTTGAACGGACGTCTGAAACGGATTTCTGTCTTGGAATTTTTGAAATTGCAGATATAAAATATTTTCGTTCTTCAGAACGATCACATAGCTTCCGTTACCTTCGGTAAGCTCGGAAGCAAAAAATATTAAGGAAAACTAAACAAGTAATTGGGAGTTTATAATATGTACCACACGAATTGGCAGTCTATTTTATTATCTTACAGGTTTCATTTCTCCAACCTATAAAAATAATAATAGGTTTACTAAATACATCCAATTTATAAAGTCAATTTATGTTTTATTTTATAATATGTAATTTTTATGGGGTTTGTTCTTCTCCCCATTAAATAAAAAGAACTCTGGCTCTCATCCAGCAAAATATATATTATGTTCAGTTTTTTTTTTTGTTAATTATTTAGTTCAATTGCCGCTACTCCGTACAAACTCTTGAAAAATCATCGAACAAATTATTTATCAAAACGGTTTGACGATTTTGAGTGGTTGGGATTCAATTTCCCACCGAGTAGGATTATTTTTAATTTTTTTTTTTTTTTAAATATTAAATATTAATTAAATTTAACTAATTAATGTACTCTACAAAAGGGAAATAGTTATTTACGCACCAAGGGAGGAAAGTAAGTGATTGCACCCTGAGCGATGAGTTGGTTCCTGAGGCGAAGCCGAGGCAACCATAACGTTCACTCCCGAGGCGGAGCCGAGGGAGTTAATTATCGCGAGGGTGCAACTGAATTTTACTCCCAAGGTACGTACAATATTTTACCTCCAGAAAGGAGAAAAAAATATGGAAAGATTTTAATTTTAAATTGCGTTATTAAAAAAAAATACATAGGTTTATATTTATTTAAAAAAAAAATATAGTTAGATATAATATTAACAATTCTCTAATAAGTTTAATCACGTTAAAATTATATTATAGATATTAATTATTTGAATTTCAATGCTAAAATTAAATGGGAGAATCAGCTGGAAGCTGAGTCGTGTATTGAATGGTGTTGACAACTGATGTATTTAAATATGTATTTAGTTAATCTACATTTAGAAATTATGTTTCCACTTTTAACTTGTTTGTTTCTTTTACTGATGAATCACTGTGGCAACCGTTGTGGAGGTTACATGACATGTGTGAAGATGACATTATAGATTTCGACATTAAACAAAAGTTAGTAAATGAAATGTGTATTAGCACCAAGCTTATTTACTTGTGCTTTATCTAGGGTAACACTGGAGGGAATCATGAGAGTTCATGATTCTCTTATTTTTCATTACTCCCTGTTAAACCCGACCGGGTGCAATGAGTAACTTCCCTCCCTGTATACTAGGGAGGAAAGTTCACTTTTTCTCCCCGCTGGAGGTAAAATAATTATAAACACTTATTGCTTTATAACTCGAATCCCCTCTAGGATAACAATTAACTTTTCTATTAATTATTTGTCTATTTTGATTATTATATCGCATAATAAATTAATGTAAGGGGAATACTCAAAACAACATTTTGTATTAACAGTTTAACAATTACTTAGGCCCTTACCTATTACTATTTTGATATTAAATAAAAACCATTTTGTACATTTTTGTAGCTTTTTCTAAGATGAAAATAAATTATTATTATTATTATAACTAACAAATGGAAAACACTGGGTATCAAAATTATGTGCATGAGATTTTTGTAATTTAATTATTTGTAAAGGAGCTTTTTTGTTTATATTAAAATTTAATATAAATAATTATATTAAAATAAAGGAAAATTAAAAATGAAATAAATTAAAAAAGATAGTTTAGTACGGGGAGTATGGGACGGATTTTTTAATTTTATTTTAACATTTCAAATGGAAAAAGAATACACGAAACACCTGTTCTTGTCGAAAAAAACAATTGACTAAGCTAAAAGATGTGGTTGGTAAAAGCAAGAAGAAATTCAACAAAATTAAATTAAATAAAACATTTAGAAACAAGAGAAAAAAAAGGATTTGTTATTAAGATTTCCTGGAATTTGAAATATAAATCACGAGGGAGTCGTTTTAACTGAGTCTCCAACAATAAACCATAACACGGACTACTTCTCAGAATTTTAAACTAAATTTTAAGTGAAAACAAATTAAAAACATTCGTGACATTATTTGTTTTCTGGTTAAGTTTACAGATGCTAACATAATGATATGTTTTTTGTTTTTTTTATCCAGAAAGGTTTTTATACATGTGAAAATAAACCATTCCTTTTTACTTTCTCATATAAAGAGAAAGTATTGTGATGGCGCGAAAATTCGATTTTGAGATTTTGATGGATTTACACGTTTTGAGTCCAAAAAAGAGGTTTTTAAGAAATGTCTGTCTGTCGTCTGTGCAGACGCCTGGAGCCTAAACTACTGGCCCGATTTTGACGAAATTTTGCATACATGTTCAGAAAAATCATACCCCGAGGCGAAATCGAGAAATGAATTTTAGCTCTAATTATGGGGGCGCTACCCCCCAAAAACTCTGAAAAAACATGAAAAAAAAAATATTTCTCGATAACGGTTCCGACGATTTTGATTAAAAAATTCTAAAATGTAGTCAATTTGAATACGAATCCAACGATATAAGCCGTTTTCCTGGGAAAAATCTAGTTCCTAAGAAATTAGCTTAAAACGCGGACGGAGAGAGCCCGGGTTCGATTCCCCGCCCAGGAGAAGTTATTTTTATGATAAATTTTGATGAAATGTTCAATAATATTTAAATGTACATTTGAAAACTAATAAATGGAAACACTGGGCTATTATATTCTATTGCATTTTATGTATTATGTATACATAAAATACATGTGTTTACATAATATTCTACTGTATTGCATGAATTACATCATATTCTATGTTTAATAATTTTAATGGCTTTATTTACTTAAAAAATTACTGTTTTGGATGAGACATGTATTTGCTTGAAGAAAAGACTCCATTCCAGAGCTTGGAAGCCGTCAGGAGGTGGTTAGAGGTGGTCAGAAGTGGTTAGAGGTAGTCAAAGGTGGTTAGTGGTGATCAGAGGTGGTTAGAGGTGGTTCGAGTTAGTCAGAGGTGGTTAAAAAAATACCGCTGTATTTTTTTTTTTTTTTTTTTTTTAATACATATTTTTTACATTCACCTCATATTCAATTTCAACTCAGAAATGCATAAAAACGCTGTTTTGAGAGGTCAAATTTTCAAAATTTTCCGGGGAAGGCCTCCGAACCCCCCACCATAAATCCCTACCCCCGATAATTAACTTTTTTTTATTTATCAGTTGTACTTTTTTGGGGGGGGGGGGGGCAGCTGCTTTGTTGAATAAGAAGTTCCCTCTCCTCGTTACCACTATGAATACCCCCTCCAGTCTAAAACTGACTTAGAATATGTCGCCCCCCCCCCCAGACCTATCCGCTGGATACGCCACTGCTGGGCTAAGTAATTATGAACTCGTATATGAGAAAGTTTGTCTGAGTTGTCGAACCGGTTTTTTCTTTTGTCCTGACCAGCATAAACATTAGGTTTATTAATATACGAAGAGACGTTCAATTTTCTTATCTCCTGATGTGTTCAGTGTAAAACATATCTCACCTAGGTCCTAGGAATAAATTGATTAATTATTATCAATGAACAATGACCATAAACAGTGTGATAATATTAAAGAATTTAAACAACAATTTATTTCTTGTTACGGAATCCAATACCACGGTTTTTACAGCTCATGGATATTATTTTACATATAATTTATTTTATTAAAATAATTGTTATTTTTATTTCTCTACATATTACTAAATATTCTATATAATATTACTAAATAATTAAATAAATAATTATTTTGTGTAATTTTAAAACTTGGTTTATTTTGTTGCAGGTAAAAGATAATGATTTCTTTCCTGTTGAATTGTACTCTAGAACTGCGTCTAGCATAAAGGTATTTCTAATTAATTATTTCTTAATTACTCAATAAATAAATTACTCCAAATTTTATTGTGTTTTGTAGTAATTTACAGATTATCTTTTTAGGGTTTTGTAGATAATACTTGAAACCCTTATGCCAAGATTTATGTGTCTGTCTGTCCGTCGTACTTTGGTTCTTATTCCACGAACCGTTCATGCTAGAGATGTGAAATTTGATATACTGATGTAACTTTTTGATCTACACATAAGAAAAATATTAAGAAGTTAAACATTGAATGCGCAAAAAACGTGCAACGCTCAAAAAAAAAAAAAAAATCGAGTGGGGCATCAAATTAAAACTACTGAAGATTAGATTAGAAATACACATATATGACATTTTATGACTATTATGCTTTTTACCGCCAATATTGCTTTTTAGGTTTCTGTACAAAGTACAAAAAGAAACCTTATATAACGGCTCTGTCTGTCTGTCTGTCTGTCTGTCCGTTGCTTGTTTCAATTCATAAACTACTATAGCTGGGAACATGAAATTCGGCACACAGGTGCATCTCGGCATTTGACGCAACTGGACACATTGTGCATTTTTCACACTTAATATTTTCAAGATGGCGGGTGACTAAAAAAAAGTTTTTAGTCACCATGACATGTTATATATCAATTTAAAGGTCTTGAAATCAAGAAAAAGAATATGCACTTATTACAATTTCACACGTAATATTTTCAAGATGGCGGCCAATATGGCGGGCGACTAAAAAAAGTTCCTAGGAACTATGAATTGTTATACATCAATTTAAAGGTCTTGAAGTGTAGAAAAAGAATATGCAATTATTAAAATTTCCAATATGGTGGCCAATATGGCGGGTGAAAAACATAGTTTTAGTTACCATAACATGATATACATCAATTTAAAGGTCTTGAAGAGTAGAAAAAGAATATTACTATTAAAATTAGTGTAATTATATTACACTTAATAATTTTAACTTTAATGTACAGAAACCGGCGATTATCGCCCCACGTACTTACGTGATTTACTTGTTTACCGCCAAAATTTCACCCAAAAAAATGTCCCTCTTCCCAGCCAGCCACCCTATAATGGCTTGTCCTAAAACTATGAAATAATTCATGCTAATACCTTATGGTTAGGCGTCGAAAATAACGGGAAAATAACTTTTATAAATTGCAAATTTTGTGTGGGCACATGTGTAGTGACACATTTTTTTAATATTTTTCATGATGTTTCATATCCCATATCCATGTGTTTTTATACTATAACGTCTTTATTTTGATTTAAATTCAGTGTAACTCTGAATAAGAAATAAATTATGTTTCTAGTTTGCCGAACCTAATTTTGTTTTTAACAATGTTTGTTCTAAATATACAAATCGTTTAACAGCGTGTAAACAAGACAGATGACGCTAGTTTTTATACTAATTAGTTATAAAAGGACAAACAAAAACCAAAAGGAAACATGACTAATTAACAAATTAGAGTGAAGGGAAGGATAAGTATGGGTTTACCACACTGCAGGTTATGACTCACTGACTGTAGTGATTAAATGAGCCGCTTGGGTCGCTTTTCTATGTTGATATTAAACTGCGTAATGACTGTTAAAGGAATGCGGGCCTTGAGTCCATGTAATGAACTAGCGTGCCGAGCCTATATACCCTTAATCAAATAAGATGATAATAAAAAACTACTCCCTTCAATATCCCACCGTTAGAAAAACACCCTTTTGATGTGTTTTTTTTATTATTAATTCCGTTTGGATTTTTTTTTTTATAGTAGAGTGCGTGCATGACGTATTAAACAATGCGGGTTCCTACAGGGAGAATTTCTTGTACCGACTCTATTCGCTTTATTCTATTAATCAGATGCATTCTAACTGTTAGATTTGTTTCTTAAAAAATTTCATGTTTGAAAATATGCGACAGTTATTCCTCTCTTCCTTTTCTTTATTATAATTTTCTTTTATTTAATGTTTTAAATTATACAAAAGAATGAATGGTAAGAAAATATGAGTGGCGTGTGGGATATTAAACGTTGGAAAATATTATTACTGAGTTTATTTTTCATTTAAATTGACATTTTAATATTTTCTTTCTCAAAAATATTTGTTTTAAGTAAAAGCAAGGTGATAAATGGCTGCATAGTTTTGATTTTTTCTTTATTTCATTTTTAATTTGAATTAGATTAAATTTATTTCATTAAGTTTAGATCTTTTGGGCGAGACAGTGTCTACGATTTTGTGAGTTCTAGAATTTTGAACTCATTATAGGGATTATTCTCTAGGGAGTTGCTCATTAAAGGGATTATTCTCAAGGGAGTCGCTCATTACAGGGATTATTCTCTAGGGAGTTGCTCATTATAGGGATTATTCTCAAAGTAATAGATCGTGATAGTAAATTGCAAAATCTTATCATGAGTCACTCCCTTGAGAATAATCCCTGTAATGGATTTCAAACATCGGGATTTTCAAAGTGTTTGACACGTTCTTCTCCTCTTATTAGAATCTAGCCGTGGATACCTACGCTGTAGAATCGTTTATTATATTTACATTACAGTAAATAGTAGCAGTATATTTAGTGTACAGTATTGTGTCAGTATGAGATGAAGCAACAACTATTTTCTTATTTACTGATGTAATGACCTTAGGTGGAGTAGCCACTTAAAGAACACGTTATTGGAAATTGCCAAGTGTGGTCATTCATTAGGGAGGGGCGGTGCGGTGCTAATTGCGGAGTTCCGTTTCGCCGAAAGGTTGACTTAACCATCCCTTGGTTCTAATTGGAAATCTTCCGATGGCGGGCACTTCCGCGAAATCGCTAGAACTAGTACGATACGGTAACCAGACTGGCATCCGAAAGAAAAAACATCATATTGAAGATAAATGCGCTTTTTTGACCTAATAGATTGGGCTTCCAAATGGGAAAAAATAATCTGAAATAAAAGTATCTATACTTTATCACAAATAATTTTTTCTAGCTCTTTTCTTTTATTTTCAAGCTCTATAACTCTCAGCTCAGCACCCGGAAAAATGTTTATGCTTCCAGTCATGAATGTGAAACGTTTCACTTCACAATCTTTAAGGCATTAAATTCTTAATCGAAAAATCTTTTTTTTATGATAACTCCTGGAAATCTTACGACCAGATTAAATTTTCTTATTGAAAAATGTTAATATTTCACCAGTGTCGTGTGCTTTACTCTATTTTAGTTTACCTTCCTTTAATATTCGTTTCATTCCAACGCTAAAGTAAAAAACCAAGTATTTTTTGTATTACGATTTCCCGAGCAAATTTATACAATTTTCTTGCACTGCTCTTACTTTTCCTAAAAAAAAAGGTCTAAACCTTCAAAGTTCTCTTTTTTACTGCAAACAAGTTTTTGTAGGTAAACCCTCCCCCCCCCCCGGGTTTTTTTTACGCGTGGTATCGACACCATTGCTAACTCAAGAGTTTCTCTCTTGCTCACGTCCTAGTTTCATTTCTTACACTCCTAAATGTCGCATATGGGCGGCATCTGGGAAACACGCTTTTTTGCCCTCTCACATACCTCCAAAAGAACTTCTACCCTATTTTTTTTTTATTAAAAAGTAAAAAAAGGAAAATTTTCTTTGAAATGTTAGTACAACTGAGTAAGTGTTTTTTACCTTTTAACTAAATATAATTTTTTTGCGTATCTTAGCGCCTTTTTTTTTGGATTTAATCCAAGTTAGAATAAAGAAAAAAAAAATAATGTTGAAATATTTCAAGCAAGTTAAAATACTTAATTTTTTACTTCCATATTCCCTCCACCCCCCTAACCCCCAGATGAAAATCCTTTTTACGCTTTTCTTTTATACAAAGCAATATTATTATTATTATTATTTTTTACCTCTTTAGAAAATTAATTTTCTTCCCTAGTTTTCTATAGATATATACACTCGTATTTTTCTTCAATGGAAAAGCCTGTGTTTACGATTATACATTTAATTAATTCAGCCCCGAGGTGGCCATGGTAACACCTTCTCTATATAAAATGTGTGTTTTTAATATATTTTCTTTTGATTTTTTTTTTTTTTTTAAATAAATTGTTTTGTCTAGATGAATTCATAATTAAAAAGGATTTTATAAATTTACCTTACCCTTGGGTTTATATTAAAAAGTTATTTAGCTTATTAAATCATAACTTTTCTGCGGATTTATCAATTATTTAATTTAAAATTTAAAAAAATAGCGGTTGAAAGTAAATTTGTTTATCAAAGAGAGAAGCTAGAAAAACATAACTAATTATACTCAGCCTTTGGGGAATCGAACCATAGACCTCTGCATTAATGCCGCAATTATTTTTCTACGGTAGTAATAATATTCGCTTGTACGTCTAGGTATGAATCTTTATCTGTTCTTATCTTAGAATAATTCAATATATAGAAGGAGGATCACTGATAACATTGAAGCCAACTTTGGTTGTGTCCCTTAATCCGCGTTCTAAAAATTCATTTTTGAAATTTGTGACGTCATAACTCTAAAATTATTTGCCTTCGGTTTTTTAATTTACTTTTTATTAAATTTTAATTATTGATAGTTAGTTTCGATTATTGTAATATTTTTATTGTGTTTTATCTTATTTTTAGCTTGAAATATGCTGAAAAGAATGTTTATTATATCATGCCGTGCGAGGTGAAAAAAATGACGTCAGAGTGAAACGTAAACAATAACCAATGGCAGGGTTTGTCTTCTTGATTGTTTGAGAGCGGGCTTTGAATCGTTACAATAGTATGTCCAACCTTCTCCAGTATAATGAAAAAAATGAGTGTTGTTATGTTGGCAGCCTGGTCTTAAGGACACAACCTCTCGGCAAAAGTTGGCTTTAATCTCTTATCAGTAATTGCTTAGGATTCCGATTCTATGCTCTTTCTATATATAGTATTACTCTAAGGTTCTTATACTCTTTGATAATAATTACTTTAATATTTTGGCGTGTCAGAATCAATTCTTTTCTTATCTCTACTAGATAACACCTTGTGGCTTTTTTTTCTCCTGACAGGTTGACCAACCTGAGTCTAAAATGACTTCTTTTTGGAGAAAGTTTAGTATTAAGTATGGGTTTTTGTGAAATGAAAAAATAATTTTTTTAGCAATAATAATAATAAAAAAGTATAGCAATATTACTAATTAAAATACTTGCTTCAAATAATATCAAATTTTTTAATTAATTTTATATATATATTTTTTTGTTTAAACAAGCAAACCAATTCTATATTTTACTAAAGGAAAAATATGATTCTAAAAAAAAAAGAAAAAACTAATTAGCATTTATTATTTTTCTTTATTACTTACAAATTATATTTATTAGGTATATGAAATAAAAATAAAATTATTTTATAATAAGATAAAATCAATCCAATTCAAATGAAGGATTAACTTCTGCAGTATAGGGAAACGGGGAATTTTTTTTTAATTAAATATAAATTCCAATTTTTAATTAGTTATATTTAAAACAATCAGAATGATATTATATGAAGTAAAACAAATATAAAAATATATGTTTTTTTATATTACATAAAAAAAAGTTTGAAATGTTTAATGAAAACGGGGGAAACATTAGCATTATCAAATGAAAGAAAATGCGAACAGAAAATATGGAGCTAATAATGGAAATTATTATTATTATTTTTTTTTTTTAAATGTTCTAATTAAATTTCTGCTCTGTGATTTTGTTTTTATTTTTATAATGTGGGTATTTATGTGTTTCGAACTCATTACAGGGATGACTCGTTCCTCGCATCGCAAATTATTCTCATTATGATCAACTCCCTTGAGAATGATGGCTATAATGAGCAACTCCCTTGAGAATGATTCCTGTAATGAGTAACTCTTTTGAGAATGATTCCTGTAATGACCAAGAATTATTTCAAGAACGAAACATTTTAATGTTTCCGAATTCCAAAATTCCATTATAGAAATCCGTTTGAGACATCAGGGAATAATTTTGGTTCCGTGTCTGTTTGTCTGAGGTTCAATTGTTGCAAACCAACATATGATAGGTTATAATGTTCATAATATTGGTCATATTTTTTTCCCGTATAAGTTTCAACCATCCGCTTTAATGTAAAAAAAAAAAAAAATCAATTCTGACAGATTTAATAAAAGGGTAAAATTAATTATAAATGATTGACAATAATGAGTTGTAGAAGCATGAATTATGGGCGCGAGGAATCTATGTGCCACACTAATTGGCAGTCTATTTTTAATTTACTTTTTTATACTTTTATTGATATTTTATACTTATTATATTCACTTTTTTATTGAGAGAAAAAAACTCCCTTTGAATTTCGATGGCTTCAATTTATTCTTATTTATGTACTTTTAGATAGTGTGATCTTTTCAGCATGATACCAACCCCGCAAGTTTACGTAATAATTTAATTTAATTTCTTTAAATTTATTGTTATTTAATCACTCCTTCGACGGTGTAACAATATCAATTAGTATGAGTAATGTTTTTCTGTACCCTGATAGTTTTAAGTGTTAAAAAACAAAATACGTTATGAATACATAAACATTTAATTAAGAAATTTATACCTCGCCAACAAGTGAATTTAAATAAATGCGTGTAACAAAAACCATTCGAACGTTAAAACAACGTGTTTAGAATCTTTGTTTAGAATTAGTTATGTATTATTAAGGTTTATTTTATTTTTTTATATTATATATTACTAATTCGTTTTAAAAATTCAGATTTTATTTTCTATTTTACATTAAATATAATAATAATTGATATTCATGTCACAGAGTCATTTGGTTGTTAAATTACTCTTTATGAGATAAGAGAGAGGGTGGGGGGGGGGGGGGGGTTGGTATGAATAAGATACATGTATAATTTGAAAGGGAGGCGTGTTGTGCATTTATATGAGAAGTAGACATGGTGTGAGGTCTGACCCCCGCGTGTGACAGCTGTCAATATCGTGTTGACAAGTGACAGCTGTGTCTCTCGTCGTATCTGACAGCCTGCATTCCAATCAGTGTCCTACGACTGTCACCTTATCTATCGTAATATGAACGAGGTCGGGCTTCCCGCCTTTACAGATGCCATCTCTTTGGCCCCACGTCTTTTCCTGAATATTTCTCTTTTTTTTTGCCATGTTAAAATATGCTAAACGAAGTAACTTATATCTCAACCATCTTTAAAGTTTAAAACTTGTTTCGAACTAAACTTTTACTTCTTATCTGATATATTGATTTTTGATTTTTTTTTTTAAACTTGACGTGTCTTATTTAAAATAGAAACTTTGTTAATTTGACATCAAATGATTTTTTTTTTTTTACGAAAAGAAAGAACTTATCTAATGTTAAATATATTCTAATGATTTATGAAAAGAGGAAATTAGAAAAGACAGATAAAAATTAGAATCATTAAACTGAATCCGAACCTGCGACATCTGGTTTTCCGACGCAACACTTTAACCACTGAGCTACGACGGAGAAATTATTTTTAATATGTTCGAATAAATGATGTGGTTTTCCAAAAAGAGCTATAGGTTTTTTTTTAATTTTTTTGAGGGGGGGGGGGGGGTTATTACCTTATTAATTGCGACCTGTCCTACCATATGGTGTTGGAGTTTGACTAAGAGACCTCCACTCAGAATGATCTTGCGGTTCCAGGTCATACCTCGCTCTTGATGTGACCTCAACTTCCTCCTAGATCGAAATGCGTCTGCCGCGGGTTCTCTTCTCTTGAGGTCTTAATAGGCTTGTTAAGGAAGAATTCTCTTTTCATTCTTGCTCGTGCTTGAGCCATCGAAGTTGATTGCAGCTGATAAATTCTTTCACCAGACTTTCCTCCAGAAGTTTTTGTTTCGGGTGCGATCTCTTTCCGTCTACCTTCCTAAAAAGGCCAATTTACATTTTGGATGTCTATCTTGGATAATTCATCCAAAGTGATATGTATAAATTGCCTTTCTCTTTCTCATTTCTTCCAAAGTGTACATCAATGATGAACCATTAAGAAATTATACACCTTTCATAATTTTGATGAAACCCTTGTTCCTTGAACCGATGAATCATCCAGATGACACGCGCATTGACAAATATAAACATGATAAGAAGCCGCATTCACTATTCCGTGTTCTTCAAGGGGTTATTAGACCCCACCAGTATTGTGTTTACTTTCCCATGCAAAAAGTAGTATTGTGATGGGGTAAAAATTCGATTTTAAGCTTTTGATGGATTTACTCCCCTGAGTCCAAAAAGGGGTTTTTAAAAATGTTTCTCTGTGCAGAGGCTTGAAGCTTAAACTACTTGGCCGATTTTGACGAAATTTGACATACATACAAATCTGACGATATGAGCTGTTTTCCCGGGAAATATCTAGTTCCTGAAAAATGGCTTTAAACGCGGATGTAGAGAGGCCGGGTTGATGCTTTTGTCTGCAAAGTTCAAATTTTGTAAGCAAATTTTTAATAGATACTCACTTTGCGATTGCCTAGAAAGCTAAAATTCACTCATTATGTATTTCCGATGACAATGTGCTAGGTATAAATGTTTTCAAAGCTCCCCCCCCCTCCCAAAAAAAACAACTCAAGGATGCTTAAATGGCCAAAATTGAGAATAGCCCATATAGATTATTTAGTGTGTGATTAGAGAGAAATTTCGTTGTTATATTCTCTTTTTTTGCGCAGATAAATTAGCGGGAAAATGTTTTTTTTTTTTGTTTTTTTTTTCATCTATTCTTTATTAGCTATTTATTACTTGTAATTTTTTATATTTTTTTTTCTATTATATACATTTTGATGGGTTTTTTGTTTGTATTTTGGAGGCGATGGAGAGTCTATAGGGCTGTTATAGTGAAGGTTATTGGAATATATTCAGTGGAGGTCGAAGCTATGATAACAGCTTCCAAAAACTAATAAATTTTTCACAATTTCAACATTCCAAACTTGAAACCTGCCTCGTTGTTGGATTTTATGCTCCCGCTTCACTCCTCTAATAATTTATGTAGAAGGGAAGAGAGAGGGGGGGGGGGGCTAAAGTTTAAATTGAGTTAAATTTCCTATTAGGAAGCCCCCCAGAGACTGCCCCATACAAAATTTACTTATTTATTATAATTGGATGAGAATAGAGGGCCTAGTTTGTTGTTTTTTGTTGAAAATCGAGAGCTAACATATTTCCTCTTTAGTTGCCCCCCCCCCCCCCCCCGGTTGGAATTCGATCCTAGAAACGTTTTTACAATTATTTTCAATTTAGAAACAAAAAAACCAAAAACGATATTTTTTTATTCACTTTATTGCCTTGGTAATCGTTTTTATTTTTACGACTTCATTTGTGTTTATTTATTTACTGTACGACAGAACACATGTGAAATTGAACGTAACGCCAACTGAATCACTATTTAGTGTGAAAGAAAATGCCTTTAAACAGGAAATAATCCTCTGTTTGTCCCTTTTTTTTAGAAACTTTTTACTTTCTTTTTTTTCTTATTGTACTTTATATTCCTTAAAAAAAAAAATCAAAATGAAACTTCAGTTTGTCTGCCTAGTAATTTACCTGTTGATAAAATCCACTACACATTTTATAAGAGAATATTGATATTGTTTTTCTATTTAACTATATTGTTCATTTTGGCTAGTCTTACTGGCACTGATGATGACCACTAGTGGTTGAACCTATAAATCAACTTCTCCACTAATTCTTTCACTAGTGGTTGAACCTCTATCTCAGCCCCTATGGTCTGATTCTTTCTCTTACGCATTTCAACTCGTCTCGCTAGCACTGATGATGACCACTAGTGGTTGAACCTCTATCTCAGCCCCTATGGTCTGATTCTTTCTCTTACGCATTTCAACTCGTCTCGCTAGCACTGATGATGACCACTAGTGGTTGAACCTCTATCTCAGCCCCTATGTTCTGATTCTTTCTCTTACGCATTTCAACTCGTCTCGCTAGCACTGATGATTACCACTAGTGGTTGAACCTCTATCTCAATTTATATACACTGATACTATCTCTTACCCAACTCTTTAACTCGTTAACTTTTAACGTCTTGGTGACTCGTTTTAACTCGTCTTGCTGGCACTGATGATGCCCACTAGGTCGAACTTCTATCTCAACTCCTGCACTGATACTATCTCTTACCCATTTTAACTCGTCTTGCTGGTACTGATGATGGGCACTAGTGGTTGAACCTATATCTCAACTCCTACACTGATACTATCTCTTACCCATTTTAACTCGTCTCGCAGGCACTGATGATGGGCACTAGTGGTTGAACCTCTATCTCAGCCCCTATGGTCTGATTCTTTCTCTTACGCATTTCAACTCGTCTCGCTAGCACTGATGATGACCACTAGTGGTTGAACCTCTATCTCAGCCCCTATGGTCTGATTCTTTCTCTTACGCATTTCAACTCGTCTCGCTAGCACTGATGATGACCACTAGTGGTTGAACCTCTATCTCAGCCCCTATGTTCTGATTCTTTCTCTTACGCATTTCAACTCGTCTCGCTAGCACTGATGATTACCACTAGTGGTTGAACCTCTATCTCAATTTATATACACTGATACTATCTCTTACCCAACTCTTTAACTCGTTAACTTTTAACGTCTTGGTGACTCGTTTTAACTCGTCTTGCTGGCACTGATGATGCCCACTAGGTCGAACTTCTATCTCAACTCCTGCACTGATACTATCTCTTACCCATTTTAACTCGTCTTGCTGGTACTGATGATGGGCACTAGTGGTTGAACCTATATCTCAACTCCTACACTGATACTATCTCTTACCCATTTTAACTCGTCTCGCAGGCACTGATGATGGGCACTAGTGGTTGAACCTCTATCTCAACACCTATGGTCTGATTATTTCTCTTACGCATTTCAAATCGTCTCGTTGTTACTGATGATGACTGCTAGTGGTTGAACCTATATTTCAACTCCTACACTGATACTATCTCTTACGCATTTCAACTCGTCTCGCTAGCACTGATGATGACCACTAGTGGTTGAACCTCTATCTCAGCCCCTATGGTCTGATTCTTTCTCTTACGCATTTCAACTCGTCTCGCTAGCACTGATGATTACCACTAGTGGTTGAACCTCTATCTCAATTTATATACACTGATACTATCTCTTACCCAACTCTTTAACTCGTTAACTTTTAACGTCTTGGTGACTCGTTTTAACTCGTCTTGCTGGCACTGATGATGGCCACTAGGTCGAACTTCTATCTCAACTCCTGCACTGATACTATCTCTTACCCATTTTAACTCGTCTTGCTGGTACTGATGATGGGCACTAGTGGTTGAACCTATATCTCAACTCCTACACTGATACTATCTCTTACCCATTTTAACTCGTCTCGCAGGCACTGATGATGGGCACTAGTGGTTGAACCTCTATCTCAACACCTATGGTCTGATTCTTTCTCTTACGCATTTCAAATCGTCTCGTTGTTACTGATGATGACTGCTAGTGGTTGAACCTCCATCCCAACTCCTACACTGATACTATTTATTACCCATTTTAACTCGTCTTGCTGGTACTGATGATGGCCACTAATAATCAAGTTAATGGTAGTTTATCACTTAATAGGGTAGTTAGTCAAAAATTACTCCAAATTAAAGTGTTCCCCTCTCAAGGGACAAACTGCTATCAACTTGATTTTTGGTCTACTAACTAATTTAGTACTCAGGATCATGAAAATCATATTGTCCTCCAAAAGGCCGGGACATGGCCGCTCTCTCCCGTTTTGTTTTTTTCAAATGCCTATTGCCAAGTTATGTCACGCATACGAACTTAGCCGCCCATTTATTCTTAAATAGCACCAAAACATTTTCTCATACACACAATTCTAGCTTGATGTTAGTCAGGCATTTTTTTGCAAGCTATCTCCTGGACTATATATTGAGCAGAAGTGGGTTAAAGTGTGATATATTTAGGTCAACTTGAAGGTGAAGAGATAGAAACGATGACATAATGTAAGTATTAAGTTTCCTGTTTCAGGGACTTTCTTAAAGTCTTTAAAGACAGGCTCCAATGTCACTTAACTTACTTTAAACCTGTCAGTTTTCTCTCTGTTTTTGTCTTAACCCGATTACCTCTAATTAAATAAGTGAAGATTATAGGTTGTCTTTCCTGGATAAGTTTCCAAGGTGGATTAGGTTTTTCCTGGCAAGAGGAAATGCGAGGAATGAAGAAGTGAAGCCCTTGAGACGAAACTGAAGTAGAAAGTGCTGCCGTCTAGTTGCTGGAAATGTACTTCCTCTGTGTAACTCGACCTGACCTGGTTGCACTTCGAACTGACCTCCGCTACCTTGTAACTCGTTCCTTGTAACTTGATAACTCTACTTAATATTTCCCATTGCAAACATCATCGTATAACTTATTTTCTTTTGTCCAAACCATTCTAAATATATTTTATCTACTCACGGCAGCAAAATTAAGCATTGTTGTACTGTTTTCAGTCTGCAAAATGTCATTTTTCTTGATTCTTTTGAATAAAGTGTCAGCAAAAGTTCAAAGTGTCAGCAAAATAACAAACAGGCTGGTACATTGTAAGAAAATTTTATTAAAAAAAGGTTACTTCATCGCAGGTTATAAACACTACCACATTGTTTATTTTTATTTATTTAAGCGTAATATTCTGCTAAATAGTTATATCTTTTTTGAAAATAACAAATAATTATAGTGACAAACAAATTTTACTATTTTACAATGATTATTTTTAAAAAAATCACTAAAAATTGAGATAGAAAACAGTTGTTAATAAAAAAAAGTGGCAACCCTGAATTGTTTTGCCTTTGTTTTGTTTTCTTGATGACTCAAACTTTCGTTTTTTACCAAATTTAATTTCTTTAAATCTTTTATATATTAAAAAGGGAATATAATAATTAGTGTAATTTTTCTGCCGTTAATAGATAAAATATTGTATGTAACTATGCAGCAAAGGAAACATTCCTGACTCGTTTAAAGATTACCTGCTTCGGTTACACCTCAGCAGGTAATTAACATTTGCCTGCCTCGGCTTCGCCTCGTCAGTCAACATGTAATTTTCCTGACTCGGCTTCGCCTCGTCAGTAAAATAGTAAATTTCCTGCCTTGGCTTCGCCTCTGCAGTAAATTTGTTTAGCCTATCCTCGCCTTTGGCTCGGAACTAAAACTTAAAAACTTGTCAGCAAAATTCCATTTTGCTACCTAGTTACATAAATAACTATTATATGACTTTAAATAAAGGAGTTTTATGATTTCCACATAAATCTTTCTTTGATTGTGTTTCTTGAGTAGTTCGGTTGTTTAATGAATTAACAAATAAATTGTGATGATAAAAAAAAAAAAAAAAAAAAAAAATAGACTGCCAATTAATGTGGCACATAGCTTCCTCGTATCCAATCATGTACTTTATTGTTATATTAACATTAAAATAATTGTTATATTGTTTATTGTGTTAAAACTATTAATATATAGTTTTAGCGATCTTGAAACACTTCATAGCGGTGTCGCAGTTGGTTTTACTAAAAAATTGTATTTGAAAAAAATGTTTGTCCCATTGAATAGATGAAGTCAGATTTTTTTCCCGACCTAAAATTCCAATTTTACATTTGAAGTTCACGTGTACGCGAGCGTTGCTCGTGAACGCTTGGACGCATAACGTCCAACGAACTCGTCCTGGGTATTGGTAAAATGATAATGTCTACACCAAATTTCATCAAAATCGGTCGACATTTACTCAAGTTATTCGTCACACGTTTCATAATTCGCGGACACACAAACCCACAGACAGACAGACACGACACCAAAAATTCCCTGATGCCTGAAACGGATTTCTGTCTTGGAATTTTTAAAATCGGAGACATAAAAGTTTTTCGTTAACAGAAGTGAACACAATGCTTCCGTTACCTTCGGTAAGCTCGGAAGCAATAAATAAATAAATAAAATAAAAAACGTGTTGTGTCGCGGGACACCCGGTAGGAACGATGTTCCTTACGCTTTTCATTAAATATAAATTATAAAATCACACTGCTAACTACTTATTCATGATGGAGTTAGAAAAGAGACAAAATTAAAAGTAACTTTGTACTTGACAAAATTAAAAGATAAGCATTGTTTTAGGTTTCTGTACAAAGTAAAAAAAGAAACCTTATATATCGGCTCTGTCTGTCTGTCTGTCCGTTGCTTGTTTCAATTCATAAACTACTATAGCTAGGAACATGAAATTCGGCACACAGGTGCATCTCGGCATTTAGACAGCTGGACACATTTTGGATTTTTCACACTTAATATTTTCAAGATGGCGGCCAATATGGTGGGCGACTAAAAAAAGTTCTTAGTAACTATGGCATGTTGTACATAAATTTAAAGGTCTTGAAGAGCAGAAAAAGAATATTACTATTAAAATTAGTGTAATTATATTACACATAATAATTTTAAATTTAATGTACAGAAACCGGCGATTATCGCCCCACATACTTACGTGAAGCGCGCCTTACTTGTTTATCATTGAAGCGAGCTTCATTTTAGAGCGACTGTAATAGATGTAAAACACTGATAATACTGATTGAGTTACCAGGATTTTTATCTGCAATCAAAATTTGTATTGAATATTGAGAAAATAGTTAATTATGAGTAGATAGTTAAAGAGGATAATTGTATTAGTATAAAGCAGAGTAGGGAGGGAATAGGACTATCATTTAAAATATTATAAAATATATCACTTCACTACACAAAAACTTCTGTAACAGGGTTGAAATTTTACATGCCTGTTTTAATTGTAGGTGCTTAGAACGATATGCATGAAGTTTTATTAAAATCGTTACGTTAGAACTCAGATATCGGTGAAAACGTTGTTTTCTCTATTTTAAACGTTTAGGTCCGCTTTAATAAATTTAGCGATCATTAATACTCCATAGCGGTATCGGTGTTAATAAAACAAATTAATTTAAAAAAGTTCCTTGTCTCATTAAATAGATGAAGTTATAATCGTTCCATCCTAAAATTCTAATTTTATTTTTGAAGCTTACGTTGAGCGCGAACGCTTGGGCGGATAACGTTGTCCAACGACCTCGTCCTGGGCATTGGTAAAATGGAAATGTGGAACAAATTTCAACTTAATGTGTCATCATTTACTTAAGTTAATAGTCATCAGTCGATTTCGTGACGGTTAGTTTTGTAGCGGTGATTTTTTTCGGATTCGCTCCCGCGGGCCGGGCTCCCGACACTGTAACGTGACATAAGAAGCATCGTTCTAAAATAGACCCGCTAGCAATTCGCTATTACTACTTTGTTTTTAATTTGATTGTTATTTAGAGACCTGTCATTTAAAAAATATCAAATATTAGAACCAGACTGTACAGACTTCGGCAATTCTCAGGAGTTGCGATTAATAACGATGCTAAGTTGGCACTTTTTACTTCCATGAAAATGGAAGTATGGTGATACCCTCCAAAACGTGATTCCGAGATCTCTGTAGAGGAGGAGCCTTACGAACCCGGGGGTATCAGGAAAATCCGTTTCATATACATGTATGTCTGTGCGTACGTATGTATGTATGTACGTACCTTCGGAACTTTAATCCTTCATTACATCCCTTCAAGATATCGTATCGAGATGCGGTTTGCAGCATTTTTTAGAACTTTCGACGGAAAAACTGATGGTGCAAACCCGAACATCTCAAGACGTTTCGGAGCTACAGTCACTTAAGCACGAAATCGGTCTGTCGACGATAACTTCAGTAGGCTTTATTTGATTTCAATTTCTTTGGGGGTAAATATGTGTCCTATATGGTAGATTGTACCTATACTTTTTGAGCAAAATCGGGCATGCGGTTTGGGAGATATTGGTATTTTAGTGTTTTTTTTTAAAGGTTTTTTCGGAACCAAATTTCGGCTAAAACTGTAAGTCGTATCGAAAAGCGGATAACACCAGTTTAACTGATTTTAAATAATCTACAACTTTGGTCATATGACTTTTTGTCGTAGGACCATCCCTTCTACCTTAAATAGTCATTTTTGTTAAATTTTCGACTTTGAGCTCTTATATTATTCGAAATAATTGACTGATTTATTTCGGAACCAAATTGCGGCTAAACTGTAAGTCTTATCGAAAAGCGGATAACACCAGTGGTAACTGAGTTTAAAAGATCTACAACTTTGGTCCTATGACTTTTTGTCGTAGGACCACCCCTTCTACCTTAAATAGAGACATGTTTTTCATTTTTTGTTAAATTTTCGATTTTGAGCTCTAATATCATGTGCAATAATTGTGTTTATTATCATTATTATTTTTGTTTAATTTTGTATTTTTGTTGCAAAACTATAATGGATATTAGCTGTTTGTACGATGTAGTTTATACTGAGTTCTCTCTTGCTCACGTATTGACACCACAACATTTCATGGAAGTCATGTGTGGGATTTCCACACCGGTACTTTCCTTTAGCACCCCCCTTGGTTCTAAAAAAGTCTTAAAGGTTTGTGTGTTTGTCTCCCCAAGGCTTTAAAGACTCCTGGGGCAGTTTTATATTTAATATTCCTTTATCTTAATAGTTGATTAGACTAAGGGATATGCTCACAATTATATACACAAGTGTGACATTCCTTTGTCCCAAAATACATTGGAAAAAATATCCCTTCGTCTTAACAGTAATTTAGACTAAGGAATATATGATACTCTGTATATGTTCCTTTGTCTAAATAACTATTAGCACAAAGGGATATAGGGGGGTGCTAAAGTAAAAAAGTACCGCTAAGTTTACAGTTTTCCCCAAGTGCCCCATCACTTCTTAGTCGACCTTTGGGACTTACTACTACTGTGCGTAGACCTACTTATAATGCTCTTAGAAGATAAAAGATTCTCTTTTATAGCATTATGTCCCTATAAAATTACGTAAGTTATGAAATAAAGTAATTTAAAAAAGATAAATAAAGATTACTATTTCAAAAAATGCGATGAAAGTGTTTTTTCCTTGCACTCGTCTTATATGAGATGATTAGATCAAGTAGAAATATTTATAAATATTATTAGATTACAGACAGTGGCAATTCAAAACCTTGTTCCAAATAAAATAATTATTTGTGTAATAAGACTGTAGCGTAGTACTCCAAACTGTTACTCATGTTAACACAGTACTCCAAATGCATACAGTGAGACAGAAGCAACCAAAATGATTACTTCATGCTTTGTAGAGCAATTTTGATCCTTATCATTAATTCGACTAAAAAAATCCTGTCTAATTTAGATCTTTCTTCATGCGTTGAATGAGTCAGTTTTATTTGGAGGTGTAGAGAAGGTTTTTATTTATTTGTATTTGTATTTGTATTTGTATTTTTTTTTTTTTTTTAAATAATTGAGGCAACCAAGCAACGTGTTCATACAGAATGACACACATTATGTGTGAAAATATTCTTTGGTTTTTAGGGTTTCGTTGGTAAAATCAAAAAATTGGTTAGGCGTGAAGTCTCACGTAAAAGGGTTTTGTTGGTATAGTGAACATAAAATTAGTATAAGGGGGGGGGGACAATTTTTTATATTTTTTGAGAAAATGGCTTTCAAAATTAAACATGTTCCACAATATATTTTTGTAATCTACTCTTCAATACCTTTCATTTGATACCCCACACAAAATTAAAAAAAAAAAAATTCCCCGTGACAGGAATTAGCCGCCATTTTGTATTCCCAGTTAATCAGTTCAAATTGCTATTCTTATTTTTTCTATGGCCAGAAGACCGAGCATTTTGCATATTTTTAGAAACAGTGGAATATAGTTTTAGGAGGGGGGGGGGACACGCAAAATTTGGATGTCTCTTGACAAAATGGCGTAGAAAATTAATCGCTTTCCACGGGTGTTATATATTTTTGTAATCTACTCTTCAACACCTTTCATTTGATATCCCACTCAAAATTTAAAAAAAAATATTTTTTTCGCATGACGTTAGTTATCCGCCATTTTGGATTTGAATAGCTGATAATTTTGAGTTCGCTATATTTTTCCTGTGTCCGCGTCAAAACGATCTTTAATATTGGAATGTTTCATGTTTTTATCTCTTTTTATTCAAAGGTTATTGGAACCGTACAGAGTGACAGACGCAGACACATGAACGAAACTATAAGTGTATCTTTTTTTGGTTTTACCAACGAAACCCTAAAAAGATGGCGGATTCATGTCATGCGATTTTTTTTTTTTTAATTTTGAGTGGGGTATTAAATGTAAAGTATTGAAGAGTAGATTACAAAAATATACAACATTTTTGGATAGTGTCTACTAATGAGTAGATTTAAATATAAACATATATATAAACATCATGAGACATATGTATATACACATACATACACGTACATGTATATAATCATTATAAAAAGTTAATTATATTAATTTGTTGCACATTTACTTCGTGTAATGGTCAAAAATGAAATCAGCTGGAAAGAAACTTCTATTTTATTTAAGTAAAAACTAAGTTTTATGAGAATGTTATACTTTTTTGCACTTATTAGTTATAAGTTTGATTTTATGAAATATGTAGTTGTTTAGTCTAGACTGGCTAAGGACTTAGTAAGTTGGATAGTTTTTTTTAGTTATATTTTTGTTGGAGTTGGTTTATGTTGGCTGCAGTGTTGACCCTATATGATACTAGTGTCTGGTTGTACGATTATAATCGGTATTGTCCTCTGTTTAGTTTTGTTTAGGATATTGGTCACACTGTTTCGACACACAGTATCATATGATTGTATTCAGGTTCCATCTCTACATCCCTCAGATCCCAGCATCCCGTTTTATTTCGGCTTTTCGATTAAAAAAACAACAACGGTTGCAAATAAATTCTCATGAAACATTTTACAATCGATTTTTTTTTTTACTTTTTCATACACAAAGTATGTATTATATAGAGGTTAAAGTATTGCAATGGCACTAAAATTCGATTACAATTTTGATCATTATACATGTTTTAAGATAGTTCTTCTTGATATTTTTTAAAAAAAAATGATTTTTCAAAATGAAACTTTTGCTTTCGAACTTACCGATGTTAACCGAAGCTATGTGATCGTTCTGAAGAAGGAACATTATTAAGGTAGACATTCGTTTCAAACATCAATGAAACTTTTTATCCCCATTTCTGTCTATGTTTCGTTCAATTTTTACGAACCAAAATATCTCAAAAACCACTCATCCAATTTTAATGTAATTTAGGCAGTAAGTCATAATTAGACCATTGTTTGTTCCATATAACTTTCAACTTTCTGCGCCTATTTGTTTCTCTTCTACATATAGTACTCAACTGATTTTTAGGGTCCGTAGGCAAAACCAAGGACCCTTATATTTTCCTGCGTGTGTCTGTCCGTCCGTCCGGTCGCCTGCTCTCATGGCTACACCTTTCGTCCGATCACTTTGAAATTTGGCATATATGTGTCTTGTATCTACCCACATATTTTAAAAATATAGCGACTTAAAAAAAATATTTTTCAAAAAAATTAGGGTAAAAAAACTTAAGGGTTAAATTTTTTTCGACACCGTGAGGGGTATCATATGAAAGGGTACGTCGAGATGATTACAAAAATATATAATTCTTTGGATATAACTTTGATAGGGCGAGCGTAGGCGAGTTTGAAGTGGGTGTGAAACGTGTCCCCCACTTCTATCTCGCTTATGTTAAGTGCAAAAAATCTGAAAAAATTCCTGAACATTCTTCGACCAAAAGTGAAGATACAAACTTTTTGGATATTTCGAAAAAAATATTATTTTATTTTTTATTGACAAATACGTTTTTTTTATAACTATGGTCTTTTCGATGTATTTATATGGTTGTAGTCCGGTTCAGTGGCAAAAATATACTTTATCAGAAGTTTGTTTATGTGTTTTGAGAATATCAGACCCATAGGATAGCTAAAAGTAAGCTTTTTAGCATTTTAAAAAACACCATCAATAGGGTACTACTTAAAATATACAGGGTTGCCTACGGACCCTCGCTGTGTGCTGACTAGCACACACTTGACCTGATTATTAATAAATTTGGATGGTACCAGGGGTTCTCAAAAATCCATTATTTAAGGGCTCCCTTTAATTATTAATGTTGTCATTGCGGACCCCTCAAAAATGACCCCATTCTATTTTTACTATAATTTTGTATTAATAACCCTTTGAAATATGTTTAATTCAAGCCCTAGGATAGATAAAAAACAATCTTCCAAAAATCTCTCGCGGACCCCTCAAACCATGTCTGCAGACCCCCAGGGGTCCGCGTGGGCCACTTTTTGAGAACCCCTGGTATATTGAAAGTAGCCCGCTGATGGTCCCATATTTATTTCTACCGTCTGCGCTTTTTAATTTTAGAAAATCGCTACTTGGTAGCCTAGAGGATCCGTAGGTCGTTATCACCTTTATTACGGTGTCAGTCTGTCTGTCTGTATGTCAGTCTTCTACTTTCTATTGTCTCCAATTATCCATTGTTATAAATCGGTCCGGCGAAGGTTAGGTAATTTCAGTTTCACCAAATTTCTTCCAAATCGGGTCAGTAGTTAGCACCACGCCTACGCGAGTAATACCTTTGATTTTAATAACTACATAACATTTTTAAATGTTTTTCCTGTGATAATAATTGAATTCTTTGGAATTATACTGCTTTGTGACACTAACCTTATTTATGGTTAACAAGGTTGGTCACACTGTCGCAACCATTTCGAGATTTTTTATTTTTTTTTACTTTTTTCAGAGTTTTTGAAGGGTAGTGCCCCCAAATTTGGAGCTTAAATTCATTTAATGGGGTATGATTTTTGTGAACATGGATACCAAATTTCGATAAAATCGGTCTTTTTTTTTGGACTCAGGGGACCTCAAAACGTGTAAATCCATTAAAATCTCTTAATTGAATTTTCGCGCCATCACAATACTTTCTCTTTATATAAGAAAATAAAAATAACATGAGCCACATTTTTTTATTAACCTCAAAGTCAAAAAAAATTAATGGGTGATGCATACTATCTAGGCAACTCTGTATGTATGTCTGTATACATACAATATATATGGAGAATGTTTTCTGCAATACAATTTTTCATTTAAACATTTTTTGGCCCTATCAAGCAATTCTTTTATTTATGTTTTTTTATTCATCTAGTGAATCCAGCAAACCATATGCAATATTTTTTGAACAACCAAATCCATTTTTAAGATTTATTAATATCTATCGGGGGCCGGCCGGGGGGGGGGGTCTCTCTCATTCCCCTGTCTCTCTCTCTCTCTTTCCCTCTCTCACTATCTGCCTCTCTCACTATCTCCCTCTTATCCTTTCTCGCTCCTTCTTTTCTTTCTCACTCTCTCTCTCTCTCCCTCTCTTTCTTTTCTCTCACACTCTCTCCTTTATCTCTCACTCTCTCTCTCTCCGTCTCTTTATTTTCTCTCTTTCTCCCCTCTCATTCTCTCTCCCCCTCTCACTCTCCGTCTCTTTCTTTTCTCTCTTTCTCCCCTCTCATTCTCTCTCCCCCTCACACTCTCTCTCTCCGTCTCTTTATTCCCTCTTATTCTCTCTCCCCCCCTCTCTCTCTTTCTCTATTTTTTTTCTCTCCCTCGCCCTCTCTCTCACTCCCCCCTCCCCTCATTTTTTTTTATTGGTCCATGTGTAACGATATAATTTGAACCTTAAAAGAATACTTTTTCCTTTTTTTTCTTATTTAGAAATTTTATTTATTTTCCAACCTAGTTTCCTAATGTTGGAAGGGTGGGAATCGAGGGGTAAAATACGAGGTGAAAGGTTTTAGTGATGATTGATGAATTCCTGATGATAAATAAAAACAAAGAATATTAAGAAGATGATTAATGTGGTGATTTGAAGTCGGATGCTGTGGGGTCAGGGTTTGTGCCCCTACCACGTTGGGCGCCACCTGTTACCCCTCGTCATCTCCAGTGTTCTTCTAAATTACCTTTTAAATTTAATTGAAATTCGACACCTCGTTTCTCTCTCAAAGCATTAGCCTCCACTAATTTCCTCAAATTTGTTATTAAGCTTTTGATCGTATATTGATTTTTTCCCAAAATGAGAATCGAACTGTACTTTCCGATATTTTGCCCCTTTATACCTCCTAATACATAAAATAATGTAGATTACTATGGCGTCCAAGCTATCAAATGTATAACTTTACACATTTTCTAGAGTTGTTCGTTATGTTCATTTTTAGCAATTAGTTAAGCCCAGTACACACTGCGCCAAAAACGGCCAAGGGTCTCAAGTAACCAGCTCGTTGGCTGAGTGTGTTCTATGACCCAAGAAATTCGTTCGGCGTTGGTTACGGTTCGCTCTACCGACAGTAACATCAGTTAGTTGGGTCAAGGTTGGCTTTGGTACACACTCCTAGTGTGGATGCTTCGGTAAAAAATGGTTTTTAAGGTTTTCTTTGACGAAAAGCTGGTCTCCGGGGTGTATTTTTTTGTTCATATTGAGCTTATCCTTGGTTCCTATTGTCTTTTAACTAAAGTCAGAGACGTTCATTATTATTTCCGTTCTGTTATTAGTGCGAAAAAATGGAGTAGAATAACATTTTATCTTTAAATATCATAGACTTATACCGAACCTAACCTGTATACTATGCATGTGTGTAAATTTGGCGTACTAATATCCTGTAGCTAAATATCTCAAAGTGACCATCAATCAGTCTGTCTCTACTGCAGAAACAGCTTGCCTAAAAGAGGGTCTTGTTTACTAATTTTTGGGCCAGTAGGATTCGACAAAATCCCAAAATCTTTAGCCTTCATTCGGAAAAAAATTGTGAAAAAGCCCGTATTCCATTTCCGCCTTGAGATACAATATTTAATTGGTTCCACCGAACTGTTCTCTCCTTTTTAAGAGAGATGTGATCCACCAGCGTCGTTTTTTCCTCTTTTTTCTTTTAGCTTCTCTCTAAGCAAAATACATGCAGCTTCTACGCTCATTACATTACCTTCTCTTTCTTCCTGCGACATGGTGTTGCAGTTGCAGATATACAGCGGCTGTAATACCTCCATTAAACTCATGGAGACTGAGAGTTTGATCCATTTCTACCCGAACCGTACCCGTGAACCGAATCCCTTGGTCCCTATCCTTTATGCCAATCTCTTCCTGTGCAGACGAAATTATAATCGCCAAGTGCTGGCGACCTAGGTTCGACCTCACGATCATTGGTCGTTCGTTGGCCTATAGAATGTTCCCAAGAACATTGGGAAGTGTAAAAAACAGAATGTTTTTAAAATATGATGATTTTATGAATTCTTTGTTGAAACTAGTGTGAACATTTTGTGATATTGCAAAACTGAAATTTTGATACTCAGATGGAGTATATATATATATATATATATATATATATATATATATATATATATATATATATATATATATATATTTTTTTTTATAAGGTGACCAGTGACCGTCAATTTCATAAATTCTGGTCAGTTCTAAGGGGGAATTTGAGAACCTGTAAATCCATCTGAGTATCAAAATTTCAGTTTTGCAATATCACAAAATGTTCACACTAGTTTCAACAAAGAATTCATAAAATCATGTTCATACTTTAAAAACATTCTTATCAAATATATATATATATATATGTCTTTATTTTGGGAAAATCTAGTTTCTGTGATGTCGAGTAAGAATAAATTTGGCGCCTAATGTTTTTGGAAAGAAATTTTAGTATTACATAACGTCACCTTACGCCTAGTACATAGAGGCATTCTTTTTTAAGTTTAAAATTGTACTTTTTTCTTCCGAGCTTACCGAAGCAAAATCAAATATTTCAAAAACCGAGTATTTGATAAACTTTAGTAAGAGTTCTATTGGACAGATTTTTTTTTCAGCATTTTATTTTCATGTTGGATATTACCTCAAAAGATGAGTTATAGAAAGTGATAATATAATTTACTGCTTTTTATATAATATCTGTTTAACTTTCGACATAGTACACTCAATAGAAAATAAGATATATTTTCACAAAACCATAAAACTATCTAACTCAATAAACAAATACAAACTGACAGCTTGTCATATTCTACACATCTCCCTTTCTCTTCATGGGATTGGCTTCGAAGAAATCAGATGATGACGATTCCTCTGCAGCTCGGCTCCGTCCTGAGTTTTCACCCAATAGGATCGTGGCTGGGTGGCTTTACGCAGTACTGTAGCGTACTTCTTCATATCTTTCACCCATACCTTCTCTCCCACAACCAATTCCTGCAGTTGCCTAGCTCCATGTCGCGTATTATAATATATTTGTGTCCGCATCCGATTATTGCTTTCTTTCTCTCCTACCTTCTTCCAATCTGGCCATCGAGGAACAAGACTTTGTCGAAGCGCTGGCACTTTGGTTCGAATGCGCCGTCCCATCAAAAGTTCCGCAGGACTATAACCATTTTCCAATGGTGAGCTTCGATATGCTAATAGCCCAAGGTACACGTCTTCCTTATTCTTTTTCAGGATATTCTTTAATGTTTTTACTCCACTCTCTGCAAACCCGTTGCTTTTGGGATACCTTGGGCTGCTTGTGATAATTCTAAACCCGTAATCATCCGCAAATTTTCTAAATTCTGCGCTTACAAAGGCCGTTCCCTGGTCGCATCGAAATATTAACGGTATCCCAAATCTTGCGAAAACCCCCTTAACCTTATTTATTATATGCCCAGAAGTCATTCTCTCCAGTGATAATAACTCTGGATACCGGGAAAAGTAGTCCTGTATACATAAATAGTTCTTCCTATCTACCGTAAAAATGTCCGCCCCCACCTTTTCCCATGGCCCTCCAGGTAACTCACTTGGAATCAGTGGTTCTATCGGATTATTTTTTTCCTCTCTACACACCTGACAGTTGTAACAAAAATTTTCAAACATCTTTCTTCATGTCAGGCCACCACACCGTAGTCCCTGCCCTCCTCAAACACTTGGCACTCCCTAGATGACCTTCGTGTAGGATTTCTACAATTTTTCCTCTAACTGACCTTGGAACAAACACGTTTTCTCCCTTTACGATCAGATTGTCTACCATCGCCATCTCATTTCTAAATTTATAGAAGGGAAGCATTTCCCTAGGAGTTCTGGACTCCGAAGGCCACCCTTTTAAAATTGCTTCTCTTAACCATCTAGATCTAGATATCTCACAATCACTCTGAGCAGCCCTCAGCTCTGTGAGTTTCTGGTCCGATATAGGAAAATTAGCTCTGATGTACCGAATGAATGTTTGAACTTCCCCTTCTAATTCCTTATCTAGGTCTCCTAACTCATTAAGTGGGGCTCTTGAGAGAGCATCAGCAACAGTTAGTTCTTTCCCTGGAATATATGAAATTTTATAGTTATATGCCATTAGTAACAATCTCAACCTTTGTATTCTGGGTGTTAGCTCACTTAGATGTTTTTGTCCCAACAAAGTCACCAATGGTTTATGATCCGTTTGAATTTCAATTGGTATTCCTTTTATCCATGAGTCAAATCGTCGACATGCCCACGTCAGTGCTAACGCCTCCTTTTCGATCTGGGCCCATTTCCTTTCTGCATCTGTAAGTGTTCGTGAGGCATATCCTATCGGTCTCCAATTTTCTGAGTCCGACTCTTTTTGTTCCAGCATTGCTCCTAATCCATACCCAGAGCTATCAGCACTTAGACGCGTTAGCGCATTCGGGTTGTAATGAGCCAATACCGGAGTTTTGGACATTTTCTTTTTGATCTCCATGAACGCATTCTTTTGAGCTGCATCCCAGAACCAATCATTTTTCTTCACAATCAACTCCCTCAGAGGTTTAGTTAAATCCGTAAGATTTGGCAGAAACTTTAGGAGGTAGTTAACCATCCCTAAGAAGCGTCTCACTTCACTGACATTCTCTGGTTCTTTAAATTTTTGAATGGCTATTATTTTGCTTGGATCTGCTCTTATCCCTTCCGCACTGATAATGTGGCCTAAAAATTTAACCTGCGTCAGCCCAAATTCACATTTTTCTGGATTTAAAGTTACCCCTGCTTCTTGCAATCGAATCAGGACTCTCCTCAATCTTTCATCGTGTTCCTGTCTAGTTTTTCCTGAAACCAATAGATCATCCATGTGATTACACACTCCCTCTACCTTTTCTATAACCTGTGCTACCACTCTTTGGTAGAATTCAGGCGCAGAGGAAATTCCAAAGGGTAACCGGTTAAAAAAAAACCTCCCGAACGGTGTTATGAAAGTGGTTAATTTTTTTGATTTTTCCTCTATCGGAACTTGCCAATATCCCCTGCTTGCATCTAATTTTGAAAAATACTTTGCCTCTCCGATCTTATGGAACGACTCCTCCACAGTCGGCAACATGTAATGTGGCCTCTTAACAGCTTGATTTAGTTTTGTAAAATCCACACAGAGGCGCAACTTTCCGTTTGCCTTGGGAACTATCGTGATCGGCGAGCACCATTCTGTAGGTTCTTCTATAGGTGTTATCACCCCATCTTTAATCATCTCGGCAAGTTCCACTTTTACTTGATCCCTTAACGCAAACGGCACTCTCCTGGGTGTAGCCGTAGCAAATGGCGTCGCTCCTTCATTCAGTTCAATTCTAAATTCACATTTCATCTTTCCTAGTCCTCGAAACAACTCCGGAAATTCTGCTTTAACGATTTCGCTTTCTTTCTTAGCTTGAACCGAATTCACCACGTTCACTAGTTTTAGAGCTGTAAGGGCAGGCCTCCCTAAGAGTGGCTCCTTGACTTCGGCAATGTACAATTCCTGTTCAGATCGAATACCTTTCCAGTGCAAATCTATCTTTACCAACCCTTTAACTTTGATCTCATCTTTTCCTGGTCCAAACAGTTTTATATTTGTCGGCTGAATACTCTCTTTCAATCTCTGTGCTAGCCGTTCTGGTACTACCGAGACATCGGCTCCTGTATCTATTTTAAAATTTACTTTAATCCCTTTTACCTTTAGGCACACTTTCCACGGGTTATTTTCGTCTCCTTGATTAATTTCACTCACAACAAAGCTTCCTACTTCAGACTCACTATCCCCCCTTTCCTCCTTCCATTTCTCCAGATGTTTCACATATCTGGAAGTACATTTTCTTGCCCAGTGATCCATACCCTTACATTTGCGGCACTGGGCCCCTTTTGCTGGGCATCGGATGTCTTCCTTGTGTCCAAAACCACATTTTGAACAGTCCTCTTTGTTTTTTCTTAATGTTTTCATTTTGTCTTGCCCAAAGGTGTTTGATACTACCGACACGTCGTGGTCCCCCTCTCTTAACGCGTGTTCCTGGCGAACCACAGTTTGCTGCTTTTTAATCACTTCACTCTGTTTGGCCATCTGTATCGCTTTATCTTTTGTCAGTTCAGGATCTAACTGAAGTTTCTCACTTAGTTTCGAATCTTTTACCCCTACAACAATTCTATCTCTAATTAGTTCATCTCTCAAATTTTTAAAGTTACAATATCTAGACATTTTATCTAAATCAGTTACGAATGCATCGACAGTTTCATCTACGGTCTGGATTCTCCGATTAAATTTCGCTCTTTCGTATATTATATTGATTCGTGGAGAAAAATAATTTTGAAATTTATCAACTACAATGTCGTAAAAATTGTCAATATCTTCCGAAATTTCGAACATTCTAAATATATCCTCCGCCTGCTCTCCTAAACAATAAAGTAGCATGTCTACTTGCTCGCCTTCACCTTTCTTTTGTAATCCGCTTATTCTTCTATATCGTTCCCACCTAGCTACCCAGGCATCCCAAGTTTCGGGTTTATCAAAGTCTAGTGAGGGTGGAGGGTTTACCTTAATGATTTGTCCTCTTTCTGGACTGACATCTCCAGTGTCGGCGTCGCGGTCGTCGTCTTGCTTCTTACGCCTACCAGTTTTACTTCTGACACCATGTTTAACTTTCGACATAGTACACTCAATAGAAAATAAGATATATTTTCACAAAACCATAAAACTATCTAACTCAATAAACAAATACAAACTGACAGCTTGTCATATTCTACACAATATCTTTATTTTCTCGGTTTATCCATCTCTTGTTGTGTTTTATTGCTTCATATTATTCGTGGGTGGATTAATATCATCGTATTTTTTTTACGTAATTCAGAGTTAATAACTAACTGTTAACATAATATTAATAAATTAAACTATAAGTAAAAAAATAACATTTTAAATAAACAAAAAACGAAACAAAAAAAAACCATAAATTATTTATTTTTTAGTTAATTATGTGTTATATAGTTTTACATTTATTTAATTTATGGCTTATTAACTAACACATTCCTACTCAAAATTGATTCGCTTAACTGAACCTGAAGATAAAACAACATTATAAAAATGTTCACAGTTTCTACTTCGGTGAATCTATAAAAATATTTTTGAGTAGTTGTTTTTTATTGTTTAATGTTTAGGATTACTTACGCGAGCACGTTTGGTTTAGGAATGAATTGATTAATAAGCCCGAGATGCGAGATGGAATAATCTGAGTTTGCTAATTAAATGCCACGCAGCATTCCTCACTATTGTTTTCAATCGGAATTTGAAATTGTATCGGAGATGTGTTTAGTTTGTAATTGTAAATTTATTTATAATAGTTATTGTGCTTCCTACGTGAAGCCTTGAACAGGTGTGTGGAAGAACATGTGTAGGTTGGTACATATCTGGAACAGGTGAATCTTTATTACAGATTTCTTAGTTATAACTTTGTTATTGTTGTTTTCAAACAGTTGGCACGACGGTTTAACATCTTACTACAAGGCTTATAACAGTGTCATCTCTGTATCTCGAGTCTTTAACGAGCAGTTAATCCTTAAAGTTAACTCTGATTATATTTATCACAGAAGTTACAGATTTTTTAGTTATCATTTGGGTAATCACAAAAGTACAGCATGAGTGTGGCCTTTAGAGATCTTGGTACATAATTACTTTATCTCCATTTGTGCACAATTTAAATATGTATTTATAAAATAATATGTACAACTATAAAAATACTCTACCAATTAGTGTGGCACATAGCTTCCTTCCGTCTTATTTCGTACACTTTAATGATGTTATGCTTATACACCCAATAATGCGTCTAATACATTTAATTTCCCCCAATGTTTGCTTCCGAGCTTACCAAAGGTAACGGAAGCTTTGCGATATTTCTGGAGCACGAATTCACTGTGTCTCCAATTTCAAAAATTTCAAGTCAGAAATCCGTTTCAGACATCAGGGAACATTTTTGGTTCCGTGTCTGTCTGTCGGTCTGCGTGTTTTGAAATTTTGTGAACCAACATATCTCAAAAACTACTCGTCTGATTTTAATGAAATTTGGATAGTAGGTCATAATTAGTTAAATATTATTAAAATGGTTAGTCATTATTAATTCAAAAATACTCATCTGACTTTTATGAAATTTGGATGGTTTTTCCAAAGTACGAGTATACAGAATTTAGCCCCAGATTAATTTCAACCATCTGCACTCTTTAAATTTTGCTAAATCGATATTTTAATTTATGTAAAAAAAAAATCAAAACAATTTTGACAGATATAGAAAACAGGGGAAATTAAACAAATTTGATTTTTTATTTATGCGTTTTATTATCAACTAATAAGTAAATAAATTAATAAAATGTTTTATATTGGTAATATTAATAATAATTCTTTTTGGAATGAAGTTCCTAATGGCACGTTCTAGAGCCCGGGAGTGAATCCGAAAAAAACGACCAAAATCACCGTCACGCAAAATCATTCACGAAATCTACAGATGTCGATAACTTGAGTAAAAGATCACCGAGTTAGATGAAATTTGGTACACATGTTCATTTTACCAATGCCCAGGCTGAGTTAGTCGGTACATGTTATCCGCCCAAGCGTTCTCAGTTCTCACACAACGCTCGCGTAAACGTAAGCTTTAAAAGACGGGAAAAAGTGTTATTAAGGAAGCCTGTTACTTGACTTGTTTTGATTATTTTTGCTATATATGTCAAAAATGTCACTTTGTTTTGTAAATAAATAAAATATAATCATGTAAAATTTCAACCTGATACAAGCAGAAGCTGTAGAGTAGGGAAAATACTCTTTCACTATTAACTCATCATGATCAACTTTTTTCTTATATTCAATATATATTTATAGTAAGACGCTTGCTTTAATTATACAAATAATGATTTTCTTTTAATTTTGCCTTAACTCTGCTAGGTACAAACAGTTAGTTACTTTCAATTTTGTCTCTTTTCTAACTCCGCCATGTATAAGTAGTTAGCAATGTATACGCAGTGTGATTTTATAATTTATATTTAATGAAAAATGTAAGGAACTTCGTTCCTACTGGGTGTCCCGCGACACCACACGTATTTTTTAATTTGATAGAATGGTTTGTATTGGTTTAAATTCTATGTGCCAAGTTTCATCTCAATTGGATGAGTTGGTAGATTTTGATGATGGAAAACAGGAACAAACAAAATTAATGTTAATATAAAGAATTTTAAAATAAATCATTCTGTATTTATAGTCTTGCAGATTTAACCTTTTCCGGTAACACTGTTGTATTTTTTTATAGTATGAAAGTATTACTGTCGGGGTTATTAAACAGTATCGGACTGTAAAGTACAGGACGCCGTGACTGCCTCAAGCTATCCACCCATCCATTTCTAAGTCTTTTATACTTAACTACCATTACTTGATTTAACTTAACTTTTGTCTAACTCCGTATGTATGAGATGATACTGCTAAACAAAACAGAACTTACTTCTTAGTTCCCACACTAAGTCCCTCCTATAACAGGACTTATTTACTACTTAAAAACTCTTATACAAACGCCTTTTACGCCCTCTAGCGGATTATTTCTCTACTAAACTATTATAGTTCTGACTCCAAACAGAACTTAATCATCTTTTTTAATCAGAATGTTCCGTTGAACTTTGAACTTCTTTTAAGAAGGTTATTATATTTTCTATATATAGAAAGAAACCAGCTTGATTCTTCGCTTTTTTTATTTATCCCAACCATTTATTTTTCTATAGAATTAAAAATAATGTATATCCAGTAGGTAAAATAAATGGGGGGTGTTGCGGGACACCCGTTAGGAACGAAGTTTCTTACGCTTTTCATTAAATATCTATATATATAAAAGTCAACGTATGTGTGTGTGTGTGTGTGTGTGTGTGTGTGTTTGTTCTTTATACAAATCTACAGTTTTAGTCCGATCTCGATGAAAATTTGCACACTTGACCTTCAAAGCAAGGAAACAATCAAGGTCTACATGAATTTTCGAAATTTCAATTTTGGTACACAGGGGTACGGGGTACAAGTAATAAATACAGGGTCAAAGTAATGAATACCCTTCATGATGCATATCGTTGAAAAGCTCTTTAAGGGTACAGTAATTGTTGTTATGTACAGTTTTGTCATATTTTCATTTAGGAGGGGGGTAAAATAGAAAAATATAGCTGTATCTTATTTGTTCTTTATACAAATCTACAGTTTTAGTCCGATCTCGATGAAAATTTGCACACTTGACCTTCAAAGCAAGGGGAAAATCAAGGTCTACATGAATTTTCGAAATTTCAATTTTGGTACACAGGGGTACGGGGTACAAGTAATGAATACGGGATCAAAATAATGAATACCCTTCGTGATGCATATCGTTGAAAAGCTCTTTAAGGGTACAGTAATTGTTGTTATGTACAGTTTTGTCATATTTTCATTTAGGAGGGGGGTAAAATGGAAAATATAACTATATCTATATATAGAAAGAAGAGTATCTATATAAGAGAATGTATTTTATACAAATCTACAGTTTTATCCCAATTTGATGAATATTTACACTCTTTTTCTTCCAAACAAGGTGAAGGTCACTGCCTACATCATTTTCCGAAATTAAAATTTTGGTACACAGAGGTACGGGGTACAAATGTCAAAGTAATGGATACCCTTCGTGATGCATATCGTTGAAAAGCTTTTTAAGAGTACAGTAATTGTTGTTATGTCATATTTACGTTTTTGTCATATTTTATTTAGGAGGGGGGTAAAATGGAAATGTATATCTATATCTATAAAAGTCAACGTATGTGTGAGTGTGTTTATGTTCTTTATACAAATCAACAGTTTTAATTCGATCTCGATGAAAATTTGCTCACTTGACCTTCAAAGCAAGGGGAAGATCTCTGTCTACATAAATGTTCGAAATTTAAGTTTTGGTACACAGGGGTACGGGGTACAAATGTCAAAGTTGAAATCCCTTTATGATGCATAGTGTTGAAAAGCTCTTTAAGAGTACAATAATTGTTTTTACGTGCATTTAGGGGGTAAATGGAAAAATATATCTAAAAGTCAACGTATGTGTGTATGTTCTTTATACAAATCCATAGTTTTAGTCCGATCTCGATCAAAAAATGCACACTTGACCTTCAAAGGAAGAAAATATCAGTGTCTACATGAATTTTCGAAATTTTTATACAAATCTACAGTTTTATCCCAATTTGATGAATATTTACTCACTTTCCCTTCAAAGCAAGGGGGAGGTCACTGTCTACATGAATTTTCGTAATTTAAATTTTGGTACAAAGGGGTACGGTGTAAAAGCGTCAAAGTAATGGATTCCCTTCATATGATGCATATCGTTGAAAAGCACTTTAAGAGAAAAGTAATTGTTGTTATGTACAATTTTATTTAGGAGAGGGTAAAATAGAAATTTATAGCTATATATATAAAAATCAACGTATGTGTGAGTATGTTCTTTATACAAATCTACAGTTTAGTTCGATGTCAATAAAAATTTGCCCACTTGTCCTTCAAAGCAAGGGGAAAATTACAGCCTACATGAATATTCGAAATTTAAGTTTGGTACACAGAGGTATGGTACAAGTAATGAATACGGGGTCAATGTAATGAATACCCTTCATGATGCAAAAGCTCTTTAAGAGTACAGTAAAAGTTTTTATGTACAGTTTAGTCATATTTTAATTTAGGGGGGGGGGCGAATTTAGGATATTTGTAATTAGCTTATCAAAGAGGAGAGGAGGGGGTATTGAAATAGGTGGGAGAGATAAAATCTAGATATTCTTGCATAGTAAAATAATTTATATGTTTCATTATGGTTGTTTATAAACTTATCTAATTATAATAACACTCCGTAGCGAAGCACGGGTACCCAGCTAGTAAATAATAAAATCACACTGCTAAGTATACGATGCTAACTACTTATACATGGCGAAGTATAAAAAGAAACAAAATTATATGTAACTAACTATTTGCACTTGGAAAAATTAAAAGACGTTTTATCATTGAAGCGAGCATTTTGCAATAAATATGTATTGAATATTGAAAAGATTATTTATCAAAGATAGTTAAAGAGGGAGGTTGTAGTAGGTACAGTCCTGTTTCTTACCTACCCGGCCTACTCCATTTAAAATATTATAAAATATATCACTTTACTTCATAAAATCATCTGCTTGTATCAGGTTGAAACTTTGCATGCCTTTTTCTATTGTAGAACTGTAGATATCGATAAAATTACTGCTTTCTTTATTTTAAACGTTTAGGCCCGCTTTAATACTTTTAGCAATCTTTAACACTTCATAGCGGTGTCTTTGTTGGTTTTACTAAAAAAATGTATTTATAAAAATTGTTTGTCTCATTAAATAGATAAAGTTAGAATTTTCTCCTGGCCTAAAATTCCAATTTTACAGTTGAAGCTTACGTTTACACGAGCGTTGCGTGCAAACGCTTGGGCGGATAACGTTGCCCAACGAAATCGTCCTGGGCATTGGTAAAATGAGCATGAGTACCAAATTTCAACTAAATCAGTCATCTTTTACTCAAGTTATCGTCATCAGTAGATTTCGTGACGGTTGAATTTGTGACGGTGGATTTTTCGGATTCACTCCCGGGCTCCAGACGCTATAACGTGCCATAAGGAACTTCGTTCCAAAATTAACACTTTATGAAAAATACAGCTTAAGCATAAAACAGGCCTCATGATGACTTAAGGGACGAAATATAGCTAATTAAATTAAATTAATTTAAGCACTTTTTTTACCCCTTGACAATCCAACACTTAACTAAAAACATACATTAATTGTAAACACAAGTCCACGAATCAAAATTAATTGACTAATAAATTAATTAAATTGTCTCTTAAGTTCTCTCACTTATATAATCGAGAAGTGTGTCGACGACTACTCACCTCGAAATGATTTGTTATTTATAAACTAAGACAACCACATTTATTTCAATAAAAAATAAATGTTTGTCTAGATTTGTTGGTCTTCAAATAGATAATTACATATATCTATTTGAAGACACTTATCAAAATAGATTTTCAACAAAAAAAAATACTTTTTTTCTATATATAAAATTAAGTTTACCAACTTATTAAACCCTGTACCTACGTTCCCATTCATTGTTTCTTGACCACAATTTATTAATGAAAACCCCATCTAAAAAGGTCAGAAGACACACCCATTCATTTAACACAATCTTCGTACGAATATGAATTATTCTTTTTTCTTTGACCATACGTTTATACGGTCAATTTTTTATTTTTACTTTTTACAGAGGTCGTCATATTGACCGTACTAGTTTCTCCCGTTATCTCCACCATCCCACGCTATCACACTACACCGTTATCACAAGATGTCCTCACGTGACGTCACAAGATGACCTCTTTGTCATCATCCACAGCTTTTTATTACATTATATTCCTGCAGACTCGCTATCAGTTGGAGTTTTTATTTTTCCTAGGTTGGCATGCTCTCTCCAATTATACTAGACCTTAGATTCAAACTGATCTTTTAACCTTCGACTCTCTAATTTATTAAAATACCATCCTTTTTTTCCTTTTTCCATTTTATAACTTATGTCCTTGAATAGATCCACTATTCACTTAAAACGTTCTGAAATAGATTTTATTTTAATTTTAGTACTTTTTTTAATATCTTTAGTTCACTTTTAGAAATGACATCATTGCCATGTGATTTATTTATCAGTTGTTGGTTTTGTTTTATTCTCGTTTATACTTTCTTTTATTTTACTTTATAAAACTCGGACTGTGATTTTTCTGAACGTGTACTTCACATTTTATCGATATCTGTTTAGTGTTTCACATTACTTTGGATATAGACATTTCTTTATAACCACTTCTTTGTACTTAAATGCGTAATCTATCAAAAATAACACCATCGAGGTGGAAGGGAGTGCCCTAAGAGAAGAGTGGGGATAGATGTGGATGTGTCCTTGGAGGTAGTGGTGGGGGGTGGCCAAACTCCTCTATTATCTACTCGTATTCACTCCCTTCTCTTATAATTTTCTTTTGTAATTAGGTAGCATTTTGTTATTTAATTAATTAGGTAGCTTTAATTGAGCTCTGGGGTAGCACCAAGCTCTCAAATTCTTATAGTCAAATCCCTTCAATCAAAAATCCTTCGAAAAATCACAATTCACAACGACCTCAAAATTCCCTTTGTACAAGACCTCGCTTCTTCCCGCTACACATAATTCCATGAAAACCTACACCATCATCCTAATCCTTTAGTCGAATCCATGGCTTCCATTCATATTCCCGACCACCCTCCCCGTCGGCTGAAGAGGAGTTGGCCAAGAGATTTATTGCAATAATTATAATAATGTACAATACCTGATAGGAGTGCTGCCACTGGGTAGCCTCTCCTCTCACGATCAACCACGCTAATTAACCATTGTAATCTATGTTTCTAATATCAATCTTTTTCAAGTAGCTTAAAATAAAAATTAAAAAAAAAAGTAGCTAAAAATGACGAAAAGGCTGATTTCATTCATATTGTAATTAACAATAGTTATTTATGCACCTAGGGAGTAAAGTAAGCCATTATTCCCTGAGCGAAAAAAGTTGGTTCTTGAGGCGAAGCCGAAGGAACCATGGTCCCTAAATCCCGAGGCGAAGCCGAGGGAATTAGACTCTTTAATTCCCGAGGCGCAGCCGAGGGAATAACTCTAATTAGGTCCCGAGGCGCAGCCGAGGGAGATAATTATCGCGAGGGGAACAATGGCACTTTACTCACGAGGTACATACAATATTTTATCTCCAGTAGGAAGAAAATACACATTTTCGTCCATAGCACAGTTTTTATTTATTATTTTAATAAATAACAATAATTATTAGAACTTTTAATAGCAGATATAAGAGATTCAATATTAAAAACAAATAAGAATTGGAATTAAACTCAAATAGAAGGTTATTTAGATGCAGGTTATAATGTTGTAAACAAAGATAAACATGGTCAAAAAAGCGCAGTGCCGCCTTTACTTACTTTACATTAGCCATACATTTTCTACTATTTGTAAAATAATTAAGTTGCAATCTTTACTTTTTTGCCCTACTTTACTTTTTCGCCCTACTTTTACTTTTTCTCCCTACTTTTTGAGTTCAGGGATGAAAAGACCTGTTTTAGTCCCTCTAAACTAATTCAAAATCATAACTTTTTTTCCCTACTGGAGATAAAATAAATTACTCGAATTAAAAAATATGAGCGTATGAAACTATATAATGTATTTGTTATAAAAAAAGGTAAATAAATCAATAATATTAATTAATAAAAAATTATTACGTAAGTCGAGTTTTGTCTTTATTTAGTGCGTAGGCATCTGCAGGTAGTATCGCGCTACATCTTTTGGTCTTCTGGTGAAATCCGCATTTCACCAGAAGACCAAAAGGAGTACGAAGGAATCCTTCGTTTCGCTTCTACTTCTGGAAGCGTCTTCAAGTGTACGATGCATCTTGATGTTATCTCGAGGCAATAAAATGTAAAACTGACAACTGTGGATAGAAGCAGTTCATTTGTACTGGCTTTCTGGAACGTAGGTTTGACCTACCTATATGACTGACCTCTGTATGACCTACCTTCTATATGACCTAGCTTCTTATGACCTAGCTTCTTCTCTCTAGTCAGTTTATCTTGTCGCTTCGAGTTTATATTTTGATACACCACATCCCTGAAGATGCTTCCAGAAGTGGAAGCGAAGTCGAGGACTTCACCAGGAAACTAAGATATATAAAATATTGATAGTGATAAATAGTGAACATGGTAATTTTTTATGAATTTATTTTAGAAAGTCAGTTTTCATGAGTACCCTCTATAGTCCAGAAGATAACGTGAAAAAAAATGTCTAACTAACATCAAGCTAGAATTTTATGTTTAAGTTAATCTTTTAGTGCCTTATAAGAATATGTGGTCGGCTAAGTTCGTCTGCGGGACATAGCTTGGCAATGGGTATTTGAAAAAAATAAACCGGTGGAGAGCGGCCTTGTCCATCCTATTTTGGTGGTTAATGTAATTTTCATGATCCCGCGTGAAGAATTAGTTTGTAGACCAAAAATTAAGTTGATATTTGTTTGTCACTTGATAGACAACAACTTTGATCTGGAGTAATATTTGACATGAACGCAATCCAATGGTTTGTTTTTTATAAATGCTTATTGCCAAGCTATATGTCCCGCAGACGAACTTAGCCGACCACATATTCTTAAAAAGTACTAAAAGATTAATTTGTACACAAAATTCTAGCTTGATGTTAGTCAGACACTTTTTTGCACGCTATATTCTGGACTACCTCACGCTTCTAATTCTAAGATTCATTTAAGGTGTTTAAATGAGAGAATTGAAGTAGCTCCCACTGTACCCTTATGATTCTTATTATTAATTGTGGACTGCTACAATAATTGTCGAGACCCTCATGAATATTTGGTGATTGTAGATCCCCAGTAGTGTAGTTAAGAAGGGGACCGTGCTAACATCTCCAGGCCCTTACACCTTTAGTTCAGCGGCTACGTTCTATTCAAAATTACTCCCAAGTATTACCTCCTGAAGGCCTTTAAGGTTTAAAGTCCAGAACGTCCCCTCTGGTTAGGAACACAGTGACATTACCAAGTCCGGGGAAACTTTGGGATATTAGCCTGGGGCTACTCGGTGGACTTGGGATCTTACAGCATCTGCCCAGGTGGGGGGGGGGGGGGGGCTTCACAAACCTTTACTTTACCAAAGCACAACTGTTGATGTATAAACTTAACTTCACAGCATTTCGGACATAACTAAAACTTTATACTTAGAATTATCTTCATACTGACTTTATATCAAGCGTACCTTGTTTTCTCCATGCTTAACTAAATATGAAGTACTGTACTTTCAGTACTTACCTACTATATATAAAATTGTAACACTCTGAAAATCAACTCCTAGGTCCTAGACGAAATCCCTAAAGCTAAGAAGTTGAAATGTTGGCCCTTCTCCTTATCCTTAGTGCTAATATAGGTGCACACTAAAGGTTAATTTATGTTAGACCATGCCGGCCACGGGGCTCCTTACGGAACCCGGACAACAATCTTCAAATATATTAAATAGAGAGCGTTCTTTGTTGTCAGGGATGGGCCATCAATGGGGACAGGTGTCGCACGGGACATTGACACGTACCGTACACCCGCTGAGATCACGCATCTCCGTCCAAAGGTGCCTATGAGACGTGAGACACGGAAAAATCGGCTAACTTTGCGTAGGAGGCCACGTTTGTGTCAGTGGGGGGAGGGGGATTAAGGTGCCACGGAAAAAAACATACATCTTATAATTTTTGTTTCTTTTTCTTCGTCATCCAATACGGGGTAATATTAGGGTAATATTACCCCGTTAGCCACCAATTCGTTTTTATTGGATCTCATCATGGTTAACAGATACTGAATGCCTTTACGGCCTCCTATTCTCTTAGGTGGATTATGCTGCACCATTATTAGGTGTGCAGTAGGTGTTTATGCTACACCAAACCTCCCTGGTGTTGCATAAGCACTCTCTACACAGGGCAGCTCACGTGTCTTACAATCCCTGGATTGTAAGACACTTCCGAGCACGTTGCGCCTTTGCTAACATAAATCGATTATAAGAATTCGGTCGGAATCGCTAACCGGTTGACCAAGAAATATCCGGTGAGTTTGGAAAGACCAACCTAAAACCTTCATGTTTTTATTAAATTAATTTTGTAGCGTGAGTCTTAAATAAAGTTTGGTCAAGAAAGATAGGCTAGAAAACGTATTTTAACCCTTATTAGTGTTAGAATGTCACCCATAGATTTATATATAGACAATTGTCTGCAGGTCCGCCGCATTTCACAGCACGCAGTTTTATTTCTTACATGACCTAGAAAAAAAAAACCGAAAACAAAACTTTTATTTTGTTCCCAACTTACGAAAAAAAAAGATAATGTAGAATTATAAATAGAAGTTAATTACTAGTTAGTTTGTTTCTTAGTGAAGCCTACGCGTGCATATATGAATGCATAAAGAGGCTTTAATTTTCCTAGCTCGTGTTGCATCTGCCATGTTCTTATCAACTCTGGGTCAGCAAATTAACTTGGTGGGAAACTTACTAATGTTTTCCTTGTGTTCAACCTAAACTATGTTAATATTGTAGAAATACAGTTTCCGTTTCTTTACTCTCAATTACGCTTGTCTACCGGTTTCTCTTCATTTTTTTCTTTACTCTAAATTAGTTTTTTTAACAAGGTTTTTTTTTCTTTTTTAACTTTACTTATTTTGTGATGTACGAATTTTTCAGTCAAGTTGTAACCCAATATCCGACAACCTAGAAATTTTTTATTTCTTAGTGCGTCTATTTAATATTATTTTTAAATCCTTTATATTAACTTCACTTTTGTGCCTGGGAACTGGGGGCCTGAGTGCCTGGGTGCCTGACGTCAAAATCTTTGGAAGGCTGGTTAACCCACTTCCAGTTATCCAATCGAGCTGAAATTTGGCACATAGACTCTCTACCAAGACAAAAACATTTTAACATATTAATTAATTAATTAAATTTAATTAATTATCTTTTTAAAAATGAATGGATTAATTAAATATTAAAAATATTAAGTAATAAAAATAAAATAAAAATTTAATTAATTAATTAATTAATTGGTAGGTATATAAAATCTTTTGAAGGCTAGTTAACCCTCCTGCCAGTTATCCAATCGAGCTGAAACTTGGCACGTAGACTCTCTACTAAGACAAAAACATTTTAACAAATTAATTGATTAATTAAATTTAATTAATTAATTAATTTTCAAATTTAATTAATTATATTTTTAAAAATGAATGGATTAATCAAATATTTAAAAAAATTAGTAATAAAAATAAAATAAAAATTTAATTAATTAATTAATTAATTGGTAGATATATAAAATCTTTGGAGGGCTAGTTAACCCTCTTCCACTTATCCAATCGAGCTGAAACTTGGTACAAAGACTCTCTACCAAGACAAAAACATTTTAATAAATTAATTAATTATTTAATTTTTAAGTATAATTAATTTCTTTTTTAAGATGAATGGAATATTGAAATTTAAAAAAGTAATAAAAATAAAATAATAATTTTATTAATTGGTAGGTATATAAAATCTTTGGAGGGCTAGTTGATGCTCTTCCAGTCATCCAATCGAGCTGAAACTAGGCATATCGACTCTCTACCAAGACAAAAACATTCTAACAAATTAATTAATTAATTAAATTTCACTAATTAATTAATTTTTAAATAATTATTTAAAATTAGAATGAATTAATACCAATATTTCCCCTCACAACTAAAATGCAAAAATATAAAGGATTTATAATAAAAACTTGGTTTTTATGGGCTGGTATTATTTCTATATAAACTACCTAGGCTGATTTATTTATGCATCACTTTAATAATAATTTCTATCTATACTTTCTAGAAAGCTGATTTTTGTTTCTGAGTGTGCCAGTTTAATATTATATACTACCTAGAAAGCTGATTTTTTTTTGTTTCTTAGTGCGTCAGTTTAATATTAATTTCTACATATACTACCTAGAAAGCTGATTTTTTTTTGTTTCTTAGTGCGTCAGTTTAACATTAATTTCTACATATACTACCTAGAAAGCTGATTTTTTTTTGTTTCTTAGTGCGTCAGTTTAATATTAATTTCTACATATACTACCTAGAAAGCTGATTTTTTTTGTTTCTTAGTGCGTCAGTTTAATATTAATTTCTACATATACTACCTAGGAAGCTGATTTTTTTTTGTTTCTTAGTGCGTCAGTTTAATATTAATTTCTACATATACTACCTAGGAAGCTGATTTTTTTTGTTTCTTAATGCCAGTTTAATATTATTTTTTATATATACATACTTTAAAGTTTTGTTTATGTTTTTATTGTTCTTATAAACATTATTGTTTATATTTTCACCAATTATATTATTATACTGACAAAAGAAGGTGAAGTTTATTTTTGGATTAGTTGTTTAGCATTTATAATGTATTTATTGCATAATTTATAGTTATATTTTTAAAAATGTATATTTCCTTTCTAATTTATGAATTTTTTAATTAATTTTTGTTTTTTTTTATCCTTTAAAAGAAAATTATTATATAGCTGAGCTAAAAAGAATCTTGGCTCTAGCCATTATTGGCTATTAAAGACTCTCGCTTTGTTACCGTCATATAGATGTAACATGTATGAAACGGAAATAAAGAAAACTACCTAGAAAACTTTAATTTCTTTTTTATTTTTTTATTGCTTCCGAGCTTACCGAAGGTAACGGAAGCATTGTGTTCACTTTTGAGAACAAAAAAGTTTTATGCCTCCGATTTTAAAAATTCCAAGACAGAAATCCGTTTCAGACATCAGGGAACATTTTTGGTTCCGTGTCTGTCTGTCTGTCTGTCTGTCTGTCTGTCTGTCTGTCTGTCTGTCTGTCTGTCGGTCTGTGTGTCCGCGAATTATGAAACGTGCGACGATAACTTGAGTAAATGTTGCCCGATTTTGATGAAATTTGGTAGAAATGTTTATTTTACCAATGCTCAGGTCGAGTTCGTTGGACAACGTTATCCGTTCAAGCGTTCACGCGCAACGCTCGCGTAAACGTGAACTTCAAATTTAAAATTGGAATTTTCGGTCGGGAATAAAAATCATACCTTATCTATTCAATGAGACGAACATTTTTTTCAAATACAATTTTTTAGTAAAACCTACAGCGACACCCCTATAAAGTGTTAAAGATTCTAAAAAATGTTAATTGCTCTTACACAATAAACAATATAACAATAAAGTAATAAAACTTTAATGTTAATATAACAATAAAGTTAGGATGCGAGGAAGCTATGTGCCACACTAATTGACAGTGTATTTTTTCTTTTTTAACTTTACTTATTTTGTGATGTACGAATTTTTCAGTCAAGTTGTAACCCAATATCCGACAACCTAGAAACCTTTATATTAACTTCACTTTTGTGTCTGGGAACTGGGGGCCTGGGTGCCTGGGTGCCTGACGTCAAAATCTTTGGAAGGCTAGTTAACCCACTTCCAATTATGCAATCGAGCTGAAATTTGGCACATAGACTCTCTACCAAGACAAAAACATTTTAACATATTAATTAATTAATTAAATTTAATTAATTATCTTTTTAAAAATGAATGGATTAATTAAATATTAAAAATATTAAGTAATAAAAATAAAATAAAAATTTAATTAATTAATTAATTAATTGGTAGGTATATAAAATCTTTTGAAGGCTAGTTAACCCTCTTCCAGTTATCCAATCGAGCTGAAATTTGGCACATAGACTCTCTACTAAGACAAAAACATTTTAACAAATTAATTGATTAATTAAATTTAATTAATTAATTAATACTTTTTTTTAAATTTAATTAATTATCTTTTTAAAAATATGTACTTTTTATTAATATATGTGTGTATGTGTATTTATGTATTTAATACATTTGTAATTTTATTTACTTTTTTTTGTTGCAGGTAAAGGATTTTTGTAAATCTTCATTTAAACTAAACTTGAGGTTCAGTACAATTTATAATTAATACTTAATTAAGTTATGAAATGTAGTATTAATATACTAAATAGTATGATTATCTTATTAAGAATACATTGAGAACAAAGTGTAAACTTTAGTATACAAAACTTTACATAGATACACAAAGTTTTAGTTGTAGGATTTAACGCTGAGACGAGATAAAGGAAGGATTCATCTTGGTAAATCCTTTACCTTCACGTCTTATTTACTAAATTGTTAATCCTTCAGTGAGATTTACTAAATTGTTAATCCCACAGTGAGATAGAGAAGTGTTCACTGAATATTGTAAATTTACTCGAATAGCCGAGATTACCGTCTAGACGATCTCTGCAAAGCTTTGAATAAACCAATTATGTGGGTTCTAATGAATGCAATTTTAACCTGATTGTAAACCTCGTAGAGGTTTTCCAGTATTAAACGATATAAGCGGTTGTCTAATGGCTCGGATAACTTGCAATTATATAAGAGAGGGGGATGCAGCTCTGTGCAGTGTAATTACCTTGCACTTATATGCAGATTATTCATTGCAAATAATTTCACTGTTTAATATATCCTGATATTTTCATGACTACTCTTCATTTAATTCAAGTTGAATAGAAATTTGTTATGATTGCATATTTGAAACTTTTATTACTTTAAATCAAATTATAATTATTATTAACAACGGGAGACATACAGAGAAAAATATAAATATAATAATTATTATAATTTGATTTAAAATAAAAAATTAAACTTTCCGTAGTATAAATACTACCATAAACTTGATTAACAATAATTATAATTTGATTTTAAATAAAAATATAAACTTTCGGTTGTATGAATAGGTACTACCAAAAACTTAAATAACAATAATTATAAATTGATTTAAAATAAAAATAAAAACTTTCGGTTGTATGAATATAGGTACTACCAAAAACTTAAATAACAATAATTATAATTTGATTTAAAATAAAAATTTAAATTTTCGGTTGTATGAATAGGTACTACCAAAAAATTAAATAACAATAATTATAATTTGATTTAAAATAAAAATTTAAACTTTCCGCAGTATGAATACTACCAAAAATTTAAATAACAATAATTATAATTTGATTTATAATACAAATTTAAACATTCCGTAGTATGAATACTACCAAAAACATAAAAAAATGAACTTTAATTATGTTTAACTGACTCAGTGGTGAAATAGCCTTTGGATAGTCCTAGGCCAGTCAAGCTTATACAACACATATGAAAATGAACACATATGAATGACACGGGGTTAGTGTGTAGCTCTATCGGCTGTACCAATAAGTCGTCAATTGGCACAAGCAGCTACCTATATTGTTGATGGTAGTTGATGGTTGACCTATATAGTTGATGGTAGTTTGTCACTTGATTGGTGACCACTTTGATTTGGAATAATATGTGAATTACTAACCTATCACATGACAAACTACCATTAATTTGATATTTGGTCTACTAACTAATTTTGAACTCAGGATCATGAAAATCACACTGTCCATCATAAAGGGCGGGACATGGCCGATCTCCATCGGTTTGTTGTTTTCAAATGCCTATTGCCAAGCTATGTCCCGCAGACGAACTTAGCCGACCACATATTCTTAAAAGGCACTAAAAGATTTTCTTATACTCAAAATTCTAGATTGTTGTCAGTCAGACACTTTTTTGCACGCTACCTCCTGTACTGTACTACCGACTAATAGTCTGAAAGTGATTTAAAAATTGCTTACCAAGGTTTACACCTTAAAGTTTAAAGAATTCAAGTTAAATATAAGCATTATAATAAAAAAGAAAGTTTATTTCAATAAGTATGTTTGTAACTCAATAAAGATTCCGCACAAGTATGCCAAATTCAAATAATAGTTCTTTATCCACCTAGGGAGTAAAGTAAGCCATTATTACCTGAGCGAAAAAGTTCGAAGCCGAAAAAGGCGAAGCCGAAAAAAGCGAAGCCGAAGGAACCATGGTCTAAATCCCGAGGCGAAGCCGTGGGAATTAGACTCTTTAATTCCCGAGGCGCAGCCGACGGAATAACTCTAATTAGCTCCCGAGGCGCAGCCGAGGGAAAACATTAGTAAGTTTCCCACCAAGTTAATTTGCTGACCTAGAGTTGATAAGAACATGGCAGATGCAACACGAGCTAGAAAAATTCTTCTCTTTATGCATTCATATATGCACGCGTAGGCTTCTCTAAGAAACAAACTAACCAGTAATTAACTTCTATTTATAATTCATCATTATCTTTTTTTTCGTAAGTTGGGAACAAAAAAAAGTTTTGTTTTTTCTAGGTCATGTAAGAAATAAAACTGTGTGTTGTGAAATGCGGCGGACCTGCAGACAATTTTCTATATATAAATCTATGGGTGACATTCAAACACTATAAGGGTTAATAGTTATTTATGCACCTAGGGAGTAAAGTAAGACATTATTCCCTGAGCGAAAAAAGTTGGTTCTTGAGGCGAAGCCGAAGGAACCATGGTCCCTAAATCCCGAGGCGAAGCCGAGGGAATAACTCTAATTAGCTAATTATCGCGAGGGGAATAATGGCACTTTACTCACGAGGTACATACAATATTTTATCTCCAGTAGGAAGAAAATACACATTTTCGTCCATTGCACACTTTTTATTTATTATTTTAATAAATAACAATAATTATTAGCACTTTTAATAGCAGATATAAGAGATCCAATATTAAAAAAAATAAGAATTGGAATTAAACTCAAATAGAAGCTTATTAAGATGCAGGTTATAATGTTGTAAACAAAGATAAACATGGTCAAAAAAGCGCAGTGCCGCCAACCTGATTTCAACAACTTCATTACATTAGCCATTCATTTTCTACTATTTATAAAATAATTAAGTTGCAATCTTTACTTTTTTGCCCTAATTTTACTTTTCCTCCCTACTTTTTGAGTTCAGGGATGGAAAGACTTACTTTAGTCCCTCTAAACTAATTCAAACTATTACTGGAGATAAACAATTTTTGTCGCTCATAATAATTCTCTCATTAGCATTTAAAATAATGTTGTTTTTTGGCAAACAAGTGATGTAATTCTGTTATTGGTGTTGTTGAAATGTGCAAGGTCGAGTCAACTATAAGTTTGCCAGGAAACGATCGGTATATATATATGTGCTTGTTGCTTGGTGTGTTGTAGAAACTGAGTTGATCCGGTTCTAACCATTTAAATGGTAATTATATGAATGGATTGACAGATTCCTCTCTTTGACAAAAACAGATTTTTATTTAAAAGCCTGTCATACGCTGTTAATTGTCAACCTTGGACTGTAGGGTACATAAAGTTTGCACCGTGCAATGTACCTTTTTTATCAAATAAAATATAATCCACTCTACACAGTTCTTAAAGTTGTTCAATTAAAACTGATATGAAATAGATACGGCACGATTTAACCTTAACTATTGATTTCTAATTTCCTTTCGCATTTATAATTAAATTTTGTTAAACATTTTGTAATCATTCACCTTGGGTTGTTTTAAACTAACGGTTTCGGGCGTGTCCTGCAAGTGCAGTCTTCAGAGTTCTATGAGTTCGTTTCATGTATTTAATTGAACATTTTTAATACAAGAAGGCGTAAAGTAAGAAAAAAAAAATCATAAGGAAGTACTTGCATGCAATATTCGCAAGTACTTTTTAGGGTTTCGTAGATTATTGAGCATATATACGTTATTAAATTATGAAATAACATTTTTTTTATTTCCCCATCATGCTCTAATGAAAATAAAAAAAAATCAGTCAGAGACAACTCAGACAAACTTTCTCATATACGAGTTTATAATTACTTGGCCCAGTGTTTTCCATTTGTTAGTTTTCGTATGTACATTTAATTATTATTGAACATTTGATCAAAATATGTCATAAAAATAACTTGTCCTCTGCGGGGAATCGAACCCGGCCTCTCTCCCTCCACGTTTAAAGCTATTTTCTCAGGAACTAGATTTTCCCGGGAAAACGGCTTATATCGTTAGATTCGTACTTAAATGGACTATATTTTAGAGTGTTTTAATCAAAATCGTCGGAACCGTTTTTGAGAAATAATTTTTTTCCACAATTTTTTTGGGGAGTTTTTGGGGGTAGCGGCCCCAAATTTAGAGCTAAAATTCATTTCTTGATTTCACCTCGAGGTATGATTATTCTGAACATGTATGCCAAATTTCGTCAATATCGGCCCAGTAGTTTAGGCTCCAGGCGTCTGTACAGACAGACATTTTTTAAAAACAACTTTTTTGGACTCAAGGGACCTCAAAACGTGTAAATCCGTCAAAATCTCAAAATCGAATTTTCGCGCCATCACAATACTTTCTCTTTATATGAGAAGTAAAAAACAGAAACATTTTCGATGTATATTTTAACTCCTACAACTAATGAGGAATGAAAAAATTTAAACAAGTACATATGTGAAATAATAAATACGAATCTAACCATACAAGTCGTTTTCCCTAGAACAATATAGTTCTTGAGGAAATAGCAATTAACTTAAATGATGGGAAACCAAGTTCGATTCTCTGCCGAGAAGAAGTTATTTTAATAACAAATTTAGATAAAATGTTCAATAATAATTAAATTGAACCACGAAAACTGGAAACAACCATGGGCGTAGCCAGGGGGGGGCAGGGGGGGGCCATGGCCCCCCCCTAGGCCGGCTCAACTCTCTAAAAAAAATACGATTATTATACATATACTGGTTAAATAAAAAGTTAAAATAATTCTGTATAATAATAATATATGTATATATATATATTATTATTATTATTATACACATTTATTTTATGGCTAGAGTGGGTCTTAAGGTGAAAAAAAATTAAATCTCGTTTTAGTTGTCAAGTTAAATAAAGTTTAAGTTGTCAAGTGCTACAGCTGTGGCGTGGCTGCACTGGTTTGGTTAGCATTGCTTTGATAAAAAAGATGCCTATGATAAGAAAAGAAGCTGGACGCTGGACAATAATTATGTTTCCCTTCTCTCAGCCAGTGGTGCACCCAGGGGGGGGGGGCACAGGGGGCCCGGGGCCTTTTTTTGGGGTAAAAAAGAAGATGAAGAAGAAGAATTGAAGTAAGTAAAGTTATCAATCCGTTTAGGTCAAGGATCTATAAAATAGTGATGGAGCTCTAAGTACATATACCTCCTGGGTAAAAAAGTGTCGTCTATAGTCTATAGAACTTGGAAAAAAAATCTACATAAAATTACGACTGCGCATGGTCAGAACTTTTTAGTGGGACGAATTTCTTCCCGACTATTATTATCCATTGTTTATTTTGAATGAAAGGTTACAATATAAAATTTTTAGATCAAGTTTTTAATTAAATATTTTCTTGTTTTAGGGTTTTTATTTTAATCTACAGTTTTACTTTAATATATTAAATAAATTTAATTAAAAAAGTTAGTAGCAGTCATTAGAATAGTTTTTAATTATCGAATAATTAATATTAATTAATTTGGAAACGGGTTCAATTGTAGAATAAGATTTTAAAAATTGCAGATACCCGACCTTTCGCAAGGGAGACTATTTTTTGTATTTATTGACTGGACTGTTAGATACCCTACTATTATTATTTGGTTATGGTTTTGCAATAAAACTCAGTATGGTTCTGCCAAATCGTATATTTAGTCCAGTCAAATGGTGCACAAAATAGGCTTGAAGTGGAAAGTTCTGGTGTAATTGATTTTAGTGGTTTATTTTATGTTTTTGAGGGTGCTGAACACGAATCTGAAGTTGTCCAACAAAATTTCCCCCCGCAAATATGAGAAATCGTCAAAAACAATTTTTTTTGTGGTTTTCCGCTTATAACTTGTAAAGCAATCTATTCACGCAAAAAGTGGTCTAGTAGTAAAATATCGATGAGAAAATAATCTTCAATTTATGTCTATAACATTTTTTTGTACGTCATATGGTTTTTCACGGAAATGGGAGTTGAAATATCGGGAAAATCGGTTTATTTATGAATGAAAATTTATGAAAAAAGACCAGTTATGCACCATGATTTAACGAGCCAATTTTCAAAGAAATCAACGTATTATTGGCTTATGATAATATACGAAAATTTTAGTTTAGAATTTGGATAAGTGTTAAAAATAATTTGGTACACAGGGGTACGGGGTACAAAAGACAAAATAGTATGTACCCTTCAAGGTGCATGTCATTGGAAAGCTCTTTAAGAGTACAGTAATTGTTATTATGTACAATTTTGTCATATTTTCATATGAGAGAGGGGTAAAATGGAAAAAAACGCAATAATAGCATAAAAATATGGTTTATTTTCCATTTTACCCCCCTCTAATATAAAAATATGACAAAAGTGTACATTACAACAATAAATGTACTCTTAAAGAGCTTTCCATGACATGCATCTTGAAGGGTATATAATATTTTAACTTTTGTACCCCGTACCTCTGTGTACCAAATTATTTTTAACACCCATCCAGATTCTAAACCAAAATTTTCGTATATTATCATAAGCCAATAATACGTAGATTTCTTTGAAAATTGGCTCGTTAAATCATAGTGCATAACTGTTTTTTTTTTTTTCATAAATTACCGATTTTCCCGATATTTAAACTCCAATTTCCGTGAAAACCATATGACCTACAAAAAAATGTTATAGACATAAATTGAAGGTTATTTTCTCATTTATATTTTACTACTGGACCACTTTTTGCGTGAATAGATTGCTTTGCAATTTATAAATGGAAAAGGAAAACCACAAAAAAAATGTTTTTGACGATTTCTCATATTTGAGGGGGGAAATTTTGTTTGACAACTTCAGATTCGTGTTCAGCACACCCAAAAACATAAAATAAACCACTAAAATCAATTACACCAGAACTTTCGACTTCAAACTACCATTTGACTGGACTAATTTGATTCTTAAAAAACAATTAATTACTATTTATTTAAAATTTAAAATTAGAGATGTAGTAGTTCAGACAATATCTCAATGGAAACGCTAACGTCGCTTTAAATACTCTCTGTCCAATCTTAATGTGAACTGTATTACATTAAGAGTTGATTTAAACAGCAAGTTTTCCTTAAAAAAATCAATTTCAAATAAACAATTTTTTCCCCTATAATTAATAGTTCTATTGAGTTTTTTTTATTAAAATAAATCATTTTGAAAATATTAATAATGGTACTGTCAGACTCTTGGCATTTTTAAGGAAAACACTTTTTTGGTTTTACATACACCACACCACACACACATACACACACACACACACACACACACACACACACACACATATATATATATATATATATATATATATATATATATATATCCAAAGAAATTGGCCCCCCCCTAAAGGCAACCCTGGCTACGCCCATGGAAACAACTAATAAATGTAAAACAGTGCAGCAAGAAATGATGTACTAGTGTGTGAGAAACTTAAGTTCGAGTTGTATCAGACTGATTTTGGACTTAATCAGGAAGTCAAATAATCAGTATTTGTCAACAGATTACTTTATTATATTAGGGTATTAACAGATTACTTAGGGTTTCGTAGATCATCCTCGAAACCCTTATGCCGAGAGTGATATGTCTGTCTGTCCGTCGTACTTTGGTTCATATCCCCCGATCCGTTCACGCTAGAGATGTGAAATTTAAAACAACTTTTAAGTAACTTTTTGACCCACACTTAGAAAAAATATGGAGAAGTTAAACATTTAATATGCGTAATGCGCAAAAATATACATGTTCAAATTTTTTAAATTTTTTTAATATTTGTGTTACGTATCAAATGAAAGCTACTGAAGAGTAGATTACAAAAATATATATGGCTTTATATGACTATTGTGCTTTTTACCGCCAATATTGCGTTTCTTGTGCCAAAATTTCACCCAAAAAATATGCCCCCCCCCCAACCACCCTATAACGGATAGTCCTAAAATTATGAAATAATTCATGCCTATACCTTATGGTGGGACGATGAAAATTGCCAGAAAAAAATTAATTTAACGTTTTGCAATTACTGATAAAAAACATTGTGACCCCCTGAGGAATCGAACCAGTGACATCTATTCTACTCTCCTTTCTGTACACTATTTTTTATTTTATTTTGGGAGGTGGGCTATCCATTTAATTTTGTTCATATTTCTTTTTTACTTTCATATAAGGAGGGATGGGGAAATACTAAAATGTTATTTCAGCATATAATAGCGTATATGCCTAATAATCTAGTAAACCCTAAAAAGTACTTAAATGCATGTACTTCCCTGATTTATTTTTATAGATATTTTGTTGTGTTTACGTTAGGCTGGTTTTGATAAGGCTTATTTGATTGTAGTGTCTATAGAATGTGACATAGTTGGATAAGGAAGATGTTAGTATCTAGAGGCTGACACCTCCCCCGTGATATCCTTGACTCTGCTACCAGCTGTTTCCCTAGCTCTGCCATATCGATCTGAACCTCTCCATTCTGCCCTCTCCTTCCCGGAGAACATCCACCACCTCCAGTTTGACCTCTTTATATACCACCTGTCATATCCTCCAACTTAATACTTATCAAGTCTCGAGTCTTTCAACTCTGGGAAAGCAAGGAAAGCGCTGTTTAAAGCCCTGTCCAATATGTTTCCTACTGCCCTTCTACTGGAAAACCTCCAGTGTCCTGCCTCACTGTGCTTTCACTTACTTCCTGACGTTCGTTCCAAGTAATCCTAAGCTTTTCTCCACTTTTCTTATATCCTTTTTAATCTGTACAATTACAAAAAAAAGCACAGTATAAAAGAAGTCCTTGAACTTTTGATGGTGTCCGCGTCTTAGTATGTGTAGGTTCCGTCGTTGGTCCACATTAACTTCTTTATCAGATGTTTCACCCCAATGTTAGAGACATATTTAGGGTGTACAGTGAACATTTTCGTCTGAAAAAAATAAATAAAAATAATAATAATATAGACTGACTGGAGGACCTAGCACTTTAGCATTACTATTTTATTTTTTTATTTTTCATCTTGGGCTACAATTAGTATTAGTTGCATATTCTTTTTCTACATTTCAAGACCTTTAAATTGATGTATAACAAGTCATGGTGACTATAAACTTTTTTTTGTCGCCCGCCATATTGGAAATATTAAGTGTGAAAACTCCAAAAATTGTACAGTTGTCACAAATGCCGAGATGCACCTGTGTGCCGAATTTCATGTTACTAACTATAGTAGTTTATGAATTTAAACATGCCAACGGACAGACAGACAGACAGAGCCGTTATAGCCGATTGTAATTCGTACAGAAACCTAAAATGATATCTCGAAATCAGTGTATAGGTGATTTTGATTAAATTATTTATTTTTAGCCTGAAAATGACCCTAACAGGGGGTTGAAATATCACACCTAAGTAAAAGTATGGAAACTTAAATTTTTTTAAAAAGTAGGAAAGTTTTTAATTTTTATTTATACTACCCATTAGACCTGTGAAGAATTTTTCTTTTGAATCTTAAATATCGATAAAGGGTAATACAAAACTACTACACAATTAAACAATTATTTAATTATTACATAATTATTCTTTTCTTAAATTAATTAATTTCCATAAACTATCTATGTGTACCCAGTAGTGATTATGTATAATGAGGTTGGATCTTGACGTGGGTAAAAAGTATAAAAACTCAATTCAGTGTTGGCGACGTTTCGACCTCAGCGGTCCTTATCAAGCCTAAAATATAAATTCTTTATTTTTATATATATATAAAATCACATACACTGTGTCCTGTTCTTCTGGATCACATAATCATAATACATAATTATAAGAAAAATCAAATAAAATAAAAACCCTTGTCATAAATAGATAACAATAAGAATAGATAACGATAATAATAGATAAACAATAATAATCATAAGTAATTACCTAGATGACATCTAGTAGACATTGTCTGTCTCTAAATATGTCTGGTAACTGTCAGTTCAACAATTTAGTATTGTTTCGTCTCATGATATCTTTAAATAAGAGATCATTCCTTATCAGTCAATATAATACTTAATCCTGTAGTGACCCTGCTCACCCCTTGAAAGCTCCACCAATTTATGGGATTAATTATCTATTAGTTCGGGCCACCTCTACTATAGGTCGCGCTAGTGTGCTAGAGTTTTAGCTTTGTTTACTCTTAAATGACACGATATGAGTCTGGTCTTGTCTTGATTCATATTAACGAATTTATTACATCAGTGTGTGTTTTATTTAACTATCAACTAAATATTATAAGTATTTTATTGTAAGGACTACCTCCCCTTCCAACCCCTATACCATTTTACTTCTCTAGCTCTGTTTTAGCCTGTCCTTTTTCAAGATCTTGCCCCTGCCAAAGTATTTGCATGGTTATTTAATAAGTATGTATGGAGGTGTTGGTGTTATGTAGGGGAGTCTGTAATCTGAAATTCTTGGATTGAGAATCTAGTAATCTTAGATTGCATACTCAGACATTAAGAAAATAAAATTAACAAATCTTGTTGCCTCTACCACAAAAGCATAAAAAATATATATATATGTGTGTTTATAAATCTCTACTAAATAATTATAAATAAACAAAATAAAAAACACAGATCAATTTTTATTTAAATTAGGATCTATTACTTATATGTAAAATAAGAAAAAGAAACCTCCTCCTAACGGTAGATAGACCTACCCTGGAGTAGGCTCAAAGAAAAATGTTTTCTATTGTATTTTATATTATTTAAATAAAGCCAAATTATTATTATTATATTATTATTATTATCTATAAATAATAAACTGATTAAAACTATGTCACAGCTAATAAAATCTCATTAGATAGAATGAATCTATTTATGACAAGGGTTTTTATTTTATTTTATTTTTCTTATAATTATGTGATCCAGAAGAACAGGACACAGTGTATGTGATTTTATATATATAAAAATAAAGAATTTATATTTTAGGCTTGATAAGGACCGGTGAGGTCAAACGTCGCCAACACTGAATTGAGTTTTTATACTTTTTACCCACGTCAGGATCCAACCTCATTATACGTAATTAATTTCAAAACAAATAAACGTATATGTGGTTTTCCCAGAATAATCTAGTTTCTGGGAAGATACCTATAAACACAAAGGGTGAGATGTCAGGTTCAAATCCCAGTCGAGGGGAAGTTATTTTTATGGTAAATGTTCTATAAATAATCAAATTTAACGACGAAAAATCGAAATAACTAATAAACGGAAAAAACTGGACCAAATTATTATCTACTCTTATATGAGAAAGTTTTTTTTACTATGTGTATGGCAGAGATTTTTAAAATTACAATCCCTAACTAGGTCATATCGTTAAAATACAAATGAATTTTATAATTAAGACTTAAAACAGACCAGAGAAGTATTTTAGAAAAATATAGTTCGGCTTTCTAATCTCATTCTCGTTGAACAGAAGCTCTGAGTCATTAACCGCCTCATTAGAACAAAATATGAAATGACAATAATTATGCTAATTACTGCGTTAACAGCAACTCGTGTTAAATCTGCATATATATATATATATATATATATATATATATATATATATATATATATATATATATTTGTGTGTGTGACGTGTGTTGTCGGTATCCGGAGCCAGAACTCTCAAATTATATACTACTAATGCAGTTTTGTTAATGCTGTGCTAATTAGGTGAAGAGGAGTAAAAACTAAAAGTAAAAGCTCTTTAGAAAATCATGTTTCCTGGAAGAGAGAGTTTTGAGAAGTGTTCAAATCTAATAGGGCTCTGATGAAAATTCACTCGCACAAACTTAAACAATCAAAGCCCCGATCATAATGATGTATTTTGCTTGAGGGGGGGGGGGGAATGAACATTTTGTATCGCCTAATGAGAAGTCTTAAACCCTGTACGGTGTACAGCGCCTCCTTCGCAGTCTTCTTGAAATAGACAATTCACAATTAAACGCTACAAGTTGTTTTAGACGCAATGAAGAAGGGAATTTCTCAATATTGAAAATTCACTTTGTTTTTTTCATTATTATTAACTCACTTATTTTTCACACTGAATTATTAACTGGTCTATAAAATGTTGAAAATATAGTGTACCCATATTATATATTTAATAATTTATTATTATATTTAATAATTCTCAAAACAGCTTTCGGCCACTCTAGGGCCCATAATTAGGGTTGAATGGTTGAAAAGTGAATTAAAAAACAGAAAAGATGGGCCAACCTTTAATGGCCGAAAGCTGCTTTGAGAATAATTAATTAAACTTATTTTTTAACTCATAAACGACGCCGAAATCAGGAAATTGTATTCTCTCCGAAATAAAAGTAGACAAAAGTCTCTACAAAATGCAGTAGTCAAACTTAATTTTATGTTATCCTAAACCATTTCTACAGGGCTTTGAAGCTTGAAAAAAAAAAAAAAATAATTTTACTAATTTTTTGACATTTATGTAGTCGTTTATGTTATCCATTATACACATATATATATGTATATGTATGTATGTAGGTATATATATACATATCATCAATATAACATAAAAAATATATAATGGGTACCATAAACGTTTGTCGAAAGTAGCTCAAAGATAGCACCAGATTAATTTCAACCGTCTGCGCTCTTTAACTTTTGTTTAATTGATAGTTTAATTCAGGTAAAAAATTAAAGCAGTTTTGACTTATTAAAGAAACGAGGGAAACAATTAAATAAATTAGAGAATAATGGCTTGTAAAAGCATAAAATCAATAAAGTACGTGATAGAATGCAAGGAAGCTATTTGCCACACTATTTGGCAGTCTATTTTTTACTACGTTTTTATTAGCTTGCTTTTTTGTTAGTTTGTCCGGTAAAAATCTGGCAATCGATTTCTAACTAACTTCCCGAATAGCTAGGAATTTGCAACGTTTAGCATAGAACACGATGGCAATGCATTATTTTAATACTTTTAGCCATCTTTCAGCAGAATTTAATTGGTTTTCAGCAAATTTTTCTGTATGGAAAGTTAGTTCGGAAAAGATCCGCCAGTTATTTTATTTGTTTTGCCATATCCCATATTTACAATCTTCATTTTGACGGGTTTCAAATTTGTGATTTTTATAAATAAGAGACAAACATTGAATGACAGCGAAACAGTAAATACATCGATTATATTATTTATCGATTATATTATTTCAAATATATCGATGGCACGGTTTAGATTTGGTGTTGGGGAGATCCGTTGTACAAAGATTTGACCTTTTATAGGTTTAAGATCAGCTCTCTAGATTCTAGATGGTTGTCATTTATGTGAAGTAAATAAATTCGGACTATTTCTTTTTTTCACTAACATTATATGTATTATATTATATAACAATAACAATTATATATTATCAGCATTACATACGATTCAATAGGAAATTCAAAAAAGTTCTTTTTATCTTGAAATTATTATATATTAAAAAAAAAAACAGGGGAAACAATTAAATAATGGTAAAAGTTCAGACAATAATGGCTTTTAGAATCATAAAAACAATAGAGTTCTTGATAGCACGCGAGGAAGCTATGTGCCACACTAATTGGCTGTCTATTTTTTCGCAAAATGCGTCCGTTTTCTTTCACAGATGTCATTGAGATGATTAGTATGTGGAAGTATTTGTACATTTCAAATACTTTATCATATAAATAGTTTACAACTGATAACACTATTTATTTTCTTAAATAACTGAGGAATTGACCTAGATACAGATCTATATTACTTAGTTGGTTTGCATAATTTCGTTCAATCGGTTATTAGTATGTGGCAAGCGTTATGTGTTCATTGTTCACTGCTAATCTCCTTTCTCTCAGCGTATCTTAAGATGGCCGCTCCTCAAATTTCATAATATTACCGCTTGCAGCTTCAAACTGGACCCATATATTCTAAAAACTGACCTGGTTAATACTTAGTAGTGAGGGCGAATCCCCCTTTCTTGGTTTCCTGTACATTTCGTAGGAATAGGCGAGCCGAGAAACCAAGCTAGGGTTAATAGAATTTAACTGATTTCCACTTGGAATGACCAAGTTCACAGTCGAGTTAAGCTCCGCCTGCTGCTTAGCTAAACTTTACTTGGAGGGGAGATGGAAACTTTCTGCCTCGTTACTTTGGACGTACCCTCTTACTCTTCTAACTAGAACTATCTGTTTTAATTTAGAGTTTCTTAAAAAAGAAAAATAAGTTTTTTTTAAAAAAAAATTGAAATTAATGATCATTCTCATGACCTAAATATTCTTAACAAAAGTATTATTAAAAAAGTACCAGTTATGCACCATGACTTAATGAGCGAATTTTCAAAGAAATCTGCGTATTATTTGCTTATGATAATATAGGAACATTTTAGTTTAGAATTGGGATGGGTGAAAGAAAAAAAAAAAAAAAATTGGTACACAGGGGGTACGGGGTACAAAAGTCAAAATAGTTTTTACCCTTCACGATGCATGTCGTTGGAAAGCTCTTTAAGAGTGCAGTAATTGTTGTTATGTACACTTTTGTTATATTTTCATATAAGAGTGGAGTAAAATGGAAATAACATGTTTTTATGCTATTTTTGACCCTAGATTGTCAAAATGTAACCCCTAAGTGGACTCCAAAATTTCTGGTCAACAAACTCATCCTTTCTGATGATATTATTGACATTTTAAAATTTGTTTGGATTTTGTAAGTGCGCATCCTAGGGTGGGATATCGTCTGGAGTGACACATATATATATCTCTACATACATACATAAAAAAAGTGTTACATTTCAGGAATCGATTAAGAATGGTCTAAAACGGATTTCCATGGAGAAAATTCAAACATTCGCATTACAAAAATTTTGAAGCCATTGCAATAGCTTAATTTTCTTCGAAAATTCGCTAAAAAAGGAGGAAAAAAATACATACAATAATAATAATAATAATAATAATAATAATAATAATAATAATAATAATAATAATGATAATAATGGTTATAAAACAAGTAATAATAATGCATTTATTGTGGGATTTGGATTCATGGGATTAATGATAGATTTCGGACTCAAGGCACTTTCAGATATTTATGGAGAGCAAGGTTAGAAACAAAAAACCGGTTTTTTTAATGTCAAAATTGTTTTGATTTTTTACAAGAATTAAAGTATCAATTTAGCAGAAGTTAAGGAGCGCAGGAGGTTCATATTAATCTGGGGCTATCTGCGGGTAACTTTCGATAAACTATAAAAGTTTCATTCAAATCGAATAAGTACTTTTGAAGCTTTAGGTGTAAATAAATGTATGTTTGTGCGCATGGGGAAGAGAAACAAACGAGCGCAGAAGGTTGAAACTTATATGGGACCAACAATGAGCTTATTATGTATTAGTTTTTAAGAAATGTTGGTTTGCAAAAATTGAGCGACAGACCGACAGACAGACACGGAACCAAAAATGTTCCCTGATGCCTGAAACGGATTTCTGTCTTGGATTTTTTTAAAATCAGACACATAAAATATTATCATTCTTCAGAACGATCACATAGCTTCTGTTGCCTTTGGTAAGCTCGGAAGCAAAATATGATTCATACATATTACATATTTATTGTAACTTACAATGAAATAAGTATTCACGTTTTTTTTTATAGCGAAAAATCTTCGAAACTCGAACTTTAAACTATGAGAATATGATATTCATTGTAATAATTATGTAAATAATTGTATGAACAGTATTTCAATTTGTTAATGAAGTTCTTTATCGTTGTATTTTGATAATTAGTTGATTTCCAATAAAGTTTTTGAGTGACTTCACGCATTGTAACATAACGAATATTTGTTATTATATAATATAATTGCATGCATGATTTATTCCTTTTATTAATCCATTAAAAGTCATTGTCATTGTCAATTACCCAATTTTTTAAAACCGATAAAGTGTTAAAAACTAAAAATATAAGTTGTTTTACTTATAATAATTACTTTAATACTAATAATACTTTACTAATACTAATAATTACTTTAATAATGTGTGCACTATTTTAGTTAATTGGTTTTTCGTAAGATTTTAAGTTAATAATTTCATTTAGAAAGTACGAATGATAAGACTTCTACGATAAACGTGAAGAGGTGCCGTTATTTGATAAGCTATCAGCTCTCAGTATTCAACTGGGTTATCAATTATTTTTTTCTTTTTTCTTCTTCTACATTTCTTTTTACTAAACTTGTAGATTTAGCAAATCGATAACGCATGGAAAAATCGTCTGTCAATTAGTGTGGCACACAGCTTTCTCGTGTCCTATTATTATTATTGGAGGAATGGTTGGATGTGTATTGTTTATAGAATAAAAATGTGGTTGCTTTGGATCTATTTCGATTCCCAGAGGGGTCATTTTTATTTTTAGTCATTAAGAAAATTTAATAGAAATAGTTTTCATTGATCAAATAAATTCGTGAAAGGTGAGTCTACTTCATACTTAAATAATTCATTTTATTAATGTGACTATTTCTTCCTAATTCGGCACTGATGATGATAGCCTTATGAAAGTACTGTAAATGGTTTATGATGGCGCTAATGATATCTCTATAAAGGCTCTGATAAATGGCCTTACGAAAGCACTAATGATATCTTTATTAAGGCTCTGATGATGGACTTACGAAAGCACAAATAATATCTTTATAAAGGCTCTGATGATGACCTTACGAAAGCACTAATGATATCTTTATAAAGGCTCTGATGATGGCCTTACGAAAGCACTAGTGATATCTTTATAAATGCTCTGATGATGGCCTTACGAAAGCACTAATGATATCCTAATAAAGGCTCTGATGATGGCCTTGCGAAAGCACTTATGATATCTTTAATAAGGCTCTGATGATGACCTTGTGAAGGCTGAAAACTGCTCTGTAAATAACAAATTTTAAATTTACTTTTGAGACAATTTATGTTATTCCTTTAAAATTACCTTCATAGACGAGACGCTCATATTATATCTAATACAAGTGTGTATGTTTGTACGATTTAGTAATAAATTGGATCTATTTATAACCTGGTACATAAATGAAAAAGTTTTGTCCTGAGTATTTTGGGCCGTGTTTTTTTTCCATTTTTTTCTTGTATTATGCGTTGGAACCCCTTATAATATTTTTGTTTGTATGATTATCTAGAAAGTGGGCTTTTATAAGATGTATGAATGCACAGTGTGGGTGAACTATGGAGGGCCCGGCCATCTCGTGGCAGTATGGGGCCATCTGGTGCACTCAGCATCATGGGATGCTAGGCAAGTGCATCTGTCTCGAACTCTTAGTCATTAGATACCAAACAGATGCCCCAATAAAATTCTACATTTAGCACACACTTGAGCTTCATTGTCTTTCTTTTCTCTTTCTTTTCTTTGTATTTCCTCAATTTATGAGTTTATTGTTTTTAATTTATCGTATAAAGGAACCTTATATCTTTTATCGGAAGTAGGAAGTTTCCTTCTCCTATACGATTAATTTTCTCGAATTACATAATTTCCGGAAAAAAGCAAAATATCGGAAATTCTGAATTATGAAGTGCCATCTGCTTAACTAATATTAACGAAAAATAGTAAAAAAACATTTTTAAAATCAAGCTTTTATTTGTATTCTTCCCAACAAACCCTTTCATTTGACACCCATATCATGGGCGTGCTTAAAAAATATCTAGTCCGCCATCTAAGGCTGCCCGCCATATTTGATTAAGAATGACGTCACTTAGCTAACCATTACTACGTTCACACATCGTTTTGGAAACGGTTTTGAAAACGATCCGCTAGTTCAAAACGCTGTACGAACGGAGATCGACGGATCGTATCGGTTTAGATCCGATCCACCAAAAATACGTGATCGGAACGGGGGATCGAATTCAAAACGCTCCTGTGAACGGGTCGTGGAGGGGATCGAGTTTTCAGGTTATTTTACTCTTTTCCACTTTTTAAGTTCTTTGTTTTCGTGAGCTTCCGTTTCTTCTTTTTTAACTGCAAAAACGTTTTTAAACAAAAGTTAATACTATAAAGAACCTGTAAAAACTTTTAATAACTTGTAAATAAAATGTAAAAATTCGCGGACATATTGGGTAACAAGAAAGAAGGTTTTACTCGTGACGTCACCGTTACGAGATTTCGAAAACAAATATTTCGATCAACTGTATTTTTTGTTGTAAGAACGCGTATCGTTTTGAAAACGAATTGGATCCGAAACGCTTTCAAAACGATGTGTGAACGTAGGAATTGTATTGTCATTCAAACTAAACGTGTATGCAAAATTTCAATTCAATCGGTTGAGGATAACTACTTTAAAATTTAATCCGAACATACATATACATTGCAAGTTATAAATAAAAGCTTGTAAAAGTTCTAGATTTAAGAATGATATGGTTTTAAAAATTTATAATGAAACTGATATGCGTTTAACCGTGGTATTTAAAAAGTGTCTGTCTATTGACTGTTGACGCGTGAAACATAAACTACAAAGCCAATTACTTGTTGAGATGAAACATACACCGGGGTAAAATCGAGTAATTTATTTTAGCTTATGATACATTTGGTGACTTTACCCCGCAATAAGTTTGAAAATTCCGTCTAACTTTTCGAACAAAACTTCCTCATATAGATATTGATACTGTATTTATATCCTATAATATCTCATTTAATTAATATATTTGTTAACAATATTTAAAAAGTTTTCAACAGGTGCTTGTTTATTTATTTATCTCCAGTAGTGAGAAAAAGTTAAGATTTTGGATTAGTTTAGAGGGACTAAAATAAGTCTTTTCTTCCCTGAACTCAAAAGTAGGGAGAAAATGTAAGGTTTGCCAACTTAATTATTTTATAAATAGTAGAGAATGAATGGCTAATGTAATGAAGTTGTTGAAATCAGGTTGGCGACACTGCTTTTTCGACCTTGTTTATAACCTGCATCTAAATAACCTTCTATTTGAGTTTAATTCCAATTCTTATTTGTTTTTAATATTTAATCTCTTATATCTGCTATTAAAAGTGCTAATAATTATTGTTATTTATTAAAATATTAAATAAAAACTGTGCAATGGATGAAAATATGTATTTTCTCCCTACTGGAGATAAAACATTGTATGTACCTCGTGAGTAAAGTGCCATTATTCCTCTCGCGATAATTATCTCCCGAGGCGCAGCCGAGGGATTTAGGGACCATGGGTCCTTCGGCTTCGCCTCAAGAACTAACTTTTTCGCTCAGGGAATAATGGCTTAATTTACTCCCTAGGTGCATAAATAACTATTATTTATGAATTTTTTCGATATTTTGAACAAAAGCAATATTTTTTTTCATCAATAATTCGGACTAGATTTTTTTCCAGTTAGTTTCGTATTTAAATTAAACGTGAAAAAAAATTGTAAAAAAAATATTTTGTGAATTCCTCGATTTTGATTATAAAAGTATATTTTTTAGTCCATTTTAAGGCGAATTTAACCATACAATTCGTTGTATGGGAAATTTATAGCTGCTGAAATACTGATGAAAATAAATAATATTTTGCTGAGAAACTCCTTCTAAAACACCTTCTAAGCACTTATAAACTAATTCTTTTATAAATTAATTAAATTAGACATTATCGGAATTAAATGAAGTTTTATTATGTATATTGACAAAGTTTGGTCATGGACACCTTCCCGGGGCCCAAAGTTTTGCTCGAGATTGTCGCACGGTTTTTATTATATTGTTTCTCAATCAAATTATTTTTAAAAATATAATTAGTTTCGTTATAATTATTTACCAATTTTTATTTTTAGCTCTTCACACCAATTATTATTGTTTTCTACCTCTATTTCTTTTGAAGAGTTACAGCTCCTGAGTGCTCATAAAAATTTGATATTTTATGTTGGTATCCCTTATAAACTTTACAACCAGGTGTTACTAAAGTTTAAACGAGTCTACTGAAGTCGGAGACATCTGTCTGCTGAATTTATATCCGTCGTAACATCATTGTGCTACTTACCAAGTAATAAAGTAGAGCTGAAATGATTCTCTTGATGTTTTCTCTTATCAGTAGGCACATCATTTTTTATCTGATAACAAAGTTTAAAATTTAAGTTGTGCTGTTGGTAGCAGATGGTCGTCCTGTGTCAGGTTGTTCTCTTATATTGTTCTGTATGGTCCATTGTTTCCTCTCTCGGCTTTCCTTATCTACGTTATATTTAGATCCACGTGTCCTACACGTGTTTTGAAATGCGGACACGTGAGTTGGCGGCATTGTTTGCCGTGTATTTCTATCTCGCTGACCGTGGTGCAGTTTGTCTGTAACCTTCTCTACGCTGAATAGATATCACATTTCATCTCCACTGTTTTATCAAAATTACTCTCTGACCCAGTTCCCTTACCAAAACAAAAAGTTGGGTTTGGGAAAATAACTTTATAATATATTGAGTAATATAAGTTTTGTCTCTCCATGTAAACTTACGAGAAGAGAACATTTATATTATTCAATAAGATGACCTCCATATAGACGCTCCCATATCTACAATATATAACATATTGTTTAATTGTTATTTTCTTAATTTTTAGGGTCCGTAGGCAAAACCAAGGACCCTTATATTTTCCTGCGTGTGTCTGTCCGTCCGTCCTCTCGCGTGCTCTCACGACTACACCTTTCGTCCGATCACTTTGAAATTTGGCATGTATGTGCCATGTACCTGCCCACATATTTTAAAAATATAGCGACGTAAAAAAAATATTTTTCAAAAAAATTAGTGTAAAAAAACTTAAGGGTTATTTTTTTTTTTTTTTTCGACACCGTGAGGGGTATCATATTAAAGGGTACGTCGAGCTGATTACAAAAATATATAATTCTTTGGTTATAACTTTGATAGGGCGAGCGTAGGCAAGTTTGAAGTGGGTGTGAAACGTGTCCCCCCCTTCTATCTCGCTTATGTGAAGTGCAAAAAAATCTGAAAAAATTCCTGAACATTCTTCGACTAAAAGTAAAGATACCACTTTTTGGAAATTTCGAAAAAAAATATTATTTTATTTTTTATTGACAAAATAAGTTTTTTTTTATAATTATGGTCTTTTCGATGTATTTATATGGTTGTAGTCCGGTTCAGTGGCAATAAAAATACTTTATCAGAAGTTTGTTTATGTGTTTACCCATAGGATAGTTTAAAGTAAGCTTTTTAGCATTTTAAAAAACACCATCAATAGGGTACTACTCAAACTATACAGTGTTGCCTACGGACCCTCGCTGTGTGCTCACTAGCTCACACTTGACCTGTTTATTCCTGTTAAAATTTCTTTTGTATACGTGTTAGTTTTAATTCAAACGTTCATTCACGTTCAACGTTCAAAAGTTCTAATAGTCCAGATGATAGCATGCAAAAAAGAGCCTTACTAACATCAAGCTAGAATTTTATATTTATGTATAAGTAGATGTTTTGGTGTCTTCTTATTATTGGTTCTCTAAAGACAAATCCCATGTTTTCGAAAAAGACCTGTGTCTCTATTTATCTGCCTCCACCCCGGTCATCACCTGCTTTCCACAAGCTGACAAAACACGTGTCTATTTTCAAAATCACAGTCTGACTTCGGTACCAGCGAGCACTCTGGTTAGTGCATTCCCAGATCGTTTGTACAGGTTGACTTACTGTTCTAAACTTTATTATTTTCAATCATATTTATTGTATATAAAAGAACATTCTACAAACAAATTCTAGAAGGATATATATATATATATATATATATATATATATATATATATATATATATATATATATATATATATATATATATTGCTATTATTATGGCTTATCTGTGCAAATTGTCTTTCTCTCTATTTTTTTCACTTGGCCCCTATATTTAATTTTAGTGAGAACCGTATTAACTCTCTCAGATGTATGAATGCACAGTGTGGGTGAACTATGGAGGGCCCGGCCATCTCGTGGCAGTATGGGGCCATCTGGTGCACTCAGCATCATGGGATGCTAGGCAAGTGCATCTGTCTCGAACTCTTAGTCATTAGATACCAAACAGATGCCCCAATAAAATTCTACATTTAGCACACACTTGAGCTTCATTGTCTTTCTTTTCTCTTTCTTTTCTCTGTATTTCCTCAATTTATGACTTTATTGTTTTTTATTTATCGTACAAAGGAACTTAATATCTTTTATCGGAAGTAGAAAGGGTACGTCTCCTACGACTACTATTCTCGAATTACATAATTTCCGGAAAAAAAGCGAAATATCGGAAATTCTGAATTATGAAATGCCATCTACTTATCTAATATTAACAAAAATTAGTAAAAATATATTTTTAAAATCAAGCTTTTATTTGTATTCTTTTCAGCAAAACCCTTTCATTTGATACCCATATCATGGGCGTGCTTAAAAAATAACTAGTCCGCCATCTTAGGCTGCCCGCCATATTTGATTAAGAATGACGTCACTTAGCTAACCATTACTACGTTCTCACATTGTTTTGGAAACGGTTTTGAAAACGATCCGCTAGTTCAAAACGCTGTACGAACGGAGATCGACGGATCGTATCGGTTTAGATCCGATCCACCAAAAATACGTGATCGGAACGGGGGATCGAATTCAAAACGCTCCTGTGAACAGGTCGTGATTTGTAATTCCATGAGGGCTTAATGCTGACTGTGGTAAAACTACTTGGTTTTGTCTCCCTGCTATTATATATATATATATATATATATATATATATATATATATATATATTATATATATATATATATATATATATATATATATATATATATATATATATATATATATATATATATATATTGCTATTATTATGGCTTATCTGTGCAAATTGTCTTTCTCTCTTTTTTTTTCACTTGGCCCCTATATTTAATTTTAGTGAGAACCGTATTAACTCTCTCAGAGGGTATAAAATTAAAAAAAAAGGAAAAACCCTAAGCTCCTAAAAAGGGTAGAATGAGGTGGCCCGCCCTTAATTTTCAAGTCTTCAACAACTTGGCTAGGTTTTTCCTGTAGGGAAGGTGAAGGTGAAGGGGGGTTCTAGGGGCCCCAAAAACCATTTCCTGTTGGCCTGAGAGGCAGGTAGGGGGGGGGGCTTCCATTTCCATAATCTGCTTGAGTTTACCTGGGGAGCCTCTGAGTTAAACCATCCCTTGGTAGGGCCCCAAAGAGAGAGTGAGATAGGGGCCCTACATTTCTAATGTGAATAATCTATATAATATCAACCTCACCTCAAACCCTTAGACCCCTGAGAAAATTTAATAATACACCTCCAAAAGACCCCCCCCCCCCTACCTCACCCTTTCCGTTTCAAGTTCTCTACGTCATTTCCCATCTACGTCCTAAAACCACGTTGCTATCTTGAAGGGTTAAGAGGTAAGGGGGGGGGCCTCGAAAAGAGAGTGAGGCCTGGTTAAATTGCAAATGGAAAATTATGGAAACTTAAGGGAAAACCCTCTCCTTCTCGCAACACGAAATGAAGGTAACCTGTATTTGTGATAACTAAAGTATTTCGGTTTAGTGCGAGTCCCTTCCGAATATTTTAGATCCCTTTTATGGGTCTTAAGAAGGGCTAAATGGTGCTTTGAGCATTCTAATGTTTAAATCCTCTTGACACTATGTGTGTCCTTTAACACTAGAGAGGTTTCAAAAGTCACATTTAAAATCATCTATTTTTTAAAACTCTTATTATTAGAAATAGTGCTTCCCGAATCATCATTTATACGAGTATCTAATTAAAATTTTAGGTTTAAGCTTAATAAAGGGGTGTTTTCTTACCACGCGTCTGACGCGAAGTACTACTGTAGTACATTCAATGGACTTGCACTATAGATGAGCACTACAGACTACAGACGTGCACTACTTTTCTGAAGCAGTATAAATCTCACACGACTTTTGTCATATTATTATTTTGACAGTTTTTTTTTCAACTTAGATTTTTTTGGGCTGAAGACAATAGTTATTTATGCACCTAGGGAGTAAAGTAAGCCATTATTTCTTGAGCAAAAAAGTTGGTTCTTGAGGCGAAGCCGAAGGAACCATGGTCCCTAAATTCCGAGGCGAAGCCGAGGGAATAACCCTAATTAGCTCCCGAGGGAATAATAGCTCATTACTCACGAGGTACATACAATATTTTATCTCCAGTAGGAAGAAAAAACACATTTTCGTCCATTGCACAGTTTTTATTTATTATTTTAATAAATAACAATAATTATTAGCACTTTTAATAGCAGATATAAGAGATTCAATATAAAAAACAAATAAGAATTGGAATTAAACTCAAATAGAAGGTTATTTAGATGCAGGTTATAAACAAAGATAAACATGGTCGAAAAAGCAAGTGTGGCCAACCTGATTTCAACAACTTCATTACATTAGCCATTCATTTTCTACTATTTATAAAATAATTAAGTTGCAATCTTTACTTTTTTCCCCTACTTTTTGAGTTCAGGGATGAAAATACTTACTTTAGTCCCTCTAAACTAATTCAAAATCATAACTTTTTCTCCCTACTGGAGATAAAAGAAATTTTTGACGCGCTTAAAACGACATGAAAAATACGACTCTTAAATATAATACTAGGAAGGATCTAACAGGAGGTAGCTCGGTTTTCCTTTTTAGTACTATATTTCGCCAATAGGATCGCTTTAGTAAATGAATTCTAAATTTTATATAAAATTATATCAGAGCTCCAAGCGGACAAAAACGGAATTTCTCCTATTGCGGAAAACAAGGTTGGTTAAACTTTTGACTACACTGGATTCAATGCCCACAAACATGAACATGATTCAATATTTTTCCATTTGGTGGTGAAATTTATAATAAGATACGTTTATTTAACATATAATTAACAGCATCTATTGTATTGTTATTTCATCTGGATGTATCTTCTATTTGCTTCACATTGATCTGCCATTTTCCTACAGTTTCTTCTTCGTTTTATTCCTTTAATTTTAAATTTCTTCTTAGCTCTATGATGGGTCTGTTTACTTTTAGGTTGACGTTTTGTGGGTAAATTTTTCTCAAAGAGTAATTTATTCTCGTTGATAAATTTATTGTCAAGCGTGATTGATAGTCTAGGAATCCGTTTGACGCTTGAGTCAAGCCTTGACGGTGATTGATGGAAAGTCTGAATGACTCAAGCGGCTGGATGGAGCGCTTGGTAGTCTAGAGCAATTTTGATCAAGCATTCCGTCAGTCACCTGCTCGACACTAGAGATAGAGGACCGTCTGCTCGCTTCCGAAGGTTCGGTAAATAATAATGCCGATTGAGAATTTATTAGCCTCCTCATTGATTTATATCGTGATTGTCCGGATTTGTGGAAAGTTCCACCCCTTCGACCAACGTCGTTTCCTCTGGATCTTCCTTTTCCGCTTAAGAGCAACATCTAGTCCAGTCAAATGGTAGTTTGAAGTGGAAAGTTCTGGTATAATTGATTTTAGTGGTTTATTTTATGTTTTTGGGGGTGCTTAACACGAATCTGAAGTTGTCCAACAAAATTTCCCCCCGCAAATATGAGAAATCGTCATAAACAAAATTATTTTTGTGGTTTTCCGCTTATAACTTACAAAGCAATCTATTCACGCTAAAAGTGGTCTAGTAGTAAAATATAAATGAGAAAATAACCTTCAATTTATGTTTATAACATTTTTTTGTACGTCATATGGTTTTTTGGAGTTGAAATATCGGGAAAATCGGTAATTTATGAAAAAAAAAACAGTTATGCACCATGATTTAAAGAGCCAATTTTCAAAGAAATCTACATATTATTGGCTTATGATAATATACAAAAATTTTGGATTAGAATTTGGATGGGTGTTAAAAATAATTTGGTACACAGGGGTAGGGGGTACAAATGTCAAAATGGTATATACCCTTCAAGATGCATGTCATTGGAAAGCTCTTTAAGAGTACATTAATTGTTATTATGTACAATTTTGTCATATTTTTATATAAGAGGGGGGTAAAATGGAAATAAACATATTTTTATGCTATTATTGCGTGTTTTTCTATTTTACCCCTCTTTCGTATGAAAATATGACAAAAATGTACATAACAACAATTACTGTACTCTTAAAGAGCTTTCCAATGACATGCATCTTGAAGGGTAAATACTATTTTGTCTTTTGTACCCCGTACCCCTGTGTAACAAATTATTTTTAACACCCATCCAAATTCTAAATCAAATATTCGTATATTATCATAAGCCAATAAATCTATACGTAGATTTCTTTGAAAATTGTCTCGTTAAATCATGGTGCATAACTGGTCTTTTTTCATAAATTACCGATTTTCCCGATATTTCAACTCCCATTTCCGTGAAAACCATATGACGTACAAAAAAATGTTATAGACATAAATTGAAGGTTATTTTCTCATATATATACTTTACTACTGGACCACTTTTTGCGTGAATAGATTGCTTTGCAAGTTATAAGGCGGAAAACCACAAAAATAATTTTGTTTTTGACGAATTTTCATATTTGCGGGGGAAAATTTTGTTGGACAACTTCAGATTCGTGTTCAGCACCCCCCCAAAAACATAAAATAAACCAATAAAATCAATTACACCAGAACTTTCCACTTCGAGCCCTTTTTGTGCACCATTTGACTGGACTAATCTATCAAGATGAGAAACCCGAAATCCTGATTCTAAACCATGGTAGCTACACAATACTGATTCACTACAGTCCAGGAGGAGCAGATCACTAGTTCAAAACTCCGCTACAAATGAGTGTTGATGAAAAGATTGATGGCATGCTTGATGCGCCCTAAGGCGGCTTGAAGCACGTGCCAATCAGCTTGACGCGCTGTTTTGATCAAGCGGATTCATAGTGTAGGGTCTGCTTTAATCTTGTTTATAAATCAATCTGAATCTAACAACCTTTATTATATTTATTTGTATCAATAGAATTTGCGTAATAACTTCATTTTCAACCCTTCGGATTACCTAACCGAAACATCTTTTATTTTATTGTTATTTTTAACTTTAACAGGAAATTGGTAAGTTATTGTTGCAATATTTGTTCGTTGTAGCTATTTATGCTTTGTCGTTGACTACGATCCCCTAAACGAAGAATTAGAAATCTCGTGCGTTCGTAGTATTAAACTGGTAACTTCCCTTCTCTACCTGTTTTTGGTAATTTAATATAAAACTTTTTTTTTCACCAAACTGTTTTTCCCGAGTTTTAATCATATTAAGTCGATGGTCCCCCCTTTTTATCTCCTAAAAGCAAAACTTATTTACGAGAACTCTTCTTCTACGTTAAATTATAACGGGTACTTTCTCAAAACTTGATCGCTAACTTGTGTCCTAATTAAGTAACAAAACCAACACGCTATACTTTATGCTCTCCTCTCCTCTCTTTCTTGTAAATATGATCTTATAATTTTACAGAATATTTTTAACAAGTCTAAAAATAAAAATTCGTTGAAAATAATATTTGTTAAGATTTAAATGTTTAACAAAGCGATGTTAGTTTGTTTTACACCATATTGTGCGAGAGCTTTTCCTGTGAAAACTATATTTTTCTCTCTGTAACATACAAACACGGGTTTTCATAACTAAGCTTAAAATCTGTTGAGGTTAAAAAAGTTAAAATCTTTTACGTATATTTCAGTAGTATGTATATTTTTCTCTGGAATTTATAAAGTTGAACATTCTCTCTTTCACTCCCTCCCCCCCCCCTCCTCTCTTCTTGCTTGTTGAATAAATAATAAAAATTTGTAGTCTTGGTTACCTCTCCCCATCCCAAGGGTGTCTGTTCTGTATCACAAATTAGCTTTATTTTTTAAATTGAATTTTTTTTTTGTCTTAAGTTAATTTTTATTTTCTCTTTTTAAATTTGTTTTTAATAGTTTTAACTCTTATTGATGTATATATATATATATATATATATATATATATATATATATATATATATATATATATATATATCAAGTCAGAGTGTTGGTCAAATAAAATATTTATAATATAGATATATATAATTAAAGAAGGGAGATTGACAGAGAAAATTAAAATAATACTCCGACGCCAAAGGATTTGAACCACCGTCCTTCCAAATTCCATTCCAGCGCTCTACCAATTATGGTCATCAGAGAATGGTATTTACTCTGTCTAAAGCGTAAAACTAATCCCTAAGTCCCAATTACTTACTTCCTTACTTACTTACTCAGGGCTCCTTCCCGGCAGCCCATGTGGGTCTCTGATCTCCTTCCTGGCAGTCCATGTGGGTCTCTGATCTCCTTCCTGGCAGTCCATGTGGGTCTCTGATCTCCTTCCTGGCAGCCCATGTGGGTCTCTGATCTCCTTCCTGGCAGTCCATGTGGGTCTCTGATCTCCTTCCTGGCAGTCCATGTGGGTCTCTGATCTCCTTCCTGGCAGTCCATGTGGGTCTCTGATCTCCTTCCCGGCAGCCCATGTGGGTCTCTGATCTCCTTCCTGGCAGTCCATGTAGGTCTCTTATTCCCTTCCTGGCAGCCAATGTAGGTCTCTAATCTCCTTCCTGGCAGCCCATGTGGGTCTCTGATCTCCTTCCTGGCAGTCCATGTGGGTCTCTGATCTCCTTCCCGGCAGCCCATGTGGGTCTCTGATCTCCTTCCTGGCAGTCCATGTAGGTCTCTTATTCCCTTCCTGGCAGCCAATGTAGGTCTCTAATCTCCTTCCTGGCAGCCCATGTAGGTCTCTAATCTCCTTCCTGGCAGCCCATGTAGGTCTCTGATCTCCTTCCTGGTAGCCCATTTTGGTCTCTGATCTCCTTCCCGGCAGCCCATGGAGGTCTCTGATCTCTTTCCTGGCAACCCATGTAGGTCTCTGATCTCCTTCCCGGCAGCCCATGTAGGTCTCTTATCCTCTTCCTGGCAGCCCATGTAGGTCTCTTATCCTCTTCCTGGCAGCCCATGTAGGTCTCTTATCCTCTTCCTGGCAGCCCATGTAGGTCTCTTATCCTCTTCCTGGCAGCCCATGTAGGTCTCTAATCTCTTTCCTGGCAACCCATGTAGGTCTCTTATCTCTTTCCTGGCAACCCATGTAGGTCTCTGATCTCCTTCCCGGCAGCCCATGTAGGTCTCTTATCCTCTTCCTGGCAGCCCATGTAGGTCTCTTATCCTCTTCCTGGCAGCCCATGTAGGTCTCTTATCCTCTTCCTGGCAGCCCATGTAGGTCTCTTATCCTCTTCCTGGCAGCCCATGTAGGTCTCTAATCTCTTTCCTGGCAACCCATGTAGGTCTCTGATCTCCTTCCCGGCAGCCCATGTAGGTCTCTAATCTCTTTCCTGGCAACCCATGTAGGTCTCTGATCTCCTTCCCGGCAGCCCATGTAGGTCTCTTATCCTCTTCCTGGCAGCCCATGTAGGTCTCTTATCCTCTTCCTGGCAGCCCATGTAGGTCTCTTATCCTCTTCCTGGCAGCCCATGTAGGTCTCTTATCCTCTTCCTGGCAGCCCATGTAGGTCTCTAATCTCTTTCCTGGCAACCCATGTAGGTCTCTGATCTCCTTCCCGGCAGCCCATGTAGGTCTCTTATCCTCTTCCTGGCAGCCCATGTAGGTCTCTGATCTCTTTCCTGGCAACCCATGTAGGTCTCTGATCTCCTTCCCGGCAGCCCATGTAGGTCTCTTATCCTCTTCCTGGCAGACCATGTAGGTCTCTTATCCTCTTCCTGGCAGACCATGATGTCTCTGCGCTCATTTGTTTCTATATGACATGCGTACCACAAGGATACTATTATTTACACCTATATTTTCAAAAGTACACATCTGATTGTTGTGGAATTTTGATACTTTGTCTCAGATAGCCTCAGATTAACTACATCCGTCTGGGGTTTTTAAATCATTCTAAATTGATACTTTAATTCAAGTAACAGATTAAAACATTTTTGACAGATTTAAAAATACTCTGCCAATTATTGTGGCTCATAGCTCCCTCGCGTCTTATTTCGTAAAATTTAATGATATTTTGCTTTTAAAACCTATTATTATCCAATTTATTTCATTTTCCCCTTGTTTTTTTAAATCTGTCAAAAATTTTTTTGTCAAAGCTATGTGCCACACAAATTGGCAAACTATTTTTACACTTGATACAGTTATAGACTGTTTAATATATTTTCTGTTTGATATCATCGTCTTAGTATAAATGTTTGTAGAGATACGACATGTTACTAATCTTGTATTAAAATTTAATATTGACTTAATTTACTTTCGTTAAACCTGAATCCTATTCAAATATGCAAAAACCTTTTAATTAATCCACCTTTTGAAAGTCATGTTTTGGTGAAATCCATGATTAATAGAGGTTATTAGTTGGTACTATATCCGGAAAACTTTAACATGGTAAATTTAGTGAAAATGTCCCATGTTCAAATACCGGATTCTGATTAAGCTTTAGAGCTTTCATGTTGTCGTACGAAACAGTTTAACAAACACAATAACAACTCCGACTACATACACAGGTGTAATTACACCTGTGTATGTTTCAATTGAAGTAGTTTTGATTAAGTACGGGGTAAAATGTAATACCGACATTAATTAGAAAATTTAGAAAGAGCTGATCATTTCACAAAGTTTTCGGTGTTTTGGTGAAAAAACTTTAGTACAAAGTAGACGCGACGAAAATTCATTTTAATTTATTACTGCCCAAGTTTTCCAGACTAAAACAGCGTTTTATCAACCTTCAGATGGCAACTAAGTTTCCGAATCCCCATTATATTCCCTGATGATGAAATTTTCGATGTAATACCTTATTGATTCTGCAATATTTGGATTCTATTTCATCAATATTAAAGAAAAAAATTCTCAAGGGAGTTGCTCATTACAAGGATCATTCTCAAGATAGTTGCTCATTACAGGGATCATTCTCAAGGGAGTTGCTCATTACAAGGGATCATTCTCAAGGGAGTTGATCATTACAAGGATCATTCTCAAGATAGTTGCTCATTACAGGGATCATTCTAAAGGTAGTTGATCATTACAAGGATCATTCTCAAGATAGTTGCTCATTACTGGGATCATTCTAAAGGTAGTTGATCATTACAAGGATCATTCTCAAGATAGTTGCTCATTACTGGGATCATTCTAAAGGTAGTTGCTCATTTCAGGGATCATTCTAAAGGTAGTTGATCATTACAAGGATCATTCTCAAGATAGTTGCTCATTACTGGGATCATTCTAAAGGTAGTTGCTCATTTCAGGGATCATTCTAAAGGTAGTTGCTCATTACTGGGATCATTCTTAAGAGTGTTGCTCATCTCAGGGATTATTCTAAGGAAGTTGCTCATTACAAGGATTATTCTCAAGATAATTGCTCATTACTGGGATCATTCTTAAGAGTGTTGCTCATCTCAGGGATTATACTCAAGGGAGTTGCTCATTACAGGGATTATTTTCAAGGGAGTTGCTCATTACAGGGATTATTCTCAAGGGAGTTGCTCATTACAAGGATTATTCTCAAGGAAGTTGCTCATTACTGGGATTATTCTCTAGGGAGTTGCTCATTACTAGGATTATTCTCAAGGGAGTTGCTCAATACAGGGATTATCTAAAGGGAGTTGCTCATTACAGGGATTAATCTCAAGGGAGTTGCTCATGACGAAAGTCATTTGCAACTGACGGCCTCTTCCGGAAAATTTAGATTCGGTTTGGTTCACCTAATCAAACAGAGAATAACTTTTTTTTTTTTTTTTGATAATGAAAAAACTACATATATCTAATAGCCTGCCAAGTAATGTGGCACATAACTTCCTCCCTTCCAATAACGTACTTTATTGGTATTATGTCTTTACAGCCATTATTTTATTATTTATTTTTTTATCCCTTTATACAATTTGTGAAAAGTAAATAATTATAGACATCTGTATGTATAGAAATCCATGTACATTGAGAGAAGGCCTTAAAAATGTCTAGAAATCCAAATTTAAAAGAATTTAAAAGTGAATTTTAGAGGTTGCTCCTCTCAAAACTTTAATATAACGTTTTTTTTACTATTTCGATTATTTTAAATTTATATTCAATATCTTTATATTATTTTTTTGCCCTTCTTTTGAAGAGTTTTCTACTGAAAATAAATAAAACAAAGTTAAATAGAGAAATAATATAAAATTTTAATAATATTTTATTATTAATAATATTGTTATTATTATTAATAATGATTTATATTGAAGTAATATGTATATAGAATACTTTTAGATTTAATGTTGATAATAAAATATGAATTAAATGAAACTAAACTGAAAAATAAAATTTAAAATCATTTCTAGTAGTAATATAATTTTATTTGAAAAAGGAAAAATAGAATATAATACCCGCAATTTTTATTTAAGCTTGAAAACATACTGGTCAAATCTCTTCCTCCATGAAGAGATTTGGATTTAAAAAACATATACCTCCTCTATATAATATTGTAAAAATAATATTAAAGAATTTATGTAATATCAGATGTTTTCATTTAAGCTGGAAATAAAATTACTTAAATCTCTCTCCCTCTCCCTCTCTCTCTCTCTCTCTCTCTCTCCTTCACTCACTCTCCCTCTCTTTCACTCTCTCTCTCTCTCTCACTCTCTCTCTCTCTCACTCTCCCTCTCTCTCTCTCTCTCTCTCTCACTCTCTCTCTCTCTCCCTCTCTCTCTCTCTCTCTCTCTCTCTCTCTCTCTCTCTCTCACTCTCTCCCTCACTCTCTCTCTCTCTCTCTCTCTCTCTCTCTCTCTATATATATATATATATATATATATATATATATATATATATATATATATATATATATATATATATATTGTAATTTTCGAGTCGGGTATTATTTATAACATATTGCAAAGTAGATCACAAATATATAACGTGTTTTCAAAATGCTGGCCATTTCACCCCCAAAATAACAAAACCAAATGCCTTCCTAAAATGTTAATGCGCACCTTACTTCTCCAAAGGCCAACTTTTTGTACATTTTTTAGTGAGAAAATAAGCATATAAGAACATATGAATTTTTATGACCGAAGAATCCCTTTTAATACTTGACAAGATTTTTTATTACCCGTGAGGGGTATCATATGAAAGGGTACGTCGAGCTGATTACAAAAATATATAATTCTTTGGTTATAACTTTGATAGGGCGAGCGTAGGCGAGTTTGAAGCGGGTGTGAAACGTGTCCCCCGACTCTATCTCGCTTATGTGAAGTGCAACAAATCTGAAAAAAAATCCTGAACATTCTTCGACCAAAAGTAAAGATACCACTCTTTGGAAATTTCGAAAAAAATATTATTTTATTTTTTATTGACAAAATACGTTTTTTTATAACTATGGTCTTTTCGATGTATTTATATGGTTGTAGTCCGGTTCAGTGGCAACAAAATACTTAATAAGAAGTTTGTTTATGTGTTTTGAGAATATCAGACCCATAGGATAGTTCAAAATAAGCTTTTTAGCATTTTTACTAACACCATCAATATGGTACTACTTAAACAACAAAGTGTGGCCTACGGACCCTCGCTGTGTGCTGACTTGCACACACTTGACCTGTTTATTTATTTAGTTAACCGTCTAAAGATTTGGGTCAAAAACCACCCTTGTTAGACACCTAAAATAATTTATTTCTTATAGAAAAAATCTTTCCTGGCTGTCACTTATCTTGTGTTAAAATAATATTGCTACAAACTACAGCACTTTTGACAAGGAACGGGCTTCCAAATATGGTACAAGGCTTCCCTGTCTCTCAAAGTGAGAAAAAGTTCGTTGCTACGAAAGTCACAAATTCTCAAAATCAAATATCTCAATGACATTTGTTTAATAAGTATCATATGACTCAGAACACTAAAAATTATCATGTAAACACATTTTTTATTTTTTGAAATTAAAACGTATTAATTGAGCTCTTTGATCGTTTATTCAATAATGGTAACTTTCGAAATAAATGTGATATCGTAAAAGTCTTAAGGTTATTAACTTTTTTCTATAATGTAGACTCAAGATATATCTATCACCGTATCACCGACATATCTACTCTGGTTCGAATCCCAGTGAGGTGAGAGATATTTTAAAGTACCAATCATTAGGGAGGATGATCAAAAGAAATAACGATGTCATTTATCCAAGGAGATTGGCTACTCATTAGTTTTAATCCTTGCTTTCCCAATTAAGGGGATTTTCTGTCTCTCTCTCTCTCTCTCTCTCTCTCTCTCTCTATATATATATATATATATATATATATATATATATATATATATATATATATATATATATATATATATAAAATTAAAGTTTTGTCTGTACATTGGTCAGAATTGATAATTTTTTGGATACTTTTCATTTTATACATTCCAAAAACCGAATTCGGCCTTAACTTTTTTCGTGTATGTATGTGTTTCTGTCGCCTCAGTCAGACTTTATAGGAGCAAAACTGGCTAAATGAAATCGATTTTTTTTTTCAGGGGTGTGCGCAAACATGTTGCGCAACTTGTAGGCTTGGTTTCATCTAAAAATATTGAGTAGAACCAAAGTTATTAACAATTTTATAAAAAAAAAAAAATGTATAAAAAATAACCTAAAAAAAATTAGGTTGACTCACCGTAAACAAACCCCCACAGACTCGCTAATCAAAATGTTTGGGTACTTCTAGACCACCTAGAGACTCGCGGTTTTTTGCGTTTGGTCGGAAATTTGCCCAAACTGACTGGATAAATCCGAAAAGTTAAAAAAAAAAATGTTTACCCCCCTTAAAAAATTAAAGATGGCGGACGCACTTTAAAGTTTTTTTGGAGGCTTATTGTGGCTAAATGGTAAATTGTATCGACAAGCTGATTGCGCCAGCGGTAACTAATTTTAAAACATCTACAACTTTGTACCTATGACTTTTTGTCGTACCTTTATCGGTTCTACCTTTAATAGAGCTAAATTTAATATTTTGTAAAAAAAAATTAACTGAGCTCTTATGGCGTCCGCAATTGTTGTCCGATTTAATTTTTTATTGGGGTACTTAAACCTAACACTATTGCTCGAATTTATTATTTCATTAAGAGTTATTAAATAGAGTTTATTAAATATTTACTGATGCAACTGTCGTATTGAGAGAAGAGACTGGTAATTCAATTAATGCACTATCATGGTTGATGATTGTTCAATCACTTCCCAGTCTAATTGGTTTTGTCTACGTTTATTTTCTTATTTGTTATACCTTTTTTTAGCATTGTTAGTTATTACTATACTACTTAGTTTCTATTGGCTATTTTTTAAATATATAGATAGACTCCAAACTACGATTTGGAGAGTATTATATTCTTAGTAATGGAATTAATGATGTGTAATATAGTCCTGATTTTATCCTTAAAAGGCTTTGGAAATAAAACTATTTAGGAATTTAATTAAATTGCTAGGCCTACATGCTTTTAGGAAACAGCCACTAATACCTAGCATGAGCCCCGCGCGGAGCGCGGGGTGAAAGCTAGTATATATATATGTTTAAAAAGAAAGGATATTTATTGGAGGTTAGTGAAAAGTTTTGTACTGAAGATGGAGAGGGAGCGGGCTGTATTTATTTGAAGATATTGATTGGCTGAGTATTAAAGACAAAGGAAGGACCAGGATGTTATAAAGGCTCGGGGAGTCCTGCCGGCAGTCTGTTTCCTTAAACTCGTTTGGTCCTTTATGAGCCAATAAACTTTATGTCATGCTTCACGTTAAGGCAATTTATTTATTTTCTTCCTTTGTAAGTCTTTTTTTTTTACGAGTTTTACAAGTTAAAAACCTTTTAAGCTAGTAGTTCTCTTGTTAAAAATAATAAATAATTCGTCAGACGCAACAGTCTATTTGAAAGGCTTAGACCTGCCAAAGTACAACCATATTGTAGTGATGAATGACATAGGATCGGAGAATCACTTCATCAGCCATATAAACTGGGTAATTGGTATTTGGGACTTAAGTTGCTACTTATTTATACCAAGATGTTAGGTCAACATCAAACGTACGTACCTTAGCTTGTGACTGGAATTGAACCCATAGCCTCTTACTTGACTTGCGAATATGAAGAGCTCCCGCATTGAGCTATGGGTTACCATACTTTATGGAGGCCAGATCCGGACAGAGCATAACGGGGGGGGGGGGGGGGGGTCTGTAGGGAAAATTGCAAAAAAATAATATATATATATATATATATATATATATATATATATATATATATATATATATATATATATATATATATATATATATATATATATATATATATTACACAACTTGTGAGAGACACCAAGGGATGTGCCACGCAAGCGTGACCCATAGGAACTGTTCCAACATCAGACATTGCGTCATTAAGATGTTGGCTCGGCGTTACGCCATGTCCTGCATCGTTTCATCCAGTTCAAGGAGTGTGCATAAACACGGTATTACATTGCTGATGTGTTTTGCCAGCAAAGCAAGAATGGCGGTATGAGAGCACGCTGGTCTCTGATAAGTCTTATATCTGATCTTCTTGATCTAGTATAGGTCCAGAGTTGGGTGGGCATCGTCGGGCCCCTGATGAGTCGAACGCGACGAAACGATGCAGGACATGGCGTAACGCCGAGCCAACATCTTAATGACGCAATGTCTGATGTTGGAACAGTTCCTATGGGTCACGCCTCTCACAAGTTGTGTAGCCTATTGCAGTGTGCATAAACACGGTATTACATTGCTGATATATATATATATATATATATATATATATATATATATATATATATATATATATATATATATATATATATATATATATATATATATATATACCTACATAATATTTTTGTGAAATCGGGAAAATAAATAAGTTATAAATATATAATTACGTTACATATTTATTTATTAATATAATTTCAACTTTTGCTAGTCTCTGGTGGGTCCAGGGATGGGATCTTCATTAGTTCTTTCTTCATACTTTGCAGATGAACTTATTTTCCTTAGAAAAGGCTTGTAGTCATAGGCTACATTTAGATTTTGTCGTGGCATTCTGAGCATGTCATAATAGAATTTGCTTTAATTTTAAGAAGCTCTTTTACAACTGACAGAGATAATCTTCCTCTTTCAGGCGTCCAAATAGACCCTATCATTGAAAAAATACGTTCAGTGGGAGCCCAAGTACCAGGCAGACAAATGGCGAATTCTACTATTTTTATTCTGCTAGTTGCTTCTAGAAAATGCTTCAAATATTTCTTTCCATTTATCATGAGTTTTTTGGTTTTTTTTTTGTTGGTAGGGAATCCAATTTAGCTTTCTGATTTTTAGAATTTGGACAGAATGAAATTTTCCTGCTTTTGCTGCCTTTCCCGTTCATCTAAGTAAAATCCGGACATTTCTCAAATCCGGACGCAAAACCGGACAGATGTTTCAAATCTGGACGTATGGTAACCCTAGCTATGGGTGAACTCACTATCTTCTTGTTACTACAGTTTTGATTCCGAAGCTATGAGATCTTTCTATAGAACGAAAATATTTTATGTCTCCGATTTAAAAAACCTCAAGACATAAATCTGTTTCAGACATCAGGAAATATGTTTGATGCCGCGTGCCGATCTATTGGTCTGTCACTTAATTTTTTGCGAACTAACATATCTTAAAAACTACTCGTCCGATTTTAATTAAATTTGTAATGGTAGGTCAAAATTAGCCCATTATTGGTCCCATATAAGTTTCAACCTTCTGCGCCTATTTGTTTCTCTTCCACATGCGCACAAATATACCTTCATTTACACTTATATCTTCAAAAGTACTCATCTGATTTTTATGATATTTGGATGGTTTGTCGAAAGTAGACCGCAGATATCACCTGATTATTTTCAACCTTTACCCTCTTTTAACTTCTGCTTTATTGATACTTTAATTTATGTTAAAAATCAAAACAATTTTGACAAATTAAAAAAACGGAGGAACAATTAAATAAATTAGACAATAATGAAATGTAAAAGATAAAATCAATAAAGTACGTTATAGGATGCGAGGAGGCTATGTGCTACACTAATTGGCAGTCTATTTTTATTTAGACTAAAATAAAGTATATAGTTGTTTTATTCATTAGTTCATTTCTGTTTTTTTTATAGTGTTATCCTTGGCCTTGCCATGTGACCAGTGCATTATGCAATTTATTTAATATACTGTTATTGCTTAAGGAAGAAATGCAAGCGGAATATTAAATAGCCAGCCAATGAAAGTTAAATCTAATACGACCTTCTTTAGTCTGGATGTAAACTAATTATAACTCCAGCTTCATTCATTTCTTTCTATTCCTAATATTGATAACTACATTTATTTATTACTTCTTTAAAATATATTTGATATTTAATGTGCAAATTTATTTATTTATTTAAACAAATGTTTTACGAGCCCTCTACAGCCTAAGCCACGTGAGAGGCGCTCTTTAGAGTACAGTGTACATGTTTGACAGGCAAATATTATAATAAATTTAACCTAAATAACACAGAGACACAATAGATAAAAAATACGTACATAACGGAATATTAAACAATATTAAGCTAACAAATATTTAAATAATACCTATCTACAAATAAATAACACTTACAATTATCATGAATTAAATGCTCGATTTTTTTCCTAGAAAGTTTTTAGCATTTAGAAATGGTTCGTTTAGTAGAAATCAGCTACTAATTAATATGTTTTAGCAAGTTATATTTAATATATAAGGGGCATCTATATACTCTCGCTTAGCAAAATTATTGTAATATGTTTTTACGTTTGCTTATAAACGTATTAAATTATAAAAAATACACAGTCCGTGGCGAAGCCCGGGAACTCATTCAAATTTAACACTTATAATAAATAAGTGTTCAATTTGAATGAGTTCCCGGGCTTCGCCACGGAATGTGTAATTTTTATAATTTCATACGATATTTAATATATACGATAATTTAATATATAATAAATATATTTAATTTTTGAAATTAAAACGTATTAATTGACCTCTTTGATCGTTTATTCAATAATGGTAACTTTCGAAATAAATGTGATATCGTAAAAGTCTTAAGGTTATTAACTCTTTTCTATATAATGTAGACTCAAGATCGAAGTCTTAAGTATCACCGACATATCTACTCTGGTTCAAATCCCAGTGAGGTGAGAGATATTTTAAAGTACCAATCATTAGGGAGGATGATCAAAAGAAATAACGATGTCATTCATCCAAGGAGATTGGCTACTCATTAGTTTTAATCCTTGCTTTCCCAATTAAAGGAAATTGGCAGTGCCAATTTAGTTACATATATATATATATATATATATATATATATATATATATATATATATATATATATATATATATATATATATATATATATATATATATATATATATATATCTGTATTTGATTTATTAAACCTAAATACCAGTTCGCTCTTAATTAATAATCCTTCATATTTAGATAGATTAGTCTTTGACATTTTGCTGCTCTTCTGAAAATTATAAAAAATACTAATTACCTGTAAAAGAGAGCGCCCCCCCCCCCCCCCCCCGGCTAGGAGGGAGGGTAGTTCCTCGCCAAAGTAATTTGGCAGACTGTTTTGTAGTTTTCCATATTACACAGTTACAATTGATTCAGCCACTTTCTGTTTAATCCATAGTCCGTGAATAGGAGGACACGAGGAAGTAATTTGGCATGGATCCCGAAGTGTAAACCCCCCACTCCACCTGATACTTACCACTGTTCTAAATACTTGCCCATACTCATGCCAAACATTAAACCTCCCCCTTTATTAAACCAACCTTCTTACTTAAATTCAAATGTAATAGTTATTTATGTAACTGTGACAGATGTGTCAAAACATTCAATTGAATTTTGTATTTATTATTTAAAAGATATTAAAGTTGTGTTAAATAGTTCATCTATTAATAAAAGTATTAAAAAACCTAATTCCGAGTTTCTCAAGTGGTGCCGAAACCCGAATAATAGAAATAAAAGAAACCTGAAAGAAGAAATTTAAGATGGCAAACATGAAAGATTTATTTTTATCTACAGAAGAAGATGTGTTAAATCGCTTAACTAAAGAAGAGATAGTCACGGAACTAAAGAAAAGAGGATTAGATGTAAAGGACTCGACTAACAAAAAAGAGGTATTGGTGCAACTACAACAACTTAACATCCAAGAGTTGACACAGAAAACCCGGGAAATTAAAGAAGATCAAAGGCAAGTACAATTTTTGAATAACGTTTTAGAGCTAATAAATTCAAAATTACAACCAAATCAATCATGTATACAAGAAGGATATCAGAATAGAGAAGATACTGTTAGACCAAAACTCCCAAGACTCCAGCTGGAGCCATTTGAAGGTAAAATTGAAAAATGGTCATTGTTTTGGGAGCAGTTTGAGTCGTCAGTGGACAGCAACCCTAGAATTGACCCAATAAATAAACAAGTTTACCTCCGAAATTTGTTGAAAGGAGAAGCATTTGATATAATAGAAGGTTTAGAACTGTCAAAAGAAAATTATGAATTCATAAAAGAAAAATTAAAAAGAAAATACGGAGACAAAAGGAAAATTATAAACAATCACATCGACTTTATTGAGGGATTGACAACTATAACAGGATCTAGCGTTGTTGAACAAAATAAACTTTATATAAAAATTCAATCGCGAGTAGACAGTTTAAAATCTTTAGGAGGACAATTAGACGCATACGGACATATACTTAACAAGAAAATTTTAAGACTTTTTCCTGAGGAACTAGGTATTAAATGGTTAGAGTTTGTGGAAGATAAACAAGTTGATGAGAGTAATCTCATAGAACTAATGACATTCATGGAAAAATATTTTGAAAAAAGATTGAAAATAGATGAACTAAAAATTGAAAAAACGGTCGAACCAGAAAATCAGGTAAGATCTACTATTGAAGCATTAAATATAAGAACAAAAGAAAAAAAATCACCAATCTTTGTAAACTTGAGAAAAAATGACAAAATCAGAAAAATATGTGCGTTTTGTGAGGAGAGAGACTCACATTGGGCTCAAGACTGTAAAACTTACACCTCTGTTGAACAAAGAAAACAATGTCTTTTAAACAAACGCAAATGTTTTATATGCTTATTTAGTAGTGATCACATAGCAAGAAACTGCCCTAAATTGAAGAATTTACATTGTTTCCAATGTAAGGAAAACCAAAAACACAACACAGCACTTTGCGAAAAATATGAAAGAAAACCTAAGGACGTGACCAATAACCACGTAGGACTGAAGTGGAAGGGATCAAGATTGCAGACAATTAAAGTGTGGGTTGTCGGGCAAAATGGGAAAAAACGTTTAACAAGATGCTTACTAGATACAGGAAGTGAAGTAAGCTTCGTAAGCGAAATTATGGCTACAGAGTTGGACATGAAAATAACAGAAGAAGAAATATGTAACGTAAAATCATTTGAAAACAAAAGTAGCAGAAAGAAAAGAAATACCAGAGAATTCAAACTAGTAAGTATGTTTAACAATATGTCTATTAACATCCAAGCTCTAGAGTCAAATAATGAATACAAAGAATATGAATCTGTTCCTTATGAAATAAAGAAATTGTTTCCAAAAATCAAATTTGCTGATGAACAAACCGAAAATTGTGATACAAAAATAGAAATTTTGATTGGTATGAACTATTACTGGCAAATTATTCAAGACAAAACATTAAGATTAAATGAGGGATTGGTTTTATCAAAATCTATTTTCGGATGGGTCTTAAGTGGAGAAAAAAGTGTCGCTAAAATAAAAAATTGCAGTAACAACCACATTGATTTTAAAGCTACTGAGACAGAAAAAGAAATAAAAAATTTTTGGGATTTGGAAAAAATAGGAATTACAGAAAATCAAGAAAATGAAAATCAAATTAACAAAGAAATAAATAAAAACTTTGAAAAGACATTCGTGATAAAGGATGGGAGAGGGGTTGTAAGTATTCCTTGGAAAGAAAAACACAAGCTGTTAAACGATAATTATGTAGTAGCAGAGAAGAGATTCAATTCCTTAGAAAAAAGGTTTCAAAAAGACGAGGAATACAAAAGAAAATATATAACCGCTATGCAACAATATTTAGAAGAGGATCACATAGAAGAAGTAAAGAATATAGCAAGTACATCAGAAAAAGTATTCTACCTACCTCATCAAGCAATTTTAAAGGATGACAGAGAGACGACAAAAGTGAGAATTGTCTTTGATGGGTCATCACACGAAAAAGGTTTCATATCGGTTAATGAAGCTATTGAACCTGGACCAAATTTAAACCCAGAAACTACAGGCGTCTTACTACGGTACAGACTAAACAAATACGTGTTGTGTGGAGACGGAAAACAAGCATTTTTGCAACTTATTTTAAATGAAGATGACAGAGATGCAACAAGATTTATTTGGTATAACATTGAAAATACAGATTCTGGATTTATAACAGGAAGTAATAAAGTAATTTACAGGTTCAAAAGACTTCCCTTTGGTTTAACCTGTTCTCCGTATCTACTAGCAGCAGCCTTAAGGGAAACTGCAAGAAGATATGAAAGCATTTATCCCAAAATATCAAAACTAATTGACAAAAACACTTACGTAGACGATTTTGCAAGTGGAGATGATACAGAAGAAGGAGTTGTTCAAATTTACAAGGAAATGACGTCAGTTACGGATGAAATTAAAATTAAAATGCAAAAATGGAACACAAACAGCGAAAAATTAAAATTACTGTTGAAAGACTGTCCGGAAAAAGAAGAATTAAAATTGTTAGGGCTAAAATGGAATGTCAGTAGTGATTGCTTTATTTTGTTATCCGAAAAATCAAGAGATCATACAACAGTTACCACAAAAAAACAGATTCTAACACAAGTTGCAAAATTATATGACCCTTTAGGCCTCATAACCCCGATAACAGTAACAGGAAAAATATTATTTCAAGAAACTTGGATTAAAGGATTTGATTGGGACGACATATTACCTCCAGATTTTGCAAAAAGATGGTATGCTTGGAAAAAAGACATCGAGACCGCAAATAAAATAGAAGTTAAAAGGTGGATAAATTTCAAATCAAATTTAAATCAAATTCTCGAAATACATGTGTTTTGTGACGCAAGTGAAAAAGCATATGGAGCCACATTGTATATTAAAATCAAAGAAGACAGTGGATTGGTAGAAACTCACCTGATGATGAGTAAATGCAGATTAGCTCCAGTAAAGAAAATTACTTTACCCAGACTTGAACTGCTTGCTGCATTAATTGGTACTCGATTATTAAATTATGTGCTAAAGGAAACTGAATTAAATCCTAGTATAGTGAGACTGTGGTCAGACTCAAAAGTCGTGCTGACATGGATAAAAAATGACTCTAGAAAATGGAAGACATTTGTTTGCAACAGAGTATCCGAAATCCAAAATAGCGTTAGATCATCCGTCTGGGGATACTGCAGAAGTAAAGAAAACCCTGCAGACCTCTTAACAAGAGGAATATCAGCAACAAAATTAAAAGATAAAGAAATTTGGTGGAAAGGCCCACCGTGGCTAAAATTTGATAAGGATAAATGGCCAGAAGAAAACGAGTTTTTGAATGTGGAAGAAGCAAAATATGAAGAAAAAAAGATTAAAGAAGTTTTAAATGTGGCAGAGGAAGAAAATCTTTCTCAAGTATTTAGATTCGAAAACATAAACAATTACAACAAATCGTTAAGAGTAATAGCGTGGATAATTAGATTCAAAAATAATTGCAAAAAGTTTAAAATTAAAGGAGAACTTTCTGCAGAAGAGTTAGAAATATCAAAAATTTGTTGTATTAAATTAATTCAGAAAGAGTACTTTGGAAAAGAAGTAGAAGAATTAAAATTGAATAACGAAATAAAGAAATCACCAATAAAAAAATACAATCCATACATTGACAAAGATGGAATAATAAGAGTTGGAGGAAGATTACAGTTTGCAGAAATATCAATTGAGGAAAAACATCCCATTATATTAGAAGGAAAACACCCTTTAGTCAAACAACTCATAAGATGGACCCACTACAAATTATTTCACTTAAAAACTAAACATGTTTTAACAGAACTAAGAAGCAAATATTGGATCCAGCATGGAAGAAAATTAGTCAAACAAGAAATAAGAAAATGTACAGTTTGTCAAAAATTGAACAAAAAAAGAGCAGTACAAATTGAAGCTCCTCTTCCTTTAGACCGCATCAAACAAGAAAAACCATTTCATGTGACAGGGATAGATTTTGCAGGTCCACTTTATATAAGAAAAGATGGAAGCTCTCAAAAAGCATATATCGTTCTCTTCACGTGTGCTGTAGTAAGAGCAGTGCACTTAGAATTAGTGACGTCTATGTCGACTGATAGATTTATTATGTCATTACAAAGATTTATCGCGAGACGAGGATTACCTAAAATTATATACACAGATAATGCTAAAACGTTCAAAGCTGCTGATATTTATTTGAAAGGTCTCTGGGAAAGTATAGATAATTCAAAATTACAATTATTTCTGGCCCAAGAAGGAATAATATGGAAATTTATAGTGGAAAGAGCAGCGTGGTGGGGAGGCTGGTGGGAGAGGATGGTGCAGACAACAAAAAGATGTTTGAGAGCCACCGTTATGAAAACATCGTTACTAGACGAAGAAGAGTTAACAACTGTACTGAATAACATAGAGGCGGCAATCAACAGCAGACCCTTGACCTATGATGAAGAAGATCCAACGGAAGATTCACCCCTTACTCCACAACTCTTTTTGTCTGGACAGAAAATAAACTCACTACCACCTGAACAACGGAACTTAACAGGAAACGAACTAGTCAAACTTATTAAAAAGAGAGAAGAAATTAGCAGCCAGTTCTGGAAAAGATGGTACAGAGAATATTTATTAACTTTAAGGTCATTTCACGAAAGAAAGACACCGAGCGGAATATTAACAATTGCTGAAGGAGACATTGTGCTGGTGTCAGACGATCGACCAAGACACATGTGGAAGACTGGCAGAATATTGCAAGTGATTAAAGGCAGAGACGGGCTTGTGAGGTCTTGTATTTTAAAGGTAGCTGGAGCAAGAGACAACATCAGACGACCAGTACAGCTATTAGTTCCACTAGAACTATGAAGGTGCTGGTACCGCAAGCATGTGTCGGCGGGGAGTGTGACAGATGTGTCAAAACATTCAATTGAATTTTGTATTTATTATTTAAAAGATATTAAAGTTGTGTTAAATAGTTCATCTATTAATAAAAGTATTAAAAAACCTAATTCCGAGTTTCTCAAGCCAATGCCAGCAAAATGGAATTTTGCTGACAAGTTTTTAAGTTTTAGTTCCGAGCCGAAGGCAAGGATAGGGTAAACAAATTTACTGCAGAGGCGAAGCCGAGGCAGAAAAATTACATGTTGACTGACGAGGTGAAGCCGAGAATTTTTTCCTGACCTAAAATTTTAATTTTAAATTTGACATTCACGTTTACGCGTGCGTTGCGCGTGAACGCTTAGACGAATAACGGGCATTGGTAAAATGAACATTTTTACCAAATTTCATCAAAATCGGTCGATATTTACTCAAGTTATCGTCATTCGTTTGAAAGATTCGCGGACACACAGGCCGACAGACAGACACGAGACAAAAAATGTTCCCTGATGTCTGAAACGGATTTCTGTCTTGGAATTTTAAAAATCGGAGACATAAATATATTTCATTCTCAAAAGTGAAACACAATGCTTCCGTTACCTTCGGTAACCTCGGAAGCAAAATGAATGGAAAATGAAAAATAAATTTGACAATAGTAGGTTGTAAAAGCGTAAAATCATTAAAATATACGAAATGCCACGCGAGGGAACTATGTGCCACGCGAGGGAACTATGTGCCACACTATTTTCAAAGTATTTAATTAGATACTTTAGTTAAAAGAAGTACTGATAAAAGAAAGTATTTAATTTGTTTTATTAACAACGTTAATAAGTTTTGCAAGAGGGAAATGTGTTTCCTGTTAGTCTATACGCTTCAATAAAATACCTAGCAGAGATAAATTTGGGGATAAAAGCACCTTCAACACAAATACAACTAATTTTCAAAAAGGCATTATTTCCCAGAAGGTTTGGAGGAAAGCGGAAAAGCAGGGAACGACTATAGAACAAGTTAAAATTACTCAGAGATATAGCAGAGGGGGGTATAGAAACACCCTCTCCCGGAAAATTCCCCCCCTCTTTGTGTTCTGCGCCTAAAAACTTTTCCTCAAACAGAAGGATGAAAATACGGAAACTGTTTTGTGGGTAGAGTGGGGGAACGAGGAGGATTCCGCTCTTAGTTCTGTCATTAAATACGAGAGAGCGCTGTTGTGTGTTTTACAGACTTTTACATTAGACCGCTTTTCCTGTTATCTAACTAGGGTCTTTATCACTTCTCTTAACTACCTTCTGTACCTATAATGCAGTTAAATATATATTACTTATTTTGAGAAAAAAACTTTTTCTTTATTTTTTAAAAAAAAATATGTTTTATCGTTGGACAATTGCAGTTGTTTAGTGATAAGAAGTTGTTTTAAACTGTGATTATTATAAAGTTTAATTCAACTTTGCGCTTAACTGTGGATTAGGGTGGTTAACAGGGAAATGTTTGTAGTTAAATACAAGTGGTATGATCAACTTTTATCGTACTTGCTTATGCTTTATATCTTGAGTTAAAAAACAATATTTTTTAAGCTCCCTTAAAAATCTCGTTCTATAACAGTCCTTTCAGATAAACGTAGCCTAATAGCGAGTCTGCCATGATGTCCTTTGCTTATATTCTATAGAAGTTGACTGGTCCAGGGACACCATATATAATGGGTGGGCAAAAATAAACAGCACTTTTTTGAACACTTATAGCACAGTTTCTGTAATAGATAAAGATATGGAGTTTGCGGGGTCTAAAAACTACATTCTTCTACTTTCAATTTCATATCTTTTACTTAACAAACTATTGGGTGAAGTCGTTAAAGAACGTTGGGTGAAGTTAAATAAAGTCGTTGTCCGGGCAGTTTTGATGAAATTAATATTTCACAAAATTAAAAATAGACTGCCAATTAGTGTGGCACATAGCTTCCTCGCATCCTATCATGTACTTTATTGTTATAATGTTTATTGTGTAAAAACTATTAATAGTTTTAGCGATCTGTAACACTTTATATCGGTGTCGCTGTTGGTTTTACTGAAAAATTGTACTTAAAAAAAATGTTTGTCTCATTGAGTAGATGAAGTTAGATTTTTTGCCCGACCTAAAAATCCAATTTTAAATTTAAAGTTCACGTTTACGCGAGCGTTGCTCGTGAACGCTTGGACGGATAACGTTGTCCAACGAACTCGTCCTGGGCATTGGTAACATGAACATGTCTACTAAATTTCATCAAAATCGGTTGACATTTACTCAAGTTATCGTCGCACGTTTCATAATTCGCGGACACACAGACCGACAGACAGACACGGAACCAAAAATGTTCCCTGATGTCTGAAACGGATTTCTGTCTTGGAATTTTTAAAATCGGAGGCATAAAACTTTTTCGTTCACGAAAGTGAACACAATGCTTCCGTTACCTTCGGTAAGCTAGGAAGCAAAAAGAATTAACATAAACAGTCATGCACCATGACTTAATGAGCGAATTTTCAAAGAAAGCTGCGTATTATTGGCTTATAATAATATAGGAAAATTTTGGTTTAGAATTTCGATGGGTGAAAAAAAAATTGGTACACAGAGGTACGGGGTACAAAAGTCAAAATATTATTTACCCTCCAAGATCCATGTCGTTGGAAAGCTCTTTAAGAGTGAAGTAATTGTTGTTATGTACTTTTTTGTCATATTTTCATATAAGAGGGGAGTGAAATGGAAAAAACACGTTTTTATGGTATTTTTGACCCTAAATTGTCAAAATTTGACCTCTAAATGAACTCCCAAAATTCTGGTCAACGAACTCATCCTTTCTTTTGATATTTTTGACATTTTAAAATTTTTAGTTTGAAATTTTTAAGGGCATCCTAAGGGGAGATATCGCCTGGAGTGACAGGGGAGACCGGGGACGGTTGAAACATTTTTTACAAAATCGCTTCCTGCAAAAACATTTTAACCTCAATGTATTTGACAGTGGGCCTTAATTGAACTGTAGTTATCAGACTAGAAATGGATCAGGTTATAGTAAGATTATCTGCATTACAAATATATTTATAGGCATTTTAAAAATTCAGGAAATATGTTTCAACCGACCCCATACCAGGGGCGGTGGTAACAGTTATTGGGGTTAGTTGTAACACTAACAGAATAAAGAGAATTATGTTAGAAATACTTCTTTATCGAGTCAAAATCACAGAACATGAAGCAAAATAATTGGTCATAAGAAAATAATAGGTGTTTAAGATAAATGAAACAATTATAAATATTCGAAATGTAATTTGTATCATATATTATTTTGTAGTTCAAGGTTAATTAACATTAAAACTAATAAAATTTGACGAAATTAAAAAAAAAAAATTAATTTAAATTATTTAAATGAAGCTTAAAGTGTACTTGAAAATTTCATATTTTATAGCCAGCTGGTAACTTAATTGTAAACATTGTTACAACCGTACCCAGAACATGTTTTAAAAAAGTTGTCGTCATAACCTCCGAAATAAACAACTTAGATAAAAAAGAATTTCACCTGTTGAACTTCCATAACCAAAGTTCTTACGTTAAAAACTATCATAACCACAACTATTTTAGTTCTGGATAAAGAAGCAAAAGAGTAGCAACAAAAATACTTACTTTTGGACGCGAAAACACAATACCCCCTCTCAGAAACTTACGATAAACTCGAAACGACACCAAACACAAAAGTTCAGATTCCGCCACGGGAGCCGCGTCCCTTTTCCTTGGTTGTTCCCAAATATCGCTCATTTTTCCACCTATTAATTGGGTTGTTTCAACCGTACCCTGTTTCAACCGTCCCCGGTCTACCCTACATATTATACACAAATAAAAAATAGTTAACATGGAGAAAATTTTCAAAAATTTTGAAGCCTTTGGAATAGCTTAATTTGCTTCAAAAATTTGCTAAAAGCTAATGCACATTTTACAGATTTACTTGTTGTATGGTTCAATATGTCCTCCAAGTTCATTTACGACAGCCTGGACTCTTCTCCAGTGGGATACGGCCCCAGCAATAGTTGATTGACGCATATCTTCCCAGGCACGAAGAATCCTCCTTCCAAGTTCATCCACGTCCTTTATTCTGCCTCCTACGTACACTCTTTGTTCTTACCAACCCCAGACAGAGTAATCTAATGGATTTTGGTCTGGACTGTTGGGCGGCCACTCGTCTGGATTAAGACTGGGCAATTCTCTTGCAAGTATTGAATTGTTTGCAAGAAGCGATTTGACGGGGCACCATCTTGCATAATCGTGTTATTTGGCATTTAATCTTCAATTTCAAGCAACATTGTGCTTAACACATCTTCAATGTTAGTTATAACACTGAGAAACTCCTACCTCTTACCTACAAAGAACCCTCACTCCACCATATGGTTATTTATTCTATAAAAATTATAATACCAGTCAACGATTACTACCGGACAACGACTTTTTTTAAGACCCTAATTGAAACCGTCATTGCATAGCTTTCGCCCAATGGTTTGTTAAGTTATAGATATGAAATTTAAAGTAGAAGAACGTACTTTCAGACACCACAAACCCCATTTTTTTCCCACCCTGTAGTTACCTCAATCTTGGAAATCTTTTCTCAGTGTCATATACAGTTTGGCTTATCATTTAGAGTTTGGAATATTACTTTGAACAGTCGAGATACCAAAATGACAACTGTGTTGGGTTATAAATCTATCTTGAACTATCCAGAATTGAACAATACTCCCTCACCTCCTGGGAGTTGTAGAGCGATGATAAGTAGGAGCAGAGTCTCTAATTAAGTAAGTTATTTATTGTAGCTCATTAACATTTATTAATTAAATTTAAAGTTTTTAGTATTACCCCCCCCCCCCTCCAAATTTTTTTTTTCTTCTACTGAAATATTCTCTTCTAAAGCAGTGAAGGATCAAATTTAAAAAAAAATCCATATCGTTACTAAAGTAAAGCAATTAAGTTAAGTGGGATTGGGGAACTTAGAGCCTTACTTGTATGAGGAAAGCAAATCCCCTATAATTAGTGAGTAGACCAAGTATGTAAATTACAGTGTTGAATTGGTGCTTTTCTGTGAAAATTTTAAAATCCTCTTAGAGTGTTAAGTGTTTGCCACTTGACCTCTGGCTCCTGGCTTTAACCCCACTTCTCAAATTATCCTACCTTTAAAATTATTCTACATAAATTTCCCTACATATATAATGCTTATATAATATATTTTATGTATATTATAAGTATTATATATATATTAAGTATTGTCTTCAATAATTCTTTAATTCTTCTGCCCTTAAGGTATTGTAGAAATATACTGATCCTTTATGGTGAAACAATGACGTTGTTAGCTAATGTAATTATGCTATTGTCTATTACATTAAATATTAAAATATTTTACGTTTTCTCGGCAGGTTTTGTCGCCACAGAAGATTAAAAACTCAATCCCAAACCAGGGAAGCGTTTTCATAAAAAAAAGGACAAGATTTGATCTGTAGTCGCATTTTGATCATGGACTTAACATTATCATGCCATTTTCAATCCAGATTGAGTTTTTATCAATGTTGTTTTCATGCCATTTTCAATCCAGATTGAGTTTTTACAATGTTTTTTTCATGCCATTTTCAATGCAGATTGAGTTTTTACAATGTTGTTTTCATGCCTTTCTCAATGCAGATTGAGTTTTTACAAGTTGTTTTCATGCCATTTTCAATGCAGATTTAGTTTTTACAATGTTGTTTTCATGCCATTTTCAGTCCAGATTGAGTTTTTATCAATATTGTTTTCATGCCATTTTCAATGCAGATTGAGTTTTTACAATGTTATTTTTCATGCCATTTTCAATGCAGATTTAGTTTTTACAATTGTTTTTTCATGCCATTGTCAATGTAGATTTAGTTTTTACAAAGTTGTTATCATGCCATTTTCAATCCAGAATGAGTTTATCAACGTTGTTTTAATGCCATTTTCAATCCAGATTGAGTTTTTACAATGTTTTTTTCATGCCATTTTCAATGCAGATTGAGTTTTTATCATTGTTATTTTCATGCCATTTTCAATTCAGATTGAGTTTTTATCAACGTTGTTTTCATGCCATTTTCAATCCAGATTGAGTTTTTACAATGTTGTTTTCATGCCATTTTCAATCCAGACTGAGTTTTCACAACGATTTTAAACCCTCCATTCAAACAGCTATTTTATTAAAATTTAATAGTATTGTGAGAGGTAATTTATCATCTGAGCTTTAAGGAACCTAAATTATATTTTAACTGAAAACTGTTTTCTTAGTTTGTAAAGTAGAAAGATGTTTTGGTATCTGAGTTGATTATTATGCAAGGGAGGCGCTGCCCTCATCTTTACCGAGGCCCCCGGGGGTTGCTTGCCCTTCATCGTCCTTCCTCCGTCATCGCCAAAGGGCCCCCACTAATTAAATAACTAGGCATTTCTTATTAAATTCAGGAGGCTCAAGGGCTTTTTACTGCACCTTTCTTTGTCCTTGGCCCCTTTTTTTTAGCCCCCCCCCTCCCCCCCCCCCCGGACAAGTTAAATCGATCCTTTTCAAGGACTCGACTAAATATATTCGTTTTTTCAGGACTCTTTGAATAATAAGTGACCTTTTTTAGAATTAGTTTTTTTGAAAGTTTTTTATTCCCTTCTTCCTTACTAAAATTAACATATTTTGGAGACCGACTGAAGAATACGACGTTGATTCTATAGCGTAGGGTTGATCAAGTTCAGTCTAAAAAGGGTTGATTTTCTGGAGGGAACCAGGTCGCAGATTATGTCGGAATATAGAATTTTATTCCGGTACCAGCTGTGGTCTGCCTGGATTAGCCCGTGCAATATTTTGTAACAGAAGAATTGGAAAACTGAAAAGCACTCGATTTTACCATGATTTTGTTTAGCCTTAAAAAATAGCCGCTATTTTTAAACGCCATGTTGTATTTTATTAAAAATATAATCATTTTTTTAGGGTTTCGTTGGTAAAACCAAAAAAAGAAACCCTTATAGTTTCGTTCATGTGTCTGCCTGTCTGTCACTCTGTACGGTTCCAATAACTTTTGAATAAAAAGAGATAGAAACGTGAAACTTTCCAATATTAAAGATCGTTTTGACGCGCACACAGGAAAAATATAGCGAACTCAAAATTATCAGCTGTTCAAATCCAAAATGGCGGATAACTCACGTCATGCGAAAAAAATATTTTTTTAAAATTTTAAGTGGGATATCAAATGAAATTTATTAAAGAGTAGATTACAAATATATATATCACTTAGGGAAAGTATTCAATTTTCGGCGCCATTGTGTCAAAAAACATCGAAATTTAGCTTGTCCCCCCCCCCTAAAACTATATTTCCGCTCTTACTAAAACTATAGAAAAATATGCAAAATGTGTGGTCTGGTGGGCCATAGAAAAAATAAGATTAGCAATTTGATCTGATTTACTGGGAATCCAAGATGGCGGATAATTCATGTCCCACGAAAATAAATATTTTTTTTTAATTTTGGGTGGGGTATCAAATGAAAGGTATTGAAGAGTAGATTACAAAAATATATAACACTTGTGGAAAGCGTTTAATTTTCTACGCCATTTTGTCAAAAACATTCAAATCCATCCCCCCCCCCCCCCTGCTACTAATTTCATGTTTACAACACCAACGAAACCCTTTTTACGTGAGACTTCACGCACTACCAATTTATTTTAAATTCAGAACGGCTGTCATTCCTCCTCAATGAAAAATCGCAAAGAAAAAATCTCAATGTTACGTTCTTTTTCATTTCCATGAAATTGTAACACATTATTATTTTGCTTCCGAGCTTACCGAAGGTAACGGAAGCTATGTGATCGTTCTAAAAAAAAGAAAAAGTTTTAATACTCCGATTTCAAAAAATTCCAAGACAGAAATCCGTTTCAGACATCAGGGAACATTTTTGGTTCCGTTTAAGTGTAAATAAATATATGTTTGTGCGCATGTGGAAGAGGAACAAATGGACACAGACAGTTGAAACTTATATGGGACTTACATGGGCTAATTAATTAGTTACCGTCCAAATTATATTAAAATCCGACTAGATATGTTGGTTCGAAAACAATGTAGGATAGACACGGGACCAAAAATGTTTCCTGATGTCTGAAACGGATTTATGTCTTGGAATTTTTGGATTCGGATGCAACATTATTTTCGGTTTGCTCGGAAGCAAAAAGTCCAGTCATGCACCATGACTTAATGAGCGAATTTTCAAAGAAATCTGCGTTTTATTGGCTTATGATAATATAGGAAAATTTTGGTTTAGAATTTGCTCGGGTGAAAAAAAAAAAAATTGGTGCACATGGGTACGGGGTACAAAAGTCAAAATAGTATTTACCCTTCAAGATGCATGTCGTTGGAAAGCTCATTAAGAGTACAGTAATTGTTGTTATGTACACTTTTATCATATTTTATTAAAAGAGAGGGGTAAAATGGAAAAAACCACATTTTTATACTATTTTTGACCCTAAATTGTCAAAATTTGACCCCTTAATGAACTCCAAAAATTCTGGCCAACGAACTCATCCTTTCTTTTGATATTATTGACATTTTAAAATTTGTTTGAAATTTTTAAGTGCATCCTAAGGGGAGAGATCGTCTGGAGTGACACATATATACATACATATATACATATATACATAAAAAAAGTGTTAAATTTTTGGAATCGATTCAGAATGGTCTAAAACGGATTTCCATGGAAAAATTTTTCAAAAATTCGCATTACAAAAATTTTGAAGCCATTGCAATAGCGTAATTTTCTTTGAAAATTCGCTAAAAGCGTAAATATAGTGCAACCTGATCGGAGGAAGGTGTTTAAATTCACGCTAACATACATACTATTGTGCTATTTTTTTTTTAAATTATAAAATCTATGGTGTTGCAATTTACTAAGAAGTTGATGATAATAATTTTATAAGGGAATATAGAATATGGCAGCCACGTCGTAATATCAAATACTGTTTTAAAGCGTTAGTGTAGGGCTGTCATACTTTTAGGTTTCTGTACGAAGTACCAAAAGAAACCTTATATAACGGCTCTGTCTGTCTGTCCGTTGGCGTCTGTCCTTTGACAGTTGGCATGTTTCAATTCATAAACTACTATATTTTACTTTAAATCAAATTATAATTATCATTAACTGCGGGAGATATAGAGAGAAAAATAGACCCCCGCACCGGGACTTGAACCACAGGACTCCTATATATCCGTTACAGGTGCTCTTACCAACTACTTATAATTTGATTTAAAGAAAAATTTAATCTTTCCGTAGTATGAATACTACCTAAAACTTAAAAATTTGAATTTTTTAATGATTGTACTAGGTACAGGTACTAATTGAGTACTTTATAATTATAAGCGTTAATTCTCGGTCTAGTTCTATTGCCGTCTATAGTCTATTGCCGTGAATATTTGGCTTGCTAGACTTGTAGAAAAGATTGAAAGCTTGGATTCGGGGAATTTGTATCAACGACAGAGAAAAATCATTCTCCAGTATAGCTCAGTTGGTAAGAGCGCCTGTAACGGATATATGTAGGAGGCCCGTGGTTCAAGTCCCGCTGCTGGGGTCTATTTTTCTCTGTATTTCTCCCGTAGTTAATGATAATAATTATAATTTGATTTAAAGTAAAATTTGATCTTTCCGTAGTATGAATACTACCTAAAACTTAGAAATTTGTAAACTACTATAGCTATTAGGATCATGAAATTCGGCACACAGGTGCATCTCGGCATTTGTGACAATTGTACAATTTTTGGAGTTTTCACACTTAATATTTCCAAGATGGCGGGTGACTAAAATAAAGTTTTTAGTCACCATGACATGTTATACATCAATTTAAAGGTGTTGAAGTGTAGAAAAAGAATATGCAACTATTAAAATTTTACACTTAATAATTTTAACTTAATCGTACAGAAACCGGTGATTATCGCCTCACGTACTTACATGACGCGCGCCTTACTTGTTTTATTTATCATAATAAATTCTTTTTTTCTTTTAAATCATACGATCTGGGTATTACCCTACGCCACGCATATGGGGTGGCCCTGAATCTGTCAGGGAGAGCTCATAATTGGGGGTTAAACAGTGAAAATGCTATCTAGCGGCCCCCTCCTCTCACAGATGTTGACCTAAGCTAGGGGGAGCTAGTAGGGGGGCCCAAGTTTTCCATAACAACATGTTTCCAATGGTCTCTAAACCAACTTAATAGTACATTACGCGTCGAGTGCGGAAAGTAGCATTTTGCATGCGAGTGTGGAGTTTGCACCCGAGCGAACGCGAGGGTAGTAAAACCACACGTGCAATGCAAAATACCGTTTTCGCACGAGTTGCGTACCGTACTTTATCTACGATTGTTAGATTTAAATGATAAATACAGAAAAAAATAAACTTGCTGTATGTAAGTTCGGATCTCTCTCTTGATAAAGATGGCATTAATTCTTGAGTTGTATTTTTGGCCGAATTAATTATTTCTGTAGGAGTATTATTCTCCACATTTTCGTCAGTCACTTGATTCACTTATTGTTTTTCACTAAAATCTCGATATAAACAGTTACTTTAATAAAAGAACAGCAAATTAGTTTTGTTAAATGTAAACAAACTCACTAATCGGGCGTAAAGCTGAAGAATTCCTCTTCTTTACCGCGTTAGCGCGGTAAAGAAGAGGAATTCTTCAGAACTATGAGACGCGCATGCGCAATGAATACAAGTACGTAAATAACCACTATCTACGCATCTAAACAGAGATATAATGTTTATATTTCGTATCAATCGTAGATAAAACCCTTATTCTTGTTGGTTCGATCATTTTATGGATTAATCTTACTTTTCCACTATAAATATTGTTCTGCTGTCAGTATTTGTTCTTCTCTGACAAATATCATACTTTTTTCCTCCAAAATATATCTCGAACAAAAATAAAATTGTGAATATTTAAAAAATAAATGTTTTACTAGACAGTTTTCCGGCAATTACAATACAGGTGGCATGTTAACATGTCCGAATGTGCGATGAGTAATTGAACATGACATGTTCTCACCTTACTAGAGAGAGAAACATGATATTGTTCCAACATTTCAAGTAATGACAGCTGTTTTGACAGCGTAAGATTGATTAACCAGACCTCCGGGTCCAAACATCGTTAACTATTTATTCAATGTAACTGTTATTTCTCGCAGAATTTAAATAATTATTTATTTTATTGTTTTTCTCTCTTCTCTTTTAGATTTAATAGATTCCTCATTTTCAATACTTCATAATAGTTTTGAATAAAAATTTTATATATTTTTTAAATATCCCCTAGTTTTTAAATCTTTCCAAATAGTTTTATTTTTTACTACGTTTTTATTAGCTTGCTTTCTTGTTTGTTTGTTTGTTTGTCCGGTACAGGCAATCGATTTCTAACTAACTCCCCGAATAGCTATAGACATTTGAAACTTTTAGCATAACTCAGAACACGATGACAATGCATTATTTTAATACTTTTAGCCATCTTTCAGCAGAATTTAATTGGTTTTCAGCAAATTTTGCTATATGGAAAGTTAGTTCGGAAAAAATCCGCAAGTTATTTCATTTGTTTTACCATGTCCTATATTTACGCAGTCTTCATTTTGACGGGTTTATAAATAAGAGATAAATATTGAATGACAGCAAAACAGGAAATATATCGATTATATTATTTATCGATTATATTATTTCAAATATATCGATGGCACGGTTTAGATTTGGTGTTGGGGAGATCCGTTGCACAAAGATTTGTCCCTTTTATAGGTTTAAGATCAGCTCTCTAGATTGTCATTTATGTGAAGTAAATAAATTCGGAACTTTTTTTTTTTTTTCACTAACATTATATATTATATAACAATAACAATTATATTATCAACATTACATACGATTCAACAGAAAATTTGAAAACATAGTATAAAAAGTTTTTTTTATCTTGAAATTATTTTACATGAATTAAAGTATTAATTTAGTATTAATAATTTAAATAGCGCAGACGGTTGAAATAAATCAGGTGCTATCCGCGGTCTACTCTCGACAAACCATCCAAATTTCATAAAAAATCAGATGTGTACTTTTAAAGATATAGGTGCAAATGAATGTTTGTTTTTATGCATTGGGCATCGGAGGTTGAAATTTATATGGAACTAACAATGAGTTAATTCTGACCTGCCATACATATTTAATAAAACACAAACGAGTAGTTTTAGGTTTCTGTACAAAGTACAAAAAGAAACCTTATATAACGGCTCTGTCTGTCTGTCCGTTGCTTGTTTCAATTCATAAACTACTATAGCTAGGAACATGAAATTCAGCCCATAGGTGCATCTCGGCATTTGAGACAACTGGACACATTTGTGGGTTTTTCACACTTAATATCTTCAAGAAGGCGGCCAATATGGCGGGCGACTAAAAAAAGTTCTAATTAACTATGACATGTTACACATCAATTTAAAGGTCTTGAAGTGTAGAAAAATAATATGCAATTATTAAAATTTTCAAGATGGCGGCCAATATGGTGGGTGACTAAACATTGTTTTAGTTACCATAACATGTTATACATCAAATTTAAAGGTCTTGAAGAGTAGAAAAAGAATATTACTATTAAAATTAGTGTAATTGTATTACACTTAATAATTTTAACTTTAATGTAAAGAAACCGGCGATTATCGTCCCACGTACTTACGTGAAGCGCGCCTTACTTTTTTTAAGATATGTTGGTTCGTAATAATGGAGCGCCAGGCCTAAGACAGACGAGGAACCAAAACTTTTCTCTACGTCTGACAAAAACTCTGAGTTATTTTTATGGAGTTGGTTTTATTGGTGATAACTAACAATTATAAATAAAAATCAATAACAATTAAATTTAATAACGAAAATATGAAACGACTTACAAATAGAAATCACGAAGAAGCAGTTATAATGTATATGAGAAAGTTTGAAGAGTTTTAATGGACAGATTTTTCCTCCTATGGTCATAAAATTATTAATGAAAGAACAGATAAAAAATGTTTCTTCCATAAAATCGAACAATTGATCTCTTATTAAAGTTTAGATATCGACTTTCTAAATATGTTTTCGATCTTTTCGAGGTTTTTATCGTGTTTTTTTTTTTTTTTTTTTTTTTTTTTTTCATTTTTAGTTCGATCAGTTGAACCAATGTATTAAATAAATCTGTACCTTATAAATCTATAATAAATTAAGTAATAAATAATAAATAAGTAAGTAAATAATGGTAGTAGTAAGTAGTAAGTAGTAGTATGTAGTAAGTAAATAATAAATAAATAATAAAGTAAATATAATATAAAAAAGTAATAAATAATATGAATAAATAATATAAATTATAATATAAATCTATACCTAGGAGACCGTGTCTGTTAACTGATCTCTAATTAAACTTGAGATATCGACTTTCTTAATATTATCGATCTCCTTATGAATCGATATTTTTTCGAGGTTTTTATGGTGTTCATTCTTGGTTCGATCAGGTGAATCATCAGGTGTATTACATAAATCAAAACTCTTCGAAGGAGACAGGGTCTGTTGACTGATCTCTTACTAAAATTGAAACACCTACTTTCTTAACATGTTTTTGATCTTGTCGAATCGATATTTTTTCGTGGTTTTTATTGTGTTCATCTTTGGTTCGATCAGGTTAACCAATGTATTAGATAAATCTAGATCTTTCGAAGGAGACAGCGTCTGTTAGCTGATCTCTATAATTAAAATTGAGATATCGACTTTCTTAATATGTTTTCGATCTTTTCTAATCGATCTTTTATCAAGTTTTTTAACATGTTAATTTTTGGTTCGATCAGTTGAACCAATGTATTAGATATATCTAGATATTTCGAAGGAGGCATCGTCTGTTAACTGATCTCTAACTAGGCATCGCGTGGCTCTATCATTGAAGCGAGCGTATAGTAATAAATAATGTATTGGATATTGAAAAAATAGATAATCATGAATCATGATGAGTTGATAGATAATGGGTATAGTAGTAGTACAGCGGCTAGTATAGTAGGGGGAACCACCCCGCATTCTTACTATTCCTCTAACCACATATCTCCTTTTCAATTATTATAAAATGTATCTCTTTGCTACAAACAAACTACTGCATGTATCAAATTGAAATTTTGCATGTCTGTTTCAATTGTGCATTAGATGGTGTATATGAAGTTTTATTAAAATCGTTACGTTAGAACGTAAGATATCGGTAAAAAGGTTGTTTTCTCTATTCTAAACGTTTAGGTCCGCTTTAATAGTTTTAGCGATCTTTATTAATTCATAGCGGTGTCGCTGTTGGTTTTACTAAAAAATGTTATTTGAAAAAAATGTTCGTCTCATCGAATAGATGATGATAGAATCTTTTCCCGTCCTGAAATTCCAATTTAATTTTTGAACCTCTCGTATACGCGAGCGTTGCGCGCGAACTCTTGGCGGATAACGCTCTCCAACGAACTTAGCCTGAGTATTAGTAAGAGGATCACGTATACCAAATTTCAACTATATCGGTCAACTTTTACTCAAGTTATCGTCACACGCGTAAACGTTACTGACAGACAGACAGGATGCATAGTTTGTTGAATGTAAGAAGCTCGCTTACGCTCGCTTCAATTAAAGTTTAGACATCGACTTTCTCGAACTTTTCAAATCGATCTTTTTTCGTTTCTTTTTACCATGCTCATTTTGATTTTATAAGGAATACAAATCTACTAGGCATCGCGTGGCTCTATCATTGAAGCGAGCGTATTGCAATAAAATACTGAATATTATAATTTGTTAATCATGATGAATGTCATAGTTGAAGATAAGTGGAAGAGGGCAGTGTGAGGTAGAGTGGGGGTACTCGGTACAAAGCTTTACTTCCTAACAAACCTACATACAATACGACTATAAGAATCTTAACCACCCGTCATAGCTTTTTAACTAATATTATAAATGTATCACATCATTACTCAAATACTACTGCTTGTATCAAGTTGAAATTTTACATACTTGTTTCACTTGCACTTTATACGATGTATTTGAAGTTTTATTAAAATCGTTACGTTAGAACGTAAGATATCGGTAAAAAGGTTGTTTTCTCTATTTTAAACGTTTAGGTCCGCTTTAATAGTTTTAGCGATCTTTATTAATTCATAGCAGTGTCGTTGTTGGTTTTACTAAAAAATGTTATTTGTTAAAAATGTTCGTCTCATCGAATAGGTGATGATAGAATTTTTTCCTGTCCTGAAATTCCAATTTTAAATTTGAAGCTCACGTTTACGCGAGCATTGTTCGCGAACTCTTGGATGGATCACGCTGTCCAACGGACTTAGCCTGAGTAATTAGTTAGTGGATCATGTATACCAAATTTCAACTAAATCGGTCAACTTTTACTCAAGGTATCGTCACACGCGTAAACGTTACAGACAGACAGACAGACAAGATGCATATTTCGTTGAATGTAAGAAGCTCGCTTGCGCTCGCTTCAATTATATAAATCTATATATGGCGAAGGAGCGCCTCAGTTGCAAATGACTTAACTTATATGGGAATGATTTATGTATTTATGTTTTCGAAATCTCACCGAATCTGTGACGCAGTGTTGTTCGAAACGATGTTTGAGATTGCTAGATGTTGTTCTTTACTAAAACATGTCAAGTTAATTAAGTAGTACACGGTCCAATGTTAAAGTTTGTCTTGTTATTAGAGCTAAGTTCTCTTGACGATGTCTATTTTAAGTTTTAGATTATTCTCCTTAATGTTTTTAGTAAAATTTAAAGACAGTTTGTCAGTTGTTGTTTGTTTGTTATTAACAAAGCCTTAGGGACTTGTCGGGTCCAACAAGCTACGAACCTGTTTTACCTTACAATTCTAAATAATAGATGAAACTAACCTGGGTTCAGCGTCACTTTAGTACGAACCTCCCTTCGGAGCTGGTAAGTAGGTGCAACTCGTAAAACCATGTTAGTCAGTGTAGCCAACAGGGTTTTACTACAACAAATTTCCCTAGAGAACTCCCGACTCTCGAAGTCATAAAAGGGAGTTTGATAGTTAACGAAGCTAACCTGACAATACCTTCTCTACGAGGTTATCTGTTATCAGTGTAAGCGCACTCTCAGTGATTATACCTCCTTGAGACTTTGTCAATTGATTTCCAATCTTTTGTTCTCCTTGATAACTCTCGTATTACTTCGTTTTAATTACGACTCTGTTACTTGAAATATTACCTCTACTTTTATATACAACTTAATTCTATTCATAACTACCTTTCACCCTGCGCTCCGCGTGGGGCTCATGCTAGGTATTAGTGGCTATGTTTCCTAATAATCAGGCCTTACAATTAAATTAAATTCCTTAATAGTTCTGTTTCCAAAGCCTTCTAGGAATAAAATCAGGACTATATTACGCATCATTAATTCCGTTACTAAGAATATAATACTCTCCAAATCGTAGTTAGCCTATAAAGTCTAACTGGGGCTACAGACACACATACATACACGAAAAAAGTTAAGGTCGGATTCGGTTTTTGGAATGTATAAAATGAAAAAGTATCCAAAAAAATTACAATTCTGACCAATGTACAGACAAAAGTTTAATTTTATATAGATAAATTTCAAGGAAAGTTCGATAATCTTTCTACTTTGTATAATTCAAATCTTTCTACTTTTCAGTCTATTTTTTAAATCTTAAACAATTTATCGCAAACTGTAATGAAATGAATTCAACTGCATTTCTTCTAAAACGGCTCGCACACGTCGCTCAATAAAAATTTGATTTTTTTATAATCCAAACATTAATCCTGAAAAATGGGAGGTCTTTCGTCTTGGTAGCAACTAGACCCCACTCAAGATAATGTTCAGTTTAATATTATTGTCAATCTGCGTATCAATATTCACTAATCTATATTATTTTAAATATTGATCCCACTGTTTATGGTTTATGGAAACGTTCCATAAACATAATATGGAACGTTTAGATCTATAAAATTGGATCCCCTTTTCCCATTGGAGACCCCCCATTTTCCTAGATTGATGTTTGGATTTTCAAGTTTCAATTTAATACCAACTTTAATTTGGACCGCACACTACCAATAATGTTATTAATGTTGTTTTTGGATCGACCATGTGCTTACGGCTTAATACTTTAGGCTTATCTGGTGTCGTATCTTATAAGTGGTTAAAGTCGGTTTAACGATTCAACATGTTCCCCACATCTCAACCTGCTGATTTCTACCAATAGTAGTCTGTATCATCTGTATGTGGTGTCAAAAATCGATGTGTGGCCGTGTCTCGGAATGTCAATTTTAATGGTGCTTCGCTCCTAATGACGGAGGGGAATGACAGCTCGTTATCACTCACGCTTTGGATGCAGGATACCTGGGATTGATAACAGCCTCCCGGCCCCACACCTCAGCAATCATCCAGTGTGGCCAAATAATTGGGTTGCTACTTATGTGAAGTGGCTTCTATATGGTTGCTAATACCAATTATATGGTTTATTCTGCTGATGAAATGGTACGCCAACCACGATTCAAGCTCTACATTTATACATAATTGTATAAGCCCTTTGGCTCTCATCAACTTTCTATGGGCTTTTGCGCCACTGATCAGTAAACGAAGAAAAAGAGGGAGGTTTAGAGGTGTGTGGAACTAAACACAAATACGCTAACTCCATTCCATAATGCGACAGAACGTGGAGGGCCTAGACCTGATGCCAAATGGTTTATACAACTATTTATATATAATGGATAGCACGGGGTTAATGTGACGTTCCATTAGCTGTATAAATCTTACAATTGACAGGAGTACGCAACTTCACATAAAATGCTACTAATTTAGTTTTCGATCCTCGGTCAACACCGAGCGGTGGAGCCTTGTCCGGGAAATGAACCCAGATCTGTGCTCTCCATCGAAAATAATTATAAATACTTTACAGAAATTTGGTGGTTTCTCATTACAAGAGAGTTACTTATCTTAAATTAATGAATATATGAACCTCAATCCAACTTAAATTATTACTTGATGATTTTTTTTTCTTTCCTTATTTATGAATATATCATAAGTACCCGATACTTTTGGGTTCCCTTTTTCATATCTATGGCATACATGCTATCTATAATTCTAGAAAGTCCGACGTAGGGTGTGTAGTTTTTGTTTTTGTTTTAGAGGGGGGAGCATTATATTAAGAAAACATGGGGGCGATAATGTAAAAAAGTTTGGAAACTTATGTTCTACCCAGGACCAATGCTCCACCAATAAATTCATGTTTAGTCCCCAAAAATGGAGGGAGGGTTTTTAAATATCCCTAACCTTCCTTCTTCTTAGCCTATAATAATAATTTTTACATTGTTATTTTCGTTTTGTAGTCTATAGAAGATAGCGTGCAAAAAAGTGTTTGACTAACATCCAGCTTGAATTTTGTGTACAAGTTAAATTTTTAGTGCCTTTTAAGAATATGTGGTCGGCTATGTTCGTCTGCGGGACGTAGTTTTGCGATAGGCATTTAAAGAAAACTGGTGGAGAGTGGCCATGTTCCGCCAATTATGGTGAAAAATGTGATTTCCATGATCCTCAATACAAAATTAGTTTGTAGACCCAAAATCAAGTTGATGTTAGTTCGTCCCTTGATAGGAGACCACTTTTATTTGGAGTAATATATTTGAATAACAAACCTATCAAGGGACAAACTAACGTCAACTTGATTTTGGGTCTACTAACACTAACTAATTTTGTATCTCAGGATCATAAAAGTCACACTGTCCACCATATTGCCGCTCTCCACGTCTCCACCGGTTTGTTTTTTCAAATGCTTACTACCAAGCTATGTCCCGCAGACGAACTTAGCCGATCACATATTCTTAAAAGGCACTAAAATATCAACTTATACTCAAATTCTAGCTTGATGTTAGTCGCATTTTTTTTCACGCTATCTCCTGCACTATTCGTTTAATTATTAAAAGAGTAATACTAGGCATGACTCTATCATTGAAGCGAGCGTATTACAATAAAATACTGAATATTGAAATTTGTTAATCATGATGAATGTCATAGTTGAAGATAAGTGGAAGAGGGTAGTGAGGGGTAGAGTGGGGGTACTCGGTACAAAGCTTTACTTCCTAAACAAACCTACACACAGTACGACTATATTATATAAGAGTCTTATGTTGTCCACAATAGCTTTTAAACTATTATCATAAATGTATCACATCATTACTCAAATACTACTGCTTGTATCACGTTGAAATTTTTCATACTTGTTTCAAGTGTACTTTAGACGATGTACATGAAGTTTTATTAAAATCGTTACGTTAGAATGTAAGATATCGGTAAAAAAGGTTTTTTTTTCTATCTTAAACGTTTAGGTCCGCTTTTATAGTTTTAGCGATCTTTATTAATTCATAGCAGTGTCGTTGTTGGTTTTACTAAAAAATGTTATTTGAAAAATATGTTCGTCTCATTGAATAGGTGATGATAGAATTTTTTTCCGTCCTGAAATTCCAATTTTAAATTTGAAGCTCACGTTTACGCGAGCATTGCGTGCGAACTCTTGGACGGATCACGCTGTCCAACGAACTCAGCCTGAGTATTAGTAAAAGAAAGATGTATACCAAATTTCAACTAAATCGGTCAACTTTTACTCAAGTTATCGTCGGACACGTAAACGTTACACACAGACAGACAGACAGACAAGATGCAAATGTCGTTGAAGATTGAAAATGGATATTATTTGAAGTGTTATTTATTTTCAACATTTGTTTCTGATAGGGCTGATTGGTGAGAAGAATTTGTTGAGATTATATTTTTTTCTTATTCGTTTGTAGTATAAGGATGTTTTTTGTTGTTAGATATACCGTAATGTAAAAGAGTTGCAGGTTAGAGTTGGTTTCAAGCACCATTATACTCAGGGTTAAGTTAAAGTTTAGAGTTAGTTGAGATACACAGCTAAAGCTCAGCTATACTTTCTCTTACCTGTTAGTTTCAACTTACAAAAAACCTTGGCTAAGTTCAAGTTAAGTCAAATCGTTTTCATAATATCTTTTCCTCGACTTTTCTTTTTCTCTCTTATCCTTTCTTATTTTCTTGTTCTGGAAATTTTCCTCCCTTTTTTTTTTCAAACAGACATTGATAAAAGAATAGATAAAAGTACTTCTTTCTGCTTTTATATGATTTATTTATGTTCAAGATGATTTTTTTTTTTTCTCTTTTTTTCCTTTTTTGTCAATACTTTACTTACAAAGATTATTATTCTTTGAATTTTTAGGTACTCTTTTAGTTTAGTACTCCTCTAAAAGGGGGTAACAAAGTGAAAAAGGAGACATGAGGCAAAACTTTATTTGAGTACTTCCCTTAAGTATTCAAGTCCTTTAGGTATCAATATTTTGAAGTGCTTTCTGACAATGGCATCATACATACACTTATACATTATAAATCACACTTCGATGTATAGAAGTTATAATATCCGTAAGACTTACCGCACACTACAGACTTTTTGATCGGTCGATATTTTAATTGGTTGCTTAATTAGTATGAAGACTAAATTAAGCAACTGTGCGAAAAAATTGGCCGTCTGCGCTCTAACCAGCTTAGAGCTGGACTCGCAAATTTTCTATAACAGGAACGCCGAGGGGGTCCGGGCCGGAAAATATTATAAGGGTCCTTGATTTTGCCTAAGGACCCTACAAATATTTAAATTATAAATCAAAAGAAAAAAAGGAAGTCTAAGGTTGGCCACCTCTACAGCAGGGGTTCTTGTGTGCGACCCTGCACACACACTGACTGAACAGAACGTATAATACAAATAACTAGAGAAGCTGAGGGCAGGTTCGGACCTCCTTACCTGCTAAGTACCGCGCTAACCTTATATACCTGCAGGTACTCTACCTGACACCATACCGAGAACATCTTGACCCTACCAAGGCAACTGTAAAAAATACCCCTGTAAGCGGTATCCGAACCAAGCCCCATTATGACGGCAAGAAGGAAACCAGTCAGTTAAAAGCAGAACATAATGATACTAATATGATTTATACGGGTTATGTTTGAATTTATTATATTAAGAATATATAAATAGATTACACATATACGTGGGGATATTACACATAACATTGTAGTCACAAAATTTAAAATTTTTATGTTTAGTACTTTCGGAGCCACAGATCAGATTCATTATCGACAGACAGACAGACATATTCAGGAAATTATAAGGGCTTTCGGGTTTGTCTACGGACCCTAAAAAAATATCGAAATAAAACAAAACAGCAAAGTTTTTTTAGTCGCCCGCCATCTTGAAAGTATTAAATGTGAAAACTTCAAAAAGTGTACACTTGTCACAAATACCGAAATGCACTTATGTGCCTTTCATATTCATAGCTATAGTAGTTTATGAATTGAAACATGCCAACGGACAGACAGACAGAGATGTTATATAAGGTTTCTTTTCGTACTACGTACAGAAACCTAAAAGGAAGTCTAATGATGGCCACCTCAACAGCAGGGGTTCTTGTGTGCGAACCAGCACACACTGACAGAACATAACATATAACAGAATTAATTACAGAAGCTGAGGGTAGGCTTCGGACCTCCGTACTGCGTGAAGTACCGCGCTTAGCTTATATATCTGCAGGTACTCTCCCAGACACCATACCGAGAACATACTGACCCTACCAAGGCAACTGTAAAAAATACCCCTTTAAGCGGTATCCGAACCAAGACCCATTATGACGGCATGCTGGAAACCATTCAGTTACAAGCAAAATATAATAATATACAGAAATTTTAGGGTTTTGAAACCATGTGCATTCATTGTTTTGTTTTTTTCTTAAAAAAAATAAATAAATAAAATAATAGATGAACCATGTGAAAGTATTCTAGAAAAGAAATAATACTTAATTTTTTATTTTAAATTTTAAGGTTTTTCTACAATTATTTATTTATATTTGTTGATAAAATCAAAAAGGAAGTGTTAAATAATTTGTATTTACTATTATGTACTTATTAGTTAAATAGATATGTATGACTGTATAAAGAGTTAAAACGTTTAAGTGTGAAATAAATGGTTCACTCTAATCATTACACCTAAATTGCCCAATTGGTAATTGGTATATGTTGAACGATCGTAATTAAATTGTTCATTTCAGACACATGGGATTTTAAGAGTTTATCAGACGAAAGCAGGCATCAAAATTGATCGATTTAAACAAAATTCTACACACTATTGCTTCTTAGTATTTGTGATAATTATAACTTTGTTTTTGAAAAATTTCACACTTAATGTTTTTCAAGGCTAATATTGCGGACGACTAAATAGTTATTTATGCACCAAGGAAGGAAACAAAGTCATTACACCCTGAGCGTTTTGGATGGTTCCTGAGGCGTAGCCGAGGGAACCATACTGTCTAAATCCCGAGGCGTAGCCGAGGGAGTTATTTAGTTGGTTCCTGAGGCGCAGCCGAGGGAACCATGAAGTTTTCTCCCGTGGTACGTACAAGATTTTTCCTCTAGAAGGGAGAAAATCAACATAAATATAACCTATGATTTCGATTTATCTATTTATTTAGGTATTAATAACTAAATTTACAAATTTTTGTTCCTTTAATTTTAAAAATGATTTTTAAAAGCAAAAGAAAAAAGTTTTATAACATCTTGTAGTAAAAAAAATAATATGAATTAAATGTGCAATTCATCAATTCCAACTATGTTTTATTTGATTTCTATAATGACTTTCTATAACTATGTAACTATAATAATAATTCAAATGTTTAATAATACTACAAAATGACTAGCTGAATAATATTTAATTTATTTGTGTTTGACCCTAAAATACGAGAAATCAAAAACATAAATATAACCTGATTAGACGTAACCTACCTCTTTTGTATAACTCTTGTTTAAACTCAATTATGAAGACATAAGACATTTTAAAATGACGATAAAAATTAAAGTATCATGGCAATCAAAAGTACGTGTTATTTAAACTCTAATATTTTTAAATCAACTGTTAAGCAGTCGAGTCATTCAGTTAAAAAGAAACTGCTACTAGTTACAAAACAGGCAACACTGATTTTTAAACAATAACAAGTTGGCTCTACTGTTACTTTCCTCCACGATTTTTACTTTCCGCCACGATTTCTACTTTCCGCCACGATTTTCACAACTAGGCTGTAATGGGATCCTTTCCTCCCTTTAAAGTAGGGTGGAAAGTTAATGTTTTCTCCCTTCTGGATGAAAACATGATTTTAATCATGTTTAAAAAAAAGGTATTAAAGCGTAGGAAAGTAACTATTATTACTAAATTGTAATTTTTTGCTATAATTTTGAAAACAATTATAAGGATTTTGATTCCACATAATTTTAAAGCTCTAGATGTGTAGAGTATGAAAGTATATTTATTATGACATTATTTTCAAAATGGGTGCCACAATTGACCGAAAACACAAGAATTAAGGGTTTTTAAAATGATGATGTTTTATATGAAATTATAGTTGTTTCTGAGTAGGTGGTGATGATTATTTACCCGTAAATCCTAAATTCGTGAGTTGAGAATACAACACATCTCTAGTAAGGGTGTATTCACAACCTTTTGTGAAAAATTTAACGATTTTTGCGTGCATTATTTGTTTTTTCTGGAGGACAGCTCTAGTGGTTGAGCTGCATCGATTTAGCATAGTGAAAGTTTGCAGAGAGGTCACCGGCTGATGGATTAAAGAACGCGTGGGAGAGGTGGAGTCTAAAACCTGGACCGACAAAACCTCCCTGGAAAAACTGTCCTCCAGGGAGATCAGGCCTACGAGGCTTTGGGCAATGGGAAAATCCGCTTTCCACGCTCATCCGTTCTCCACACGTTCCCATCACACACGCATTAGTTATGTGGCACGAGAGGGAAAACCAGGGGGGAGGGGATATACACAGGAAAAAAATTCCCGCAAAAAACCGCAAAAACTTCCACACACTGATAGTAAAGATACACAGAAAGAGTAAAAAAAAAAAAAATGTTGACAGGTGAAATGAATACAAGTGACAAGGAATGAGAGATAGTTATAAATGATTTGGCAGAGTGACATAAAATAACACCTTTGTGACAAACGATCATTTTACATTTTGTGACTAAAAGATAAGAGGATAAGATTGTGATAGGTTCAGCTTGACCCTACATTACGGCTCTAATACGAGACAAGGTGAGATAAAACCATTTATCATTTTCACGTATCATAATAATAACCGTGATGTGAGAAGGGGGGGGGGGGGGGTCTCGTGGTACTGGAGGCAGGAGTGATATAACACTAACATATTGGTGGGATGCTGGTGACATAACTCCGTCAACTAATCAATAAATATAACCTAAACCCACTCTGTCACATATTAAATCCTATATGCTCAATATAAACATAGCATTCTAAAACATTCAAAAGAAAACAGATATATGATTCTGAAAATATCATCTGGATTTTTGTTTAAAATTATTACTGCATTTATTTTTCAAAAAACATTGAATTACTCTGTTGCAAATTAAAATCTCATTTTAATGATACAAAAGTCAAAATTTAATTGTTTTTCAGTTATTGAATTTCAATGTAACGATGATGCTGTTCAGAAAATTCTAGAAATTATTTTTAACATTTGTGAAAATCAATGTTTGTTTTCTCTTTATTTGAAACGTTATGCTCTGAAAATTTAGTGTATCAGTATCACAATATGCAACTTTTTGTTCTAAATTTGTTTTAATAATTATTATGTTGAATATTATAGGGGGGGTATAAATGTATCTGCCGGAAAATATAATGATTATTTTAAAAGGGATAATAATGTTAACTAGGTGTACAATGCAGTTTTCTGCTTGCAATATTGGGCTGAGCGTGCATTTTAATCTTAAACAATAAACATTTTTATTTATAAACAGCTGAAATCGGATCAAAAATATTCATATTTCTAATTTTTAATTTAAAAGCATTTTTTCTTGTATTTCTATTTTACCCCCCTCTTAAATAAAAATATGACGAAAGTGATTATAACAATAATAACTGTACTCTTAAAGAGCTTTCCAACGACATGCATCATGTAGGGCATTTACTATTTTAACTTTTGTACCCCGAACCCCGTACCCCTGTGTATACAATTTGGACCATTTCAAATTTATACCTTCCCGTGGTTGGGCACTATGACCTTACCGAATTTTGTGCGGATTGGTTCAGCCCTTCAGAAGGAGTATGTGTCCAACCAAATGCAAAGTGTAGTATAAGAGCTTCGCTTCGCTCAGCTCAATGAAAATTCGCGTCAAGTACTTGCCAGCAAGTTACTAAAATGGTTTCTTCGGTCGCACAAATTCATAAATAGAACATTATTTTTTAAACTAAAATATTTATAAAAGATTGCACTTTTAAAAAGCAAGGTGTGCAAATATTATCCTTTAGTATGCACTTATTTGGTTCTTTTTACTGGTCTTATATTACTTTGCTTTTTAAGTTTCATCGCACACCTATTACCCCAATTTTGAACCACTTATCGTCATTCAATCTTCCCCAAATTTTGCACATAGACACAGCTAAAGTGAAGAATACAGAAACCAAAAAAAAAAAAAAAAAAAAAAATTGAAAATAAGACCAGTTTTGAAAAATGGCATTTTTATATTAATTATTATTTTGGAATTGCTTTATATATTTGTGAATCTAATATCAATACCTTTAAAATGATCAAATTTTCAAAAAATACAAACTTTGGGTTTCCATAGTTACGGCCACCTACAATTTAACTCCTAAAAATATCATTGGGCCACAGAGATGTATATTTTTAGGACTAGTCCTAATGGGGTATAGCGGGGACATTTTTTTGCCTCTTGTTTTAATTTTTTCCGGGGGTAAAATAGCCACCATTTTGGAAACGCGATACATATTTCTAATCCAAATTTTAATACTTTTAAATTGATACCCAACAAAGGATTAAAAATTACAAAAAGATATAAACTATTGCAATCAATTTACAATTGATCGGTGATCGTAGAAATTTTGAGTGTTTACGTTCGCAATATTTTTTTTTATGTTTTTTAGCAAAAAAGTTTGACTTTTATATCAAATTTCAAATCTCTAGCTACAGTAGGTCGGGAGATATACTCCTAGATGCGACGGACGAACTACCAAAAGTATAAGGGTTTCTAGGATGACCTCGAAACCCTACACTCTTTTTACAATTAGTATTGTTTTTTGACACTCAGGTTGACCAACCTATGTGAGGGAAGAAATAAAGCCACTGACTAGGTCTGTAGGAGGGGTGGAAATGCATTATTTGTTTGTCAACAAAAGAAGGTTATTTTACTCCTTCAACAAATCGCCATCTTTTTACCTGCTTAGATTTTCACTTCTTATTAGCGAATATGTTTTGAAATTTAATGTAAGATTTTATTTCCTTTATAGAATCATAAAATTTAATGTCGGTAATAAAATTTTATAAAAAGTGTAGACTTAAAACTACTTATATGAAGTATAAATTTACCCAGCAGAGGATGAATTATAATAAAATGAAGTGTAAGAACCTTTGTTAATTCAGTCGAGGTTTACATTTTAATCTATCAATTTTTGTACAGTGTATAATAGTTTTAGTTATTATTTTTCGGTAAATAAACTATAAACCCTATTATATAACATGGAAATATTGCCCTTTTTTTATGTATAGCTGTATTTTTTAATAATGCTAATAATTTTTTCTGTTTATACTGCATATTTCGTATTGTTTTCGTACATGATTTACGATAACGATTACTGAGTTAATTAATTTGCTGTCTGAGTGTTATTTTGTCGGAATAACTTAAAAAATTCATTAAAAAAGTCACACTGTACGATTCCAATAACTTTTGAATAAAAAGAGATATAAACATGAAACTTTCCAGTATTAAAGATCGTTTTGACGCGCACACAGGAAAAATATAGCGAACTCAAAATTATCAGCTGTTCAAATCCAAAATGGCGGATAACTCACGTCATGCAAAAAAAAAATTATTTTAAATTTTGAGTGGGATATCAAATGAAAGGTATTGAAGAGTAGATTAAAAAAATATATAACAATTGTGGAGAGCTTTTAATTTTCCACGCCATTTTATCAAAAAACATCCAAATTTTTCGTTCCCCCTCCCTAAAACTATATTTCCTCTGTTACTAAAAATATAAAAAAATGTGCGGTCTGATGGGCCAAAGAAAAAATAAGAATAGCAACTTGGTCGGATTAACTGGGAATCCAAGATGGCGGATAACTCACGTCATGCAAAAAAAAATATTTTTTTTAAATGTTGAGTTAGGTATCATATGAAAGGTTTTGAAGAGTAGATTACAAAAATATATAACACTTGTGGAAAGCGCTTAATTTTCTACGCCATTTTGTCAAAACAACATCAAAATCTTGCCCCCCCCCCCCCCCTTACTAATTTCATGTTTACAACACGAAACCCTTTTTACGTGAGACTTCACCCACTACCAATTTATTATTTGCCTAGTTGGCCCGACCTTCTCGAATTCAAAATCCAGTGCTCTCATTGGCTCCCCTCCATTTTCGATTTTCCTGCGCTGTCTAAAAACAATACTAATTGTAAAAAGAGTATACAAATGTTGAAAATAAATGTTTCTCTCAGGTTTGTTTGTGATTGAAGTGTTTATTTATTTATATTTAGTTTAGTTGATTAGGTCGAGATCTCAGTGCTTTTTCCCAAATGAGAGGAGGAAAATGTGTTTATAGAGGTGTTTTTCTTTTGAATTTCCTAAGGGGGGGGGGGCTTTTCCGAGTTTCCTCTGTGTTTTCTCTTCTAGAGCACTTCCTCCAAGTCTAAAGGACGGAAGCGAAGTCATGTTTTATTCGTCTGACTTGTCTCCTGTCCAATTTAGATTTTAGTAGCAGAAAGAGAAGGAGAGGGGGTAAAAGGGGTTGGAAGCTGTCAAAGTGACAGGTTCGAGTTGAAATTTGGACGTCTAGTCTCCTGAGTGGGAAGGTAAGGGAATGCTGCTTGACTTGTGGATCTCATGACGTGGTCTGGGGTAACCACGGGGCCGAACCACGTAAAATTTTCACGTCGAAGGATGCCAGTAGAGGGAGGAATGCCAGAGGAGGAAACCTCCCTCCTACAGAGTGCTTCTGACACGGGTTTTCTCCCTTTTAAGAATTTTCGTTTCATTCAAACCGTCGTGAAATTTTCATTATAAGTCTTGTTTCACTGCCTCTGCGGTCCATTCCGTTAGAATGTCACTCAAATTCAAATCCGTTACGATGAATAAATTCCGGTATACACCGGTTATAAACCGGTTTGACGTTTCAAATTGGACTTCTTTTTAGGAAAATGAATGATGGAGACATAGATATAGTCTGTAAGAATGGAAACATTCTATTCTCGGCGTATAGGATATAACAAAAATTTGATCTTTTTAATGATCTTTTGATTTAGTTGAATCTTTTTAAGTCGTTACTAACTATATCCTGTGTAATTAATAATATTAACTTGATTTGTAGACACTACTTAGATTATTATTCCCCTCATAAATAAAAAAGAAGGGAGTAATAACCTAATGAAGGTGTACGGAATTTTCTTCTTTAGTCTATTACTCCCCTTATAAAGATAAAACAGAGGAGAGTAACAATCTAATGAAGGTGTACGGAATGTTCTTCTTTTGTCTATTACTCCCCTTATAAAAATAAAACAGAGGAAAGTAACAATCTAAAGAAGTTGTACGGAATGTTCTTCTTTAGTCTATTACTCCCCTTATAAAAATAAAACAGAGGAGAGTAACAACCTAATGAAGGTGTACGGAATGTTCTTCTTTAGTCTATTACTCTCCTTATAAAAATAAAACAGAGGAGAGTAACAACCTAATGAAGGTGTACGGAATGTTCTTCTTTAGTCTATTACTCTCCTTATAAAAATAAAACAGAGGAGAGTAACAATCTAATGAAGGTGTACGGAATGTTCTTCTTTTGTCTATTACTCCCCTTATAAAAATAAAACAGAGGAAAGTAACAATCTAAAGAAGTTGTACGGAATGTTCTTCTTTAGTCTATTACTCCCCTTATAAAAATAAAACAGAGGAGAGTAACAACCTAATGAAGGTGTACGGAATGTTCTTCTTTAGTCTATTACTCTCCTTATAAAAATAAAACAGAGGAGAGTAACAACCTAATGAAGGTGTACGGAATGTTCTTCTTTAGTCTATTACTCCCCTTATAAAAATAAAACAGAGGAGAGTAACAACCTAATGAAGGTGTACGGAATGTTCTTCTTTAGTCTATTACTCTCCTTATAAAAATAAAACAGAGGAGAGTAACAACCTAATGAAGGTGTACGGAATGTTCTTCTTTAGTCTATTACTCCCCTTATAAAAATAAAACAGAGGAGAGTAACAACCTAATGAAGGTGTACGGAATGTTCTTCTTTAGTCTATTACTCTCCTTATAAAAATAAAACAGAGGAGAGTAACAACCTAATGAAGGTGTACGGAATGTTCTTCTTTAGTCTATTACTCCCCTTATAAAAATAAAACAGAGGAGAGTAACAACCTAATGAAGGTGTACGGAATGTTCTTCTTTAGTCTATTACTCTCCTTATAAAAATAAAACAGAGGAGAGTAACAACCTAATGAAGGTGTACGGAATGTTCTTCTTTAGTCTATTACTCCCCTTATAAAAATAAAACAGAGGAGAGTAACAACCTAATGAAGGTGTACGGAATGTTCTTCTTTAGTCTATTACTCTCCTTATAAAAATAAAACAGAGGAGAGTAACAACCTAATGAAGGTGTACGGAATGTTCTTCTTTAGTCTATTACTCCCCTTATAAAAATAAAACAGAGGAGAGTAACAACCTAAAGAAGGTGTACGGAATGTTCTTCTTTAGTCTATTACTCCCCTTATAAAAATAAAACAGAGGAGAGTAACAACCTAATGAAGGTGTACGGAATGTTCTTCTTTAGTCTATTACTCCCCTTATAAAAATAAAACAGAGGAGAGTAACAACCTAATGAAGGTGTACGGAATGTTCTTCTTTAGTCTATTACTCTCCTTATAAAAATAAAACAGAGGAGAGTAACAACCTAATGAAGGTGTACGGAATGTTCTTCTTTAGTCTATTACTCCCCTTATAAAAATAAAACAGAGGAGAGTAACAACCTAAAGAAGGTGTACGGAATGTTCTTCTTTAGTCTATTACTCCCCTTATAAAAATAAAACAGAGGAGAGTAACAACCTAAAGAAGGTGTACGGAATGTTCTTCTTTAGTCTATTACTCACCTTATAAAGATAAAACAGAGGAGAGTAACAATCTAAAGAAGGTGTACGGAATGTTCTTCTTTAGTCTATTACTCCCCTTATAAAAATAAAACAGAGGAGGGTAACAATCTAAATAAAACAGAAGTATGATATTCCTTTGTATACCAAAATACATTGGACTAAGCATCACTTATCACTTTGTTTTAATAGTTATTTGGTCAAAGTTATTTATTTTCCAAAAAAAAACCTATAGGGGAATAACAATCTAACGCCGATTTTGATTTAAACTAATTTCTAATTTATTTTGTTACAGGTATGTAGCTGCCTTACATCTTGAGCAAATAATATGTTTAATTGTGAGTTATTTATTAATATAATGTGTTATAGATTAAAATATACTATTAAGTTATAAACCACGGAAAAACATTTTTTACAAATACAACTATTTAATAAAACTAACAGGACACCAGTATGAATTGTTAAAGATAGCTAAAACTAATAATAGTTTTTATTATGGAGAGAAAGTGGGGAGGAAGATAGACGAGGGGAATAGGAGGTGGCTTGGTTCCTCTGCCTCTGCCTCTCTATTTGATCTACCTCTTCAATAGCACAGCGAGCCTATGGACCCCGAGACTAGGCGAACACGCTTTATTTGGGGGAAAATTAAATAAATTAGACAATAATGAATTTTGAAAGCCTAAAATCATTAAAGTATACGCGAAAGGACGCGAGGAAGCTATATGCCACTCTAATTGGCAGGGTATTTTTTTTTTTTTTTTTTTGGATTTGGTTCGGATACCGTGTAAAGGAGTATTTTTTATAGTTGCCTTGGCAGGGTCAGTATGTTCTCGGTATGGTGTCTGGGAGAGTACCTGCAGGTATATAAGTTAAGCGCGGTGCTTAACACTGTACGGAGGTCCGAAGCCTACCCTCAGCTTCTGTAAATAATTATGATATAAGTTCTGTCAGTGTGTGCTGGTTCGCACACAAGAACCCCTGCTGTTGAGGTGGACAACATTAGACTTCCTTTTTTTTTATTTTTTTTTTTTTTGGTTGATAAATCGACCAAAACACAACGTGACTTACTAAAGTTTTCTTCGGTGAACAATATAGGTCGGATGTCAGATACGTTTAATCACATGTTTTTATATCTTTATGTATTGGCTGAAACTTAATGTTTTTCGACTAGCCATGATAATGAGACTTGGTTCGAGTACCTGCTACGGGGAATATGTCTCCCTTTGCTGCGGAGTCAGTATGTTCTCGGTATGGTGTCTGGGAGAGTACCTTCAGGTATATAAAGTAACCGCGTGACACAGCAGGTACGGAGGTCCGAACCTGCCCTCAGCTTCTCTAGTTATTTGTATTATACGTTCTGTTCAGTCAGTGTGTGTGCTGGTTCGCACACAAGAACCCCTGCTGTAGAGGTGGCCAACCTTAGACTTCCTTTTGCGATAATTGATTTCGATATTATTAGGGTCCGTTTTCGGCAAAACCGAGGAATGTATACTGTATAGCGACCTCCATAGACGGTACATCAGTTACACCATCTAAGTATGTTAGCTGGATAAATTATATCATGTTTCTTTGACTGTATTACGTATATATATATATTTTTTATTACAATTAGCGGCTACAATAATATTTGCTCTTTTGATTGTTTGTTTACCAGAATTAAGTTCTTCAAAAACTGAGAAGAAATAAAATTTGTAATTATGTTCTAGAATTCCATTAGATTGGTTCATAATTCTTACATTTTTTTATAATAAAGTAAAAGTAAATATATTTAAAAAGATATACGTCGCGTCAGAGAGGTTACGTAAAAGTGACAAAGGTTACTGTGACGTCATGCGCCCTCCACGATTTTTCGTCAGGTTACCTTTTCTGGCTCATAACAAACCATTGTTTACTAGAGTTCTGTGAGCATTTTATAGTTTTTTCCTCTTTTTATTGTATTAAAAGCTTTTTTACCCGTTTTTAACCTTATCATATATCAGTAACATCATTAATAAGCCAATAAATGTATACATTATAGATGATAAAACAAATAATTCTCACAAATAACTTACTTACAGATGTGCTCTTTTTACTCTATTAAAAGCTTTTTTAACTGTTTTTAACTTAATCATATATCAGTAAAATCATTAATAAGCCAATAAATGTATACATTTTAGATGATAAAACAAATAATTCTCACAAATAACTCAAAGAAGAAGTAAAATAACTTACTCACAGATGTGCTCTTTTTACTCTATAAAAGCTTTTTTAACTGTTTTTAACCTTATCATGTATCAGTAACATCATTAATAAGCCAATAAATGTATACATTATAGTTGATAAAACAAATAATTGATTAAAAAATAATAATAAAATAAAATAGCACTGATAAACCCCCACCTATATCCAATGTTCTGAGCCAGCTAACCTAACTTCACACACTTTTTTACGTAAGTGACGTCACACTTTCCCGGCGTATAACGAATGCACACTGTGTAAAAATCCTAACATCTCTGAGTCCAAATGAATTTGCAGATTATTTTTTCTCTTTTTTTTGCATAACTAAAAGAATATGAGTGGGGTTTTCTTTGAGTTCAGTGGGAGGGAGTAGCTATATTTTCATTTCCCTGTTGTATTTTCATTTGGCCGGCTTAGTTCTACCCTCGAGCTCTCTTTAAACACAGGGTACTTTGAAATTCTCTTTACTGCTTCTTCCTAATTTTCATTTGATATATATATTCTTTTCATCCCCTTCATACCTCTCTATAATCATCTGTCATTATCTTGAACTTGGTTTATCTAGTATGTTTTTTAAATGTAACTATGTATGTATTATTAATAATAAATAATTAATTATTCTAATTACTATTTATTTTAAATTTTGAAAACATGAATCACATTAAAAAAGAAGGGTCACATTTAAATCTATTTATTTAATTTTAATTTAATCAATTCAAATACATCTCGTATAAATCATTTAACATCATTATGTTTTGCTTGTAACTATGGTTTCCAGCTTGCCCTGCTTATTGGGGCTGGTTCGGATACCGCTTACCGGAGTATTTTTTACAGCTGCCTTGGCAGGGTCAGTATGTTCTCGGTATGGTGTCTGGGAGAGTACCTGCAGGTATATAAGCTAAGCGCGGTACATCACGCAGTACGGAGGTCCGAAGCCTACCCTCAGCTTCTGTAATTAATTCTGTTATATGTTATGTTCTGTCAGTGTGTGCTGGTTCGCACACAAGAATCCCTGCTGTTGAGGTGGCTACCATTAGACTTCCTTTTAGGTTTCTGTACGAAGTACGAAAAGAAACCTTATATAACGGCTTTGTCTGTCTGTCTGTCCGTTGGCTTGTTTCAATTCGTAAACTACTTTAGCTAGGAACATGAAAGTCGGCACATAAGTGCATTTCGGTATTTGTGACAAGTGTACACTTTTTGAAGTTTTCACATTAGTAGTCAAACCTGAAAGCCCTTATAATTTTTTCTGAATATGTTTTTCTGGCTGTCGTTAATGAATCTGTGGTTTTGAGGGTACTAAACAGAAAAATTTGAAATTTTGCGATTATGATATTATGTGTTATATCCCGAACACACTCAAAGAAATAAAATTAGTAATTTTGTTCTAGAGTACCATTACATTCGTTCATCTCTGTTTCCTTTAAAAAAATAAAAGAAAATTATATAAAAAAAGATATATTAAATACCATTGATATAAAATCCTAACATCTCTGTGAATCCTAATGAATTTGCAGATTATTTTTTCCCGTTTCTGCATAACTAAAATAATATGAGTAAAATGATTTAAAGTGCCAGTTGCAAATCTATTTATTTAATTTTTATATAATAAATTCATATATATCCCGTATAAATCATATTTTATTATTTTTTTCTGCTTTTAACTGAATGGTTTCCTGCTTGCAATCATAATAGGGCTTGGTTCGGATACCGCTTGCAGGGTTATTTTTTACTGTTCACTTTGCAGGGTCAATATGTTCTCGGTATGGTGTCTGGGAGAGTACCTGCAGGTATATAAGCTAAGCGCAGTGCTTTACGCTGTATGGAGGTCTGAAGACTACCCTCAGCTTCTGTAAATAATTATGTTACATGTTCTGTCAGTATGTGCTGGTTCGCATACAAGAATGCCTGCTGTTGAGGTGGCCAACATTAGACTTCCTTTTTTTATTTTTTATTCCGATATTTATCTAAAAATTGTTGTTTATATTTAATGTAGTAACGGTTTTGAACTAGACCCTTCGTAGTGGTGTCATTGCGTTTGAACGTTTAAAATTATAGGTATTTTTTTACGTCATTTCGATAAACGGTTCAAGCAAGCTTGACGGCAACTTCAATCTTTTAAATGGCCACTAACTTGAAACGGCTGGGCAATTATACTGGTTAAGGAACCTTTCTAATTTATTAAATTGCTTACGGACTCTTTTGTTCCTGAAAACTCTGAAACTGAAAACATATATTTGGCAACTTAATGTAGTTTGCCTATTTGGTCCGACCTTCTATCACGAGCTCTCATTTTCCCCCTTTCAATCCCCCCCCCCACCTTTCCCCCGTTGTCATTGTTATTTTTTAATTTTTTTGATCCGACAGTAGATTGTTATCGTGAACACTTGCTCAGTTAAAGAAGAATTCATAAGGTATCACAACACCTCAAGGGTAATGACGGCCGTACACGTTGTGGTATAACAGACTGGTAAATCGACGCATGTGTGCTATATCGAGTTATGATAACTGCACAGTTATGATAGAACACACGCTCCGGTGTACCTGCCAGGTAAACCGCAACATGAATGCCGTCTTAAGGCGTTATTTGCAGAAAGAAAATCAATGATGGAGACATGGATAATATTCTGAGAATGGATACATTCTATTTTCTTATTGGATATAACAAGTGCTATATGTAACAACTGGATTTATTTGAATATTTTTAAGTCGTTATTAACTACTAGCCGTTAAGCCCGTGGCAACGGGTAGAATAAATATGGTTGAAAAAAAAAGATAATAGATATATGTATACTTATGTATTCTTCAATTTATCCCTTTAATTATAAATTCTTCTCTAATTTTTACTGGTCTTTAGGGATTTAATAATTAAAAAAACAACTATTTTTTAATTATAATATTTTTCAAAGCTATATTTCGGCCAAACCTGGGCATCTTCAGGCCTTATCTGAATATTATATAATATGCTGTGACATTGATGAATGAAATGAGATCTTATAAACAGCTTGAGTAACTTACACATTCATAGTTCATTAGTTACTAAATAATTAAATTATTTTTATATATAATTAAAAATAGTTGTTTTTTTAATTATTAAGTCCCTAAAGACCAGTAAAAATTAGAGAAGAATATATGTATACTGTTTAAATAGAAAGTTATAGGCTCAGTGGTTGAGCTCTTGCTTTATGTGCTGGAGGTCACTGGTTCAAGCCCAGGATTTAGCTCATCACTTTTTAACGTTATAAATAATTTCGAGGTGCGTCGCCGTCGTCTTCGGGACATTACTCGATTATATAAATGATATCCTGTGTAATTAATAATATAAAATCGATTATTAGACTGTTACTCCCCCTATAAAAACACAAGTGTGATATTCCTTTGTCCCAAAGTAAATTAGACTAAACATCGCAGGCGTTATCCGCAGAAAGAAAATCTCAGACGCCTCCACTACGGCACAATTTTGGACCTAAAAGACCCTATAACGTAATAATTCATGTAAGACTCAAAATCGTATTTTTTAAAAAAAAAATTGATCCGTAAAATTGAACAAAATTTTGTCTTATAAGATATCCATACTGATTTTAAATCCCATACAATTTCTCATTTATCATATTTAAAAAGGTGGTTGATTACATTTTGTTTTTAATTTTTTCAATATCTAGAAACTTGATTTTTCCCGGAAAATCTTCTTATATGTTCAGATTCGAACTTCTTTGGACTACATTTTAGAATTTTTTAATAAAAACTGTCGGAACTATATTCGAGAATTATTTTATTTATTTCTTTTTTTTTTCTTTTAAGAAGACAGACCGAAATTTGTTAAAAACAAATTTATTGTTTTCAGGGGGCCCCAGAACGGTAAATCCATAATAGTACATTACGCGTCGAGTGTGGAAAGTAGCATTTTGCATGCGAGTGTGGAGTTTGCACCCGAGCGACAGCGAGGGTAGTAAAACCACACGAGCAATGCAAAATGCCGTTTTCCCACGAGTTGCGTACCGTACTTTATCTACGATTGTTAGATTTAAATAATAAATACAGAAAAAAATAAACTTGCTGTATGTAAGTTCGTATCTCTTCTCTTGATAAAGATGGCATTAATCTTGAGTTGTATTTTTTGCCGAATTAATTATTTCTGGAGGAGTATTATTCTCCACATTTTCGTCAAAGTCACTTGATTCACTCATTGTTTATCACTAAAAACTCGATATAAACAGTTACTTTAAAAAAAGAATAACAAATTAGTTTTGTTAAATGTAAACAAACTTGCTAATCGTGCGTAAAGCTGAAGAATTCCTCTTCAGATCTATGAGACGCGCATGCGCAATGAATGCAAGTACGTAAAGAATCACTTTATACGCATCTAAACAGAGATACAATGTTTATATTTCGTATCAATCGTAGATAAAATAACAAAAAATCAAAATTTTTACGCCATCACAAATATTTTCAAAAAGAATAACAAACAATAAAACAAGCAATATATTAAAACTAATAATAAATTTAATTACAAGTAAACGATAAAGTACCTTTGCCCGCCCTAATTTAAACGATTTATTCTTTAAACAAATTGTAAAAAGTTTTAAAATAATTTATATTATGTCTTAAACAAAGACTTGTTTTGCTGGACTCTTAAATGAATTATAAGCGGAAGTTTTCATCTTATTGAAACATGAAGACGAAATAGTTTAGTTGGGGAACGTGCAAAGTTTCAATTATTCACTGAGTTATGTTGGTAGCCCTGCCCCGGGGAGTGGAGTGTGGTGGGGGAAACTGTTCCTCAGTATTAACTTGATCCAAATTTGTTATTTCTAATTAAACTCCCCCCCCCCCCACCTCCTCTTGTTGCAAGAAGCCTCGTCTTGGAATTTAGATTAATTTGTGGATTTGGCTCTCCACCTTGAACCCTGCCAAACCCCATCCAAGATTTAGTGTAAAGTTTAAAATTTGCATTTATATTCATATTATTATAGTTGATTAATAGGTTCGCTGGGGAAATTTATTGGGGGTTTTCTCTGAAAAAAAAATGCATTTATTTGTCACTATCTCCTAGGACTCAAAATATTCATCAATTTTTCTTTTGTAAAATTTAACCTGGTAATGGGATAAAGGTAGATTTATAATTTGTTTATGTTTTAATATAATTATAAATTATAAAAAGTTTATATTTAAAAAAATATAAATCTTCTAATCTTTTAAACTAGTTTAAAAAATCGGTCCAAGAAAACACAGACAAACTTTCTCATATATTTATTAGTTCATAATTACATAGCCCAGTGTTTTCCATTTATTAATTTTCGATATTCAAAGGTTCAATTAATGATTATTAAACATCACCGTCACAAAATCACCGTCACGCAAAATCCGTCACGAAATCTACAGATGACGATAACTTGAGTAAAAGATCACCGAGTTAGATGAAATTTGGTGCACATGTTCATTTTACCAATGCCCAGGCTGAGTTCGTTGGACAACGTTATCCGCCCAAGCGTTCGCGAGCAACGCTCGCGTAAACGTAAACTTTAAAAGACGGGAAAAAGTGTTATTAAGGAAGCCTGTTACTTGACTTGTTTTGATTATTTTTGTTATATATGTCAAAAATGTCACTTTGTTTTGTAAATAAATAAAATATAATCATGTAAAATTTCACCCTGATACAAGCAGAAGCTGTAGATTAGGGAAGAGATATATTTTATAATATTTTAAATTAATTGGCCGGGTAGGTAGAAAACAGTCCTATTTTAATCCAAACTCCTTTAACAAACATACTCTTTCACTTTAAACTCATCATGATCAACTTTTTTCTTATATTTAATATATATTTATAGTAAGACGCTTGCTTTAATTATATAAATAATGATTTTCTTTTAATTTTGCCTTAACTCTGCCAGGTAAAAACAGTTCGTTACTTTTAATTTTGTCTCTTTTCTAACTCCGCCATGTATAAGTAGTTAGCAATGTATACGTACTTAGCAGTGTGAATTTATAACTTATATTTAATGAAAAATGTAAGGAACTTGGTTCCTACCGGGTGTCCCGCGACACCACACGTATTTTTGGTTTTGTCTTAAGGAATTCATAGTCTGTGCAAGTTTCAGCTTTCTAGACAGTCGGGATGTGGGTCAAATTTAGATTAGAAGATTTGCAGAGAGTGAAGTTAAATATAAGACTGTAATTAAGCCGTGTGAAAAGGAAGTTTCGTTAGAATTATATCTTGCACTAATGCAAAAGCAAGAGTACAAAGAGAAAGCGGACTTAATAAAATGAAGGTAAAAGCCGAGGAAGAGAATTGAACTTGAGTTTTTTATTTTAAGCTTGAAGAGTTTGTGTGAGTGGTGGGAGTGAAGCGCATTGTTTGCTCGCATCCCAGTGTAATGTAACATTACTGTACTTAATGTAGTAAGTTCAGTAAGCTTCTAAGTCCACTAAGTATTTCACCTTGACTCTAAAACCTTTCCATTGTAAACAGCTTACTTATTTATATTTGACTTAAAATCTACCTCTCACACTTACTCCAAATCAGGCCCACTTTAAGTAAAAAAAAAATCTGTTTAAAACTGCATTTTTAACCTATATTTTTTTCTTCGAGTGAATACGATTTTCGAAAATAAACTATTGTTTTAGAAAAGAAACTTTCTAATAAGGCACATTGTCTTCTTGTTTTTTAATTGGTTTGGTTTGGTGCTTAATTTGATTTTAATGAGCAAAAAAAATAATAGTTCATTACGCGTCGAGTAAGGAAAGTAGCATTTTGCATGCGAGTGTGGAGTTTGCACCCGAGCGATTGCGAGGGTAATAAAGACAAGCAATGCAAAATGCCGTTTTCGCACAATTTGCGTACCGTACTTTATCTACGATTGTTAAATTTTAATAATAAATACAGAAAAAAATAATAAGCTTCCTGTATGTAAGTTTGTATTTCTCTTTTGATAAAGATGACATTAATTCATTAGTTGTATTTTGTGCCGAATTATTCCGGGAGGCGTATTATTCTCCTCATATTCGTCATAATCACTTAAATCACTCATTGATTTTCACAAAAAAACTCGATATAAACAATTACTTTTATTAAACAAACATAAAATTAGTTTTGTTAAATGTAATCAAACTCGCTAATCGTGCGTAAAGTTGAAGTATTCTTCTTCTTTACCGCCCTAGGGTGGTAAAGAAGAGGAATTCTTCAGAATTATGAGATGCGCATGCGCAATGAATATAAGTTTCTACGCATCTAAACAGAGATACAATGTTTATATTTCGCATCAATCGTAGATTAAATAGTTTAGCTATCAGTGTAGCACATAGCTTCCTCGTCACCTATTGATTATACTTTAATGATTTTATGCTTTTAACTTTTTAATGTATTATTGTCTAATAATATTTATCTAGTTGTAGCAGCAAAATGAGGCATTATTTAACTGATTTCGGGTAGGGAAATGTGATTTTACTGCCTAGGCGGTAAAATTAGGAAATATTTTGATGCCTAGGCAGCAAAATTTTTATTGTTATAATGTTGGCAATAACAGTTTATACTATTATCTCTGTCTTATAACATTATATATTATAGTTTATAAGTAAAATTTAATAAATAAACATTTTAATATTTAAATAATTTGTTTATATTTGTTAATTCTGTTAAATAAGTTCAATGAATAGTAGATCTGTAATTAAAAGAAATAGCGGAATCACTGGCCACACTGCAGCTTCATGTAAACATCCAACATCCATATTATTATTATTATAATTGTTGAAGTCATTCTAGATTAGACTAGCTACTTTTCTTGATTTATCCTAGTTACTTCTTTTCTTTTAAGCAGTAGAAGATATCTTTAATACTTTTAGTAATTTGTTTGTAAAAATATAAGTAAATATTTTATATTGCACGCATTATTCATTCAGAAGTTATGAATGTTATAAACGTGTGTTTTGTATTTTGTTGTAATAGCTTCAGTTTGCTATTCACAATTGTTATTATTCCCAAGCTTCATATTTGATTTCTTTATCAACATTAATTTTAGTTAATACTTATGTTATTATCTTATTAATATGACACATAGTAAGTAACTATGTTATATTAATAAAGATAGTATTTTAGCAGTTTCATTTTTCTGCCGCCCGTAGATAATAGTACATTACGCGTCAAGTGCGGAAAGTAGCATTTTGCATGCGAGTGTGGAGTTTGCACCCGAGCGATAGCGAGGGTGGTAAAACCACACGAGCAATGCAAAATGCCGTTTTCGCACGAGTTGCGTACCGTACTTTATCTACGATTGTTAAGATTTAAATAATAAACACAGAAACAAATAAACTTGCTGTATGTAAGTTCGTATCTCTCTCTTGATAAAGATGGCATTAATTCATTAGTTGTATTTTTTGCCGAATTAATTATTTCTGGTGGATTATTATTCTCCACATTTTCGTCAAAGTCACTTGATTCACTCATTGTTTTTCACTAAAAACTCGATATAAACAGTTACTTTAATAAAAGAACACCAAATTAGTTTTGTTAAATGTAAACAAACTCACTAATCGTGCGTAAAGCTGAAGAATTCCTCTTCTTTACCGCACTAGCGTGGTAAAGAAGAGGAATTATTCAGAACTATGAGACGCGGATGTGCAATGAATACAAGTACCTAAAGAATCACTTTCTACGCATCTAAACAAAGATATAATGTTTATATTTCGTATCAATCGTAGATAAAATATTGTATGCAACAAGGCAGCAAAGGAAACATTTCTGCCTCGTTTATTCATTGCTTGCCTCGGCTTCTCCTCGGCAGTTAATTATCATAGCCTGTCCTCGCCTTCGGCTCGGAAGCTAATCTAATCACTCTTCAGTAAAATTCCATTTTGATGCCTAGTTACATAAATAACTATTTCATTCCCACTTTGGATTATAGGCAGTAATTTGCCCATTGTTTGTTGGTCCCATGTAAATTTCATCTCTCTGCATCCATTTGTTTCTCTTCTACATGTTCACAAACATACATTTATTTATAATACCAATTTGATTTTTATAAAAATTGGATGATTTGTCGAAAGTAGCTCGCAGGTAGTCCCAGATATATTTTAAGTGTCTGTGCCCTTAAACTTTTGCTAAATTGATGCTTTAATTTAAGTAAAAGAATTAAAATAGACTGCCAATTGGTGTGGCTCATAGCTTCCTCGCATCCTATCCACGTACTTTATTGATTTTATTATTTTACAAGCCATTAATTATTTAATTGGTTTAATTGTTTCCCCCGTTTTTTTTAATCTGTCAAAATTGTTTTGATTTATTACACAAATTAAAGTGTCAATTTTGCAAAAGTTAAAGAGCGCAGATGGTTCAAATTAATCTGGGGCTGTAACATTCGATAAACTATAAAAGTTTCATTCTGGTTCAAATTAATCTGGGGCTGTAACATTCGATAAACTATAAAAGTTTCATTCTAATCAGATAAGTACTTTTGAAGCTATAGGTGTAGTTTTTAATATATATGTTGGCTCGCATAAATTGTACGACCGACCGACAGACAGACACGGAACCAAAAATGTTCCCTGATGTCTGAAACGGATTTCTGTCTTGGGATTTTTAAAATCGGAGACCTAAAACATTTACTTTTTTTCAGGACGATCACATAGTATCCGTTACATTCAGTTAGTTTGGATTTAAAATAAATAAGTCTAATAAGACTAGTCGATCGTTATCACATAAATATACCGTACTACTTTAGCGTTTATCAATTGTAAAAGAGTTGTTTATACATTTCAGTGGTTTTCTGCGCTTTAGATTGGCCGTGGGAAGTTAAACTTGTCTATTATCTAATTAATTGAAAGTCATAATTGTAAGTGAGGTAATAATTAACGAGTGATTATCTAGTTAACAGACAGTTAAAAGTTTAACCTCTGATTACTTTCAACACGTGGCCTCAACTCCTTATCTCGTCTGTCTAATCACTAATTAGAAACAGCTGTCTTAACTTGTCAGTCTGTTTAATTAAATAACAGCTGATAACTAAGTTACTTAATATCTTTATACTTGTTGTATTTAAGACAATTTATTTGTTAACTTTATTTGTGTTCTAGCTGAAAGAAATATTTTAGTCGTTTGTTGCATTTCGCTTTGTTGCTTTTAGTGAATTAAAAGTTCCGGCAGTGTGTATTTAACGTTTTTTTTTTAATTTGTTATTTGAATATTTTAATAATTAATTTTAATTTTAATTAATGATTGTATGAAAACAAACTTCCCTTTGCATGGTAGAGATCCCTCAAGTTTCATTAATTTATCTCAAACCGTTCAAAAGTTAAGAGGGGGGGGGGGGGGGGGGGGGGAGAGAGACTTTTGGACCACCCTGTATATATAGTTTTTATGGGCTAGTATTATTTTTTAGGTAAAGAGACATTTTGATATATTAAAAAATACATAAATTAAATATATTTTAATAAATTACAAACCTGTCATTCCCACTGTATTTTTTTTTCTACTTTGTTGTAAATGTACCAATTTATTTCCGTATTTATTGAAATTATCAGTTAACATTAAAATTTCCACCAATTTATTATTATTTTTTATAACTTGTACACTCTCCAAAACAAATTAGATCATTCCAAAGAGGAAAATATAAAAAAAGTAATAAAGAAAACAAAGAAAAAAAAAAATAGCGGAAGACTCGCGGATATTTTCATGAAGAGTGTAAATAATAAAGGGAGGGGATGAGCAGTATGGCGTATAGCTGTATAAAACAACATAGCGCTGCTTCTGCCACAGCTGAGAAATAACAGCGGCAAGAAGGAAGAATTTGGCGCGTTATTCTCTAAGTAATGGTGTGAGTATATGGAGGGAGACCCAGTTGAATTTATACTTGAGCGTAACAACCAGTCCTGTATAAAGACTTTTCCCGCTCTGCTTTTCCTTTTCCTTTTATATAAGACCATTTTCTTCTTTATTTTTTCTTTATGAGAGGGGGAGAGAGAGAGAGAGAGAGATGGTGGTGCATCTGCTTTATTTATGTTTTGGATTATTATGTTTTATATTTCTTTTTTTATCTCGAGGTTCTTTGCTGAAATACTTGCATGGTAAAGGTAATAATTAGGCAGTAAAGCTTAACTTATATATATATATATATATATATATATATATATATATATATATATATATATATATATATATATATATATATAACAATATGTGACGTATATGTGTATGTATCTAAGTTATGGCTCATTTATCTTTTAAAGAAATGGGGCGATGAAACGAGTCCATGAGAATAATAATAAAAAAATAAAAACAAATAAGCATGTTGGTTAATTTTTATGGTTTTTTTCTTTCCCTTTGCAAATTGTTTATGAGGTATTTAATTTAATTGTTTGTGTTCTTTAATAAAGTCGTTAATATCTTTTATACTGTTATTATTTCATTCATGGTTTTATTTCCTAATATAATTGCCTTTAGATGTTTTCCTTTTATTATTATTTAAATTTCAGTGTTTCTGTCGCTCAATTAAAAACTACTCGCCCGATTTTAATGAAATTTGTTGAATGGTTGTCATTAATTAGTTAAGTTTAATTAGTCCCATACAAGTTTGAACCTTCTGCGCTTATTCACATGCGCACAAACATACATTTATTTATTTATTTGTTTATTTTAGACGCAGAACTACATGGTTAATAGCACCTATACGAGAGTACAGATTACAGTCATTTTCAATTGACTAACAGAACGTACATTCATTTACACCTATAGCTTCAAAAGTACAAATCTGATTTTTATGAAACGTTTATAGTTTTTCGATAGTAACCCGGAGATAACCCCAGATTAATTTCATCAGTCAAAACATTTTTGACAGATTTAATGTACAGAGTATAATTAAATAAATTTGCCAAAAATATGTTGTAAAAGCATGAAATTATTAATGTATACAAAATAGGATGTGAGGAAGCTATGTGCCACACTAATTGCCAGACTATTTTTATTTTTGCTTCCGAGTTTTACTGACTATAACGGAAGCATTGTGATAATTTTAGTTTATATATCTGACCTTTTTATATATCGGAGACCTGTTTATATATCGGAGACCTGTTTATATATCGGAGACCTGTTTATATATCGGAGACCTGTTTATATATCGGAGACCTGTTTATATATCGGAACCTTGTGCTTGATTTATTTCACTGACAACTCACATAGGATGTGGTTTTGTAGACGCTGGTTCTGTTTTTAGTTTCCGGTTTTAGGTACTGCAGGTACGAACCGCAAGATAAAGAAAAAAGGAGGTGTTCGTATATTGAATATTAGTAGTTGCGCAGCTGCGGTCAACTCTATCCTTTAGTTTTAGTTGAGTCCTCACTTCACTTTGCTTTATGATATTTTCATTTTACGACATCGTTAATTGAGTGGAAAATCTAAGATGTATAATTAAAGCTTACTAAAAACTAATAAAAAATTGTGAAAAAGGGGTAGTTCAATAACCAAACAACGTCCTCACACAAAAAAATTGTAATATACAACTGACCGGTTTCGGCTGTTCTAAAGCAACCTTCTTCAGATAATCTACAAGCAAAGAAACAGACTTAAACTATGAAATTAGATATAGATGACATAGATATAGGTAATAGAGAAAACTTAGATTATCTAATGACACCTGAATTAAATTATCAATTAAAAGTTAAAGAGCGCAGACGGTTGATATTAACCTAACTAATCTATGGTCTACTTTCGTCAGTCTATCCAAATTTCATAAAAATCAGATAAGTACTTTTGAAGATATAGCTGTAAATGAATGTATGTTTATGCGTATGTTGAAGAGAAATAAATGGGCGCAGAATGTTAAAACTTATATGGGACCAACAATGCACTAATTATGACCTACCATACAAATTTCAATAAAATCGGACGAAGTGTTTTTATTTAAGATAATGTTGGTTCTCAAAAATTAAGCGACAGACCTACAGACAGGCATGGAACCGAAAATGTTCCTTGATGTCTCAAACGGATTTCTGTCTTGGAATTTTTGAAATCGGAGTCATAAAATATTTTCGTTCTTTAGAACGATCTTTGTAGTGGAAATAGCTTCTGTTACCTTCGGTAAGCTTGGAAGAAAAACAAATGTATTATTATAAATTTTACGCTTTTCATTAAATATAAATGATAAAATCGCTGTAATAACTACGTATACATGGTGGAGTTAGAAAAGAGACAACAATAAAAGTAACTAACTATTTGTACTAGCGGAGTTAAGGCAAAATTAAATGAAAATCGTTTTATTATCTTTGAAACGAGCGTCTTTCAATAAATAATGTATTGTATATTGAGAAAAAAGTTAATGATAAATTTATAGTTAAAGCAGATGGTTGTGGAACGAAAAAGAACTGTCCTCCCAGGCCCCGTCGGCATATTACAATAAAAAAAAAATTATTAAAATAAAAAATATAAATCATTAACTCACAAAAACTTCTGCTTGTATCAGGTTGAAATGTTACATGCTTGTTTCAATTGTACTGTAGGTGATGTATACAAAGTTTCATTTAAATCTTTACGTTAAAAATTAAGATATCGGTAAAAACGTTGTTTTCTTTATTTTAATCGGTTTGGTCCGCTTTAATAAATTTAGCGATCTTTATCACTTCATAGTAGTGTCGGTGTTTGTTCGTTTTACTAAAAAAAATTGTTTAAAAAAGTTGTTTGTCTCATTAAATAGATGAAGTTAGAATTTTTCCCGTCCAAAAATTCCAATTTTAAATTCGATGCTTACGTTTACGCGAGCGTTGCGCGTGAACGCTTGGGCGGATAACGTTGTCCAACAAACTTGTCCCGGACATTGGTAAAATGAACATGTGTACCAAATTTCAACTAAGTCGGTCAACTTTTACTCCAGTTATCGCCATCAGTATAGATTTCGTGACGGTGATTTTGTGACGGTTATTTTGTGACGGTGATTTTGGTCGTTTTTTTCGGATTCACTCCCGGGCTTCAGAACGTGCCATAAGGAACTTCGTTCCAATAACTCTAAACTTTATTAAAATGTTTTTATATTAGTAGAGCGTCTATGTGCCTTATTTGAGTTCGATCGGGTGACTGGAAGAGGATTAATTAGCCCTCCGAAGATTTTGAGCCAGCAACACAGAAATAAACATAAGCCAAACTAATATAAAGAATTTAACGAAGAAGAAAATGTAAAAGTAGTCCAGTAAGTAAACGTTAGTATAATGTAAGCTACTGGTCCTTCATGGATATCTGCGGAGGACCAACGGCTTAAATTACAAACAATAAAAAAATCAATGTACTTGTACCTGAATCCTTGTCTAAAACGTCATTTTTTCTGTTTTATAAGAAGCCTGTTTTTCTTGTAAGGGGACTTATTTAGAGGCTTGTTGGAACTTAATACTTTGACTCTATACCTGGTTTCATTCTGATATTTAATACTGAGTGATGATCTAGACAAGAAGCTGCGAAAATATTGCTAAACTTATACTTCATACTTATACTTAGCTGCTTTGCTTTGTAGAGTAGATACAAAGTCTGTTGAAATATAGAGCTAGAGCAAGAAGTGAATGGCACTAGCGAAAAACTGTAAACTTAGCTTCATTTAAAATCGACATGCAGTCCCGAGTATTGCCGAAGTCAGTACGGGTCTGGTGAAAATTTTTTATGCTTTATAAATTACAGCTCTTCATGATGACAAAGAAAATTAAAATATACAAGTTTGTCAAAAATTAAATTTAATACAAGCAAAAGAACAGGAGCTTACCGAAGGTAACGGAAGGTATGTGATCGTACTGAAGAACGAAAATATTTTATGACTACGATTTCAAAAATTCCATGACAGAAATTTGTTTCAGAAAACATTTTTGGTTCCGTGTCAGTCTGTCGCTCAATTTTTGCGAACCCAACATATCTAAAAAACACTACTCGTCAGATAATATTGAAAATTGCTCGGTAGTTCATAATTAGCTCATTGTTGGTCCCATATAATTTTCAACCTTCTGCGCCTATTTGTTTCTCTTCCACATGCGCACATTTATTTACACCTATATCATCAAAAGAGCTCATCTGATCGTAATGGAATTATTTTTATGGTTCGCTAAAAGTAGCCCGCATATAGCTCCAGATTAATTGCAACCGTCTGCGCTCCTTAAGTTGCTAAAATGATACTTCAATTCATGTAAAAAAATCAAAACAATTTTGACAGATTTAAAAAAAAATTGGTAAGGCGTGAATCTCACGTAAAAAGGGTTTCGTTGGTATTGTGAACACAAAATTAGTAAGGGGGGAGGGGAGATAAGTTTTCATTTTTTTTTGACAAAATGGCGCGCAAAATTAAATGTCAACATCAAGTGTTATACATTTTTGAAATCTACTCTTCAATACCTTTCATTTGATACCCCACTCAAAATTAAAAAAATCGGATAACATGAATTATCCGCCATCTTGGATTTCCAGTAAATCAGAACAAATTGATAATCTTATTTTTTCTATGGCCCAGCAGACCGCACATTTTGCATATTTTTATATATTTTTAGTAACAGCGGAAATACGATTTTAGGGGGGGGGGGGGATACGCAAAATTTCGATGTTTTTTAACAAAATGGCGCCGAAAATTAAGCATTATCCCTAAGTGGTATATATATTTCTATTCTACTCTTCAATACCTTTCATTTGATACCCCACTCAAAATTATAAAAAAATATTTTTTTTAGAGTGACATGAATAATCCGCCATCTTGGATTTCCAGTAAATCAGATCAAATTGCTAATCTTATTTTTTCTATGGCCCAGCAGACCGCACATTTTGCATATTTTTATATATTTTTAGTAACAGCGGAAATACGATTTTAGGGGGGGGGGATACGCAAAATTTCGATGTTTTTTAACAAAATGGCGCCGAAAATTAAGCATTATCCCTAAGTGGTATATATATTTCTATTCTACTCTTCAATACCTTTCATTTGATACCCCACTCAAAATTATAAAAAAATATTTTTTTTAGAGTGACATGAATAATCCGCCATCTTGGATTTCCAGTAAATCAGATCAAATTGCTAATCTTATTTTTTCTATGGCCCAGCAGGCCACACATTTTGCATATTTTTCTATATTTTTAGTAATAGCGGAAATACGATTTTAGGGGGGGGGGGGGACACGCAAAATTTCGATGTTTTTTGACAAAATGGCGCTGAAAATTAACCACTATCCCTAAGTGGTATATATATTTCTATTCTACTCTTCAATACCTTTCATTTGATACCCCACTCAAAATTTTAAAAAAATATATTTTTTTCGCGACGTTAATTATCCGTCATTTTGAATTTGAACAGCTGATAATATTGAGTTCGCTATATTTTTCCTGTGTGCGCGTCAAAACGATCTTTTATACTGGAAAGTTTCACGTTTTTATCTTTTTTGGTTCAAAAGTTATTGGAACCGTACAGAGTGACAGACGGACACAGGAACGAAACTATAAAGGTTTCTTTTTTTTTTGGTTTTACCAACGAAACCCTAAAAACGGGGGGAAAATTAAATAAGATTTGACAAAAATAGGTTGTAAATGCAAAAATAGCTTCCGTTACCTTCGGTAAGCTCCGAAGCGAAATGTAGTAGACATATGTAGTAGATTCTAATATAGTAGTCTATTTAATACGAATGTAACCATATTAGCCGTTTTCCTGGGTCGTTTTTAACTACTTATGTTAACCTAAAAAGAATATCTGTTTAATTTATAGCTTAGCACTCATGGTTTTGTATATTTTTCTTTGCACAAATATTTGTAAACAATTACCCATTACCACGTGTGCTAATTGCTAACCTATAAATAACTTATGTTAACCTAAATGAACCTTTGTTATATGGACACCTTATTTATTCAGAGCTCAAATATTTGGGAAAAACAAAACAACGTGCGTTAACCTTCAAAAAAAAATAAGCTTTGTTTAATTAAAGGAGACAAATTGTTTGTTTGAAGAGGAAGGATTAGTTGTTCTGTAGACAGTTAGTTAAGTTATCTCTAGACTCCCCAGTCTAGGGACTTGACTAAGTACCATGTGGTTAAGTATGTGAGTCAAGACCTTGTCTAGCTCGCTATGTCCTGGGTATTACCTGACTCTACCCGGCTTAGACTCCTAGAGCTTAGGACTTAACCACTTAGAGCTTTCCTTTCAAACATTATATACTCAGCTGCTTAGATTGTTTGTATACATCAAGCCACGTGACAACTTCACCTTGGTATAAATATAATAATACAATCTTATATAACACCCAACTCATAATACTTTTACAATAAAAGTTGACAAGTCTGAGAAATCAGGGGATCAGAAATACGGAAAAACCTCTGTTATATAAATATATTTTATATTGATATTAACTCAGTCTGCTATTCCTTTTCCTAAAATTATTTTATTTTATATACTTCTTATTTCTTCATTTTTGTCAACTAGATTATACCGAGAGAAATGAGTTTATATTTTTAAATTATATCATTAAATTGTATTATGATTTTTTTTTGTATTACTTCTGTTAGTATTTTTGTTATTCGAAACGCTTTTAACAATTAATAAAAACAACTTAGGCAAACTTTTTCTCAATTACTTAGCCCAGTGTTTTTTTATTTATTACTTTTTCGTAGGGACATTTAATTATTATTGAACATTTCATCATAAAAATGTATCTCCTTAGCGGGGAATCGAACCCGGCATCTCTCTGTCCGTGTTTAAAGCTATTTTCTCAGGAACTAGTTTTTTCTTGGGAAAACGGCTTATATAATTAGATTTGTATTTAAATGTGGACTACATTTTAAATCAAAATAGTCGGAACCATTTATGAGAAATAATTTTTTTTAAAGTTTCTTCAGAGTTTTTTCCCCCCAAGTGAGCTAAAAATCATTTCTCGATTTCGCCTCGGGGTATGATTTTTCTGAATATGAATGCCAAATTCTGTCCCAGTAGTTTTAGGCTCCAGGTGTCTGCCCACATACGACTGACAGACATTTTTCTAAAAATAACACCTTTTTTGACTCAGGGACCTCAAAACGTGAAAATCCATCAAATCTCAAAATAGAATTTTCGTGCCATCACAATACTTTTCTTTATATAAGAAAGTAAGTAGTTCGAAACTTTTGACCGGAACCTTCTCATAAACATGGTTGGTGCACATTTCAGATTAATCGACATTTTTTTTTTGAATTTTCGAATTTTGCTGATTTAGAAAAATATATTAATGACGTCACAAATTTATTATTTTCCGGGCGGCACAACTACATCTAACATCTGATTTATGTATTAAGTTTCTACGCTATAGCTTAAAAACTGTAGGAGTTATACGTGATACAGACAGACAGACAGACACGAACACACACAGAAAAACGGATGGACAGACACACTCACAGAGAGACAGACATTCATCTAAACACAGCTCAAATGATCTTAAAATCATCCAAATCAGATAATTCCGTTGAAATCTTAGTTTCCGATTTTTGGATGAAAACAATACTTTTCCTTTTAAAAGTTAGGGAAAGTAATAGCAGGTAATCTGGACTACATTTTAGGATTTGTTTAATCAAAATCGTCGGAACCGTTATCACACGCAATAATTTTTTTTTTCTTGTTGTTGTTTTTTTCCATTTTATTTGGAGGGGGGGGACTGGTTATGCCATCAACTTTATAAATAAAATTCATTTCTAGACATTTGCATCGGGAGATGATTTTTCTGAACATGCATGCCAAATTGCATTGAAATTGGTTCAGTAGTTTAGGCTCCAAGTATTTTGCACTGAAAACAGTAAGACTTTTAAATCCAAAAAAACTTTTTAAGTCCAAAGATATTACTTTTTGGACTCTAAAACGTGTAAATCCGTCAAAATTTTAAAATAAAATTTTCGCGCCATTAAAATTTTTTTTTAAAAACTGTAGATGCAAAACATCAGATCTAACCATTCAGCATTGTCACAATGCTTTATCTGTATATGCTACGCATAGGAGAAAGTAAAACTTTTGATTGGATATTAGAAGAATGGGGACAATCAGGGTAAAAATAATATTAGGTTTATCTTACTTACCTCGAACTGATATATTTGCTTTTATTAGGGTTTTGTAGATACTTCTCAAAACCCTTATGCCGAGGGTGATGTGTCCGTCTGTCCGTCGCTCTTTGGTTCATAGGGCCCGAACCGTTTAAGCGAAAGTGCTGAAATTTGAAACACTGGTGCAACTTTTTGACCCTACCACAGGAAAATTATATAGAAGTTCAAAATTAGATATGCGCATGCGCAATTCAAATAAATGTGATAAACTCAAAATTTATTATTTTTTTTAATTTTTGAGTGGGGTATCAAATGAAAGCTGCTGAAGAGTAGGACACAAATATATATATGCTTTTTTAAAATTTGCATTCCTTATTGGTTAAATAAATCAAAATATACCCAAAAAAAATTCCCCCTCCCCAACCACTATAGATCGGCTGTCGATAAATTTTTTGAAATAATTCATGCTAATACCTTATTGTGGCGCGATGAAAATTCCGGGAGTTCATCCTAAATTTTCCAAAATTGGCAATTTTGGGCGTGAAAGAGTGAAGTACGCCCAAAATTTTATTTTTTGAAAATTTTGAGTTGGGTATCAAATGAAAGCTGCTGAAGAGTAGGACACAAATATATATATGCTTTTTTAAATTTTGCATTTCTTATTGGTTAAATAAATCAAAATATACCTAAAAAACATCCCCCCCCCAACCACTATATAACGGCTGGTCCTTAAATTTTGAAATAATTCATGGTTATACCTTATGGTGGGGCGATGTAAATTTATTGAAAAATGTCATTTATCTTGTCTTTATTACTGATAAAAAACATTGTGACCCCCCGGGGGATCGAACCCGGGACCCTTGAGATCGAAGACAAAAAAATCATAATTACATAACGGGTATGCTTACTCATCTACAAAACCCTAAAAAGTACTTGGACGCAAGTACTTCCCTGTGATTTTATAATATTTGTTTTTGCAATCATTCAAAAACACCTTGTACGGAATAGAAAGGAAGAAACAGTTCTTGTCTATGTCTATCTATGGAGTCTACACTACATGGACACATTCTAAATCCATTTCAAATCTAGATTGGATTCGTGAGAGATTGTTATATATATATAAATGTCCCTATGGAGGAAATGTTAAGACTCAGGGGTCGGAAACGTTGAGAAAGCACCAAAGAACCTAGCTGGGAAATGTCAAGGGAAATGCAAGCACTTACTAGATAAGGAAATGTCAGGTAAGTCTAGTTCCCTTGTGGTCTGCCATCGCCTTATTAAATCCTACTACGTTCTCTAGCCTCTAGCAAATGTGAATCAAGTTGAATCTATCTATAGTTAGTAAGGGTTCAGCTCTATGATAAGCCTTATCAAAGTTCACTATAGATTATTAAGGAGAGAACACTTTAATTATAAATTTATATTTCCTTAATCTTATATAATAAAGATAAAGCACTGAAATCGTCAAAAACTGTTAGGATTTTATGAAGTATTATTCTTCAATATCAGAGATATTAGATAATTATGACTAGAGAGAGGTTAATAGAAAATAACCCAATAACATTGTCACCGCACTGAGAGAAATTTAAAACTTTTCATAGAGTTCATATATATATGTGTGTGTGTGTGTGTGTGTGTGTGTATACATACACATACATCTATATACCTAATAAAACCACTCTTGCTATTGCTCTTTAATAAAATCATTCCATGCAAATTTCGGGGGGGGGGGGGGGCTGGAGCCCCCTCAGCCCCCCCTTATCTACGCCCCTGTATCACAAAATCTCAATCAAAACACCCATATAGCTGTTCCTTATATGCGTTTGTCCATCTTAAATATAATAGATTTTGACAATTAGTGTTGCACATCGCTTCCTCGCCACCTATAATAGAACGAATCGTCACATGAGTAAGATAGATTTCAAATGAATGTTTGAGTGTTACTAGAAAGATATGTATTGTGCGCATGCGCGAGAGGATACTATAGGGGCAGGTTAAAATCAATGTAGGGACATTTATGAGCTAACACTCAATATGAAGTTCAAATTTAATTTAAATCAGATGAATACTTAGTTGTCAAAAAAATTGTTAACGTTGACGGATAGATAAGGGACCAAATGTGTTCCTTGATGTGTCCCAAGCAAGTAGTTTGGTTAAGAAAGTTCTGAAGTTAAATCAATATTTTCGTTCTTGAGAACGATTACCCCAGCTATTATTGTTTTTGATAAGATAATATGGAACCACCTGTGGGCTATTTTTGACGTATTATCAAAATTATAGTAAAATTAGACAAGAACCTGTTAAGATATTATGGTGGTTCGCAAAACATTTGATTGATACGATACCTAAATTGTTCCGTGGTATTATAGTTGTTGAACTTACTCGACAAAATGTCTACTAACCATCTGCTATAGAGTTAATTTTACATTATCAGTATTATAATATGCACAGTATGTTATCAACACAGCTGGTAAATATCTGACTGTATTATTTTACTGGTAAATATGTCGTAATTTTGTGGTTAAGTAAATGAAGTTGAGTATAAAGTAATATAATAGGGTAAGAGTTGGGGCTTTGTTTTCCCTTAAGTATATGTATATAAAGGGAACTAAGTTGTGCTTCACTATAATCTTACAGAGCCCTATCCCTTGACTCAAGTACCCAACAGATTAAACCTTATAATTGCTTCACATAATCTAATGCTTTTAAATCCTTCTACACCCCCCCCCCCATCCTTCCCCCTCTCTTTCCTTATGCTAAAGACTAAATCTGGCAACACTCTTGAGTTAAAACCTTCGCCCGAAAACAATTCACAATTAAAACCACCAACACTCACGGGTATAAACTCGGTCACGCTCTCTGGTGGAGGATCTCGGAACCATTATCATCTCCCTCTTCCCCCTCCTTGGGTCCTTGCACCACATATCCTACCTTGTAGCATGAGCTTATTCTACTTCTCATTTACTTCCTTATAAAGTATAAAAAAAAAACTCTAAGCACCACTAAGCTCTCTCTTTATCTTTATCGAACTTACAACTTAGTAATATATTCTAGTTGGCTTCTTTTAGTTCTTTAATAGCCTCGGACCGTAATTAATAGTTGTTTTTTTTTGCAAAGTAATATTTAATAACAGTTATTAAATATAATCACTACTGTTATTATGAATGATGTGTTCCAGTGAAGATTCATTCAATTAAAATTTATTTACTTAAATAAAATACTTAAAGTAAGGTTAGTTATTATTATAGTTATTATTATTATAATATATCCATAATTTCCAGATTCCCTCAAATTAAAATATAGAAATATATGTTAAAAGCAAAATTAGCATTTTTTTTTTTTTTTGTACATTGGAAATTTGCATAACATTTAACATGGAAATGGAAATTAGAGTAGCGATAAAAATGCTAACGTTTCGGGATAAAAATATTTGTATCTTTTTCAAAAAAAAGTTTTTAATAACAATAAAAGAAATTACTTACAATTTTTCAGTCCTCTCCTTAAACAAATTTTTATCACAAATATAACTTTGCAGTTTCGAATCTCGGTTAGCTTGTTACTTTTTCACACTTATTATATATATATATATATATATATATATATATATATATATATATATATATATATATATATATATATATATATATATATATATATTTTACAACCTTTTCTTGAGATACAGTATAGATTAGAAACGCTTTACTGTATAAAAAGATAAAATAGTATATTATGTTACTAGGCTGTGAAGTGAGTCTTTTCTTTACCGCGACAATTACATTTACTGTCGAGCGAAGCGAGGCTGTAAATATTGCCAAGGTAAAGAAAAAACACTTCACAGTCGCGTAGCATATGCTATTTTTTCCGTGGTACCAGACAATGAAAAACCATTAAATATTAATCAATATATAATAATAACAAATACTAGTTCATACTTAAGACTTAAAAAAAGAAACCTTAAAAAGAGGTTACACTATAAGAAAAGACAAATAAAACGCATTGACATCTAGCGAATTTTAATCGTACTAGAAGCATTTCTACAAAGATTGCAGCGCTAAATCGGAAGTTTTGATAACTACCAGCACGAAAGAAAAATTTTTTACAGCTATAGCTAGGAGTAATGAAATGATTTTTTAAGTCCACGTAATGAACAAATGGATTTTAGCTATGTTTTTTAGGCTCTAAAGTTACTATTTCACAGCCTACCACGGAAAAATATATTATTTATTAGCTATATAACATTTTATATAAAGTAAATAAATTTTGCCAAATCAGTGGTTTAACCAATGGTCTCCTGATTATAATTTTGACTGATTAACTAACAACTGCATGTTTAATTTACCCAGAATTAATCTTGGAAAATATTTATCTTCTTTCGCTGTTCTAAAATCTGTCCAAACTAGATTAAATTATTAATAATATTTTGTTCCGATTTAAACAACATTCTATTAATACCACAAGAAGAGCACTTCACATGTATATTCATTGTGTGAATCAGTTTAAAATATTTCTCATCCTTTTAGGGATTCGAACCATGAACCTTCGCCTTGATATATCGATTTATTATTTGGATCTTGATTCGATGTTTTAATCGTACGATTACGTGGGTCCTTTTCGATTATTAAAAAAAAGAAAAAGTTGTTGTTTTTTGTTTGTTTTGGTCCTTTTTGTTTGTTTTGTTCCTTTTGTTGTTTTGTTGATGTCTTTTTTGTTGTTGTTTCTTTTTGTTGTTGTCCTTTTGTTTTGTTGTTTTTGTTTTGTTGTTCCTTTTTGTTGTGTTTGTTAATAATAATTTTATTCATTTGTGGAATAAAAACTGGGCGTGTACAACCTAAGTTGTCTAACACCCAACAAAATTAATATTAATGTAATGATAATATTATAATGTATCTATTATTGCAAGTGAAGTCATGTTGTCAATGTGTAATGTTTAATATTAATTATGAATCAATGATTTCATTATAATTCTGATAATATAATACCCACGTTCTCTGGGAAGTCCTGACACTGTCTCATACAAATCTGTTCATATCTATTTATTTATAATGATGTATTTTGACTTGGGTCTTCAGGGGTTATAAAAAACACTTTTTATGTATAAAAAGGTGATATTTCATCCCTTAATTGGGATATCTTCAAACCTGCAACAATTTAATTTATTAGCTATAGTCATTTTTTATAAAAATAATAATTACTAATAATATAAAAATAACAATTAATTAAATTTAATTAATTTAAAAAAAAAATTAATTAAAAAATTAAAAATATTTTAGGATGAAATTAACAATTAATTAAATTTAAAATTATTTTATGTGTGGTTAAATTTAATTAATTGTTAATTTCATCCTAAAATATTTTTAATTTTTTAATTAATTTTTTTTTTAAATTAATTAAATTTAATTAATTGTTATTTTTATATTATTAGTAATTAATATTTTTATAAAAAATGACTATAGCTAATAAATTAAATTGTTGCAGGTTTGAAGATATCCCAATTAAGGGATGAAATATCACCTTTTTATACATAAAAAGTGTTTTTTATAACCCCTGAAGACCCAAGTCAAAATACATCATTATAAATATATAGGGGACAGCTAAAGTAAAAATGGACTATTTATTTATTATAACACTGTCAAGAAGCTTAGAAAAGAATAAGTAGTGGAAGCCAAAACAAAACATCGCTTCAAAAAGTGGTTTAAACTTATCAGGTGGCGCTTCCATGCGGCATCGCATTGTTATTAATATGTGTTTTGTCACCTGATAGCTTATTACTACTATCACCCTTATCAATTGCTTTTCTTAATAATTTTATCTTTTTTTTGTTTGTTGTTTATTTATTTATCATCATACTTTTGTCGTCATAGTCTTTTTAATAATTTATCATGTATATATATATATATATATATATATATATATATATATATATATATATATATATATATATATATATATATATATATATATATATATATATATATATATTACACAATTTGTGAGAGACACCAAGGGATGTGCCACGCAAGCGTGACACTTAGAAACTGTTCCAACATCAGACATTGCGTCATTAAGATGTTGGCTCGGCATTACGCTATGTCCTGCATCGTTTCGTCGCGTCCGACTCATCAGGGGCCCGACGATGCCCACACAACTCTGGACCTATACTAGATCAAGAAGATCAGATATAGGACTTATCAGAGACGAGCGTGCTCTCATACCGCCATTCTTGCTTGGCTGGCAAAACACATCAGCAATGTAATACCGTGTTTTTGCACACTGCAATAGGCTACACAATGATGATAAGTCCTATATCTGATCTTTTTGATCTAGTATAGGTCCAGAGTTGGGTGGGCATCGTCGGGCCCCTGATGAGTCGGACGTGACGAAACGATGCAGGACATGGCGTAATGCCGAGCCAACATCTTAATGACGTAATGTCTGATGTTGGAACAGTTCCTATGTGTCACGCTTGCGTGGCACATTCCTTGGTGTCTCTCACAAATTGTGTAGCCTATTGCAGTGTTACGTGCCTATTGCAGTGTGTTGTAATACTGCCTACGGCAGTATTACATTGCTGATATATATATATATATATATATATATATATATATACATTTTTGTGTATTGAGACGTCTTTTTACAAACCATACATTTTGGCGTCCCCATGAAATAACAATATTTTTGATAATTTACTTTTAATTATAAGGTACTGCGGGTTAATATAGAGTTTTGATCGCAAAAAAAATTAATATATATGTTTATTAGCAATATACATTTTCTCATAACTCCGCTTATATTTCTACACCATTATGACAACTTTTTAAATTACCGCCGATGTGGCACTATATGTATATTCTGTCCACTGATAAGTTAATATCACGTCCAACTGTATATACTTTTAGTAAACTGCACCAATAAGACGTCCAGCGGTGTTGCCAAATCTTAATTCATTTGTATTTGCTATAATAGTCCAGCCGTTATATACTTAACCTTCGAGCACAGGAACTTCAAACTCTTCGAGCACATTCTTGTACACATGAACACTCGCGTGGCGGTATTTACACCGCCATCAGTTTTAAATAGTGATATACTCTTATCCATTTCTATTAGGGGTAAATTTATCAAAACTTAATTAAAATATAAAAAAATATACTGCCAATCAGTGTGGCACATAGCTTCCTCGCATCCTATCATGTACTTTATTGTTATATTAACATTAAAATCTGTTAAATGTTAATTTTTAATAAAATTATTGTTATATTTGTTTATTGTGTAAAAACTATTAATAGTTTTAGCGATCTTTATCACTTCATAGCGGTGTCGCTGTTGGTTTTACTAACAAAATGCATTTGTAAAAAATGTTTGTCTCATTGAATAGATGAAGTTAAATTTTTTTCCCGACCTAAAATTCAAATTTTAAATTTGAACTGCACGTTTACGCGAGCGTTGCTCGTGAACGCTTGGACGGATAACGTTGTCCACCGAACCCGTCCTGGGCATTGGTAAAATGAACATGTCTACCAAATTTCATCAAAATCGGTCGACATTTACTCAAGTTATCATCACTCGTTTCATAATTCGCGGACAGACAGACAGACAGACACGAGACCAAAAATGTTCCCTGATGTCTGAAACGGATTTCTGTCTTGGAATTTTTAAGTTAATTATCGCGAGGGTGCAAGTGATTTTTACTCCCAAGGTACGTACAAGATTTTACCTCCAGAAGAAAGAAAAAATATGGATAGATTTTAATTTTAAATTACGTTATTTAACAAAAAATATAGTTAGATATAATATTAACAATTCTCTAAATAAGTTTAATCACGTTAAAATTTAATTATAGATAATAATTATTTTAATTTCAATGCTAAAATTAAATGGGAGAATCAGCTGGAAGCTGAGTCGTGTATATTGAATGGTGCTGACAACTGATGTATTTAAATATGGATTAGTTAATCTACATTTAGAAAAAATTATGTTTCCACTTTTAACTTCTTTGTTTCTTTTACTGATGAATCACTATGGCAACCGTTGTGGAGGTTACATGACATGTGTGAAGATGACATTATAGATTTCGCCATTAAACAAAAGTTAGTAAATGAAATGTGTATTAGCACCAACCTTATTTACTTGTGCTTTATCTAGGGCAACACTGGAGGGAATCATGAACTTTCATGATTACTCCCTTACTTATTTTTCATTACTCCCTGTTTAACCCGACCGGGTGCAATGAGTAACTTCCCTCCCTATAAACTAAGGAGGAAAGATCACTTTTTCTCCCCGCTGGAGGTAAAAATTATTTTATATGTATATGAATGATAAAATTGTGGACAGACTGACGGACAAACTCGAACCAGAAATGTTTCCTGGTGAGTGCAACGGATTTCTGTATTGGAATTTTTGAAATCGAAATTGGTGACATAAAAATGTTCGTTCTTCAGAACGATCACATAACTTTAATTAAAAAATAAATCAATAACACTGCCCAAATATATAAGTGAATGAATCATGTTCCCGTTTTCTTCCATTAACACTCGGTGTAAGGGGCGGTTTTTTTTATACTAATTTGTGAAGTTCACATTATTACTTTTACACAACATATTGAGAATTTGTTTAATATTTTTATTATAACCTTAAGAAAAAGGCCGGTATTTTTGCAAATACCGGGTATATGATTATAATTATTATGTGTTGATGACAGTGCAATAAACATTTAAATCCAATATATAGTACCGTTAAATTGATGCTTGTAATATTTAATTATTTTATTAATTAGGCTAATAAATAAATAATTTTGAATAAATTATTAATTTCCCCTTTGTTCAATCACTCCTAAAAGAGAAAGAGAAATACATATAAGCAAAGTCAATCGACAGAGATGTATGTAGATATGACTAGTTAAGTTTAAGGGACACATTTCCTTATCAAGTAAAGCTAATTCATATGCACATCATATTAGATAAGATAACTCTACAAAACTCGTAATCAAATTTTACTTTTCGTCACAATCTTCCCAGATTTTATATTACTACTACTATTTGTACTCAAATAATAATATTACTAGGCATCGCGTGGCTCTATCATTGATGGCTTGATGAAGTTAATCATGATGAGTTGATATTATAAGAATATGCAAGTAATAGAGAGTCGTGCAGTGGGGGAGAAGGGTTATTCTACTATTCCTTAACTCTTCTACACGTCCCGGCCATTCCACTTCAAATATGTATTATATAAATTGTATCACTTCGATGCGCAAAAACTACTGTATGTAACAAGTTGAAATTTTGCATGCCTGTTTCCATTGAGATTTAGATGGTGTATATGAAGTTTTATTAAAATCGTTACCTTAGAACGTAAGATATCGGTAAAAAGGTTGTTTCCTCTATTTACGTTTAGACCACTTAATAGTTTTAGCGATCTTTATTAATTCATAGCGGTGCCGTTGTTGGTTTTACTAAAAAAATTTATTTGTAAAAAATGTTTGTCTCATCGAATAGGTGATGATAGAATGTTTTCCCGTCCTGAAATTCCAATTTTAAATTTGAAGCTCACGTTTACGAAATTAGCCCGAGTATTAGTAAAAGGATCATGTATACCAAATTTCAACCAAATCGGTCAACTTTTACTCAGGTTATCGTCGGACACGTAAACGTTAGACACAGACAAATCGCCGGCTTCTGTACGATTAAGTTATAGTTATTTATATAACTAGGCAGCAAAATGGAATTTTACTGACGGGTGATTAGATTAGACTCCGAGCCGAAGGCGAGGACAGGCTATGATAATTAACCGACTTGACTGCCGAGGCAAAGCCGAGGCAGAATGTTTCCTTTGCTGCCTTGTTGCATACATTTTATCTAAGGGCGGCAGAAAAATGAAACTGCTAACATATCATCTTTATTAATATAACATAGTTAATTACTATGTTACATTAATTGAAGCGAGCGTAGCGAGCTTCCTACATTCAACGAAATATTCTGTGTGTCTGAAACGTAGGACGATAACTTGAGTTAAAATTGACCGATTTCGATTAAATTTGGTACACACGTTTATTTTACCAATGCTCAGGACGAGTTCGTTGGACAACTTTGTCTGCCCAAGCGTTCGCGCGCCACGCTCGCGTAAACGTGCGCTTTAAAATTAAAATTGGAATTTCAGGACAGGAAAAGATTCTATCATCATCTATTCGATGAGACAAACATTTTTTTCAAATAACATTTTTCAGTAAAACCAACAGCGACACCGCTATGAATTAATAAACATCGTTAAAACTATTTAAGCGGACCTAAACGTTAAAAGAGGAATAGTAAGAATGCAGGGTTGTTCCCTTACTACTAGCCGCTGAACTACTATCATAACCTATATCATCAACTCATCATGATTCATGATTATCTATTTTTACTTTCTCATATTTTCAATATTCAATTCATATTTATTACCATACGCTCGCTTCAATGATATAGCCACGCGATGCCTAGTAAGATAATAACATACGTATTAACTAAAATGAATGTTCATAAAAAAAAAAAAAAATAGTATTTAAACAATACAGTGTGGCCTACGGACCCTCGCTGTGTGCTGACTAGCACACACTTGACCTGTTTATTTTATATTTGTAAGGTTTATTTTGTAAAAATTTTAGATTGTCCTGTGGGCCAATGATACTCATTTATAGAGCTCGTATTTTTATATTTTGCACATTTTACTATTAAATGCATATGTTTGTTTGTACCTTAGATGCAATACTATACATTTCTTTACATAGATGGTGATTTTATTTCGTTTTTAGCTTCTGCACAAAGTACAAAAAGAAACCTAATATAACGGCTCTAGCTCTGTCTATGCGTAGCTTGTTTCTATTAATAAACTACTATATAGGAACGAAAAATTTGGCACTCAGGTGCATCTCGGCTTTTGTGTCAACTGGACGCTTTTTCGATTATTACACTTAATATTTTCAAGATGGTGGCCAATAAGGCGGGTGACTAAAAAAAATGTTTTAGAAATTTGATATATAACATGTCATATGGTGTCTAAAACATTTTTTTTAGTCACCCGCCTTATTGACCGCCATCTTGAAAATATTAAGTAGGTATTAAGTGTAAAAAATCGAAAAAGGGTCCAGTTGACACAAATGCCGAGATGCACAGAGTGCCGAATTTTCTGTTCCTAGCTATAGTAGTTTATTAATAGAAACAAGCTACGCACAGACAGAGCCAGAGCCGTTATATTAGGTTTCTTTTTGTACTTTGTGCAGAAGCTTAAAACGAAATAAAATCACCATCTATGTAAAGAAATGTATAGTATTGCATCTAATGCACAAACGTATGAATTTAATAGTAAAATGTGCAAAATATAAAAATACGAGCTCTATAAATGAGTATCATTGGTTCAAAGGCAATATACAATTTTTACAAAATAAACCTTACAAATATAAAATAAACAGGTCAAGTGTGTGCTAGTCAGCACACAGCGAGGGTTCGTAGGCCACACTGTATTGTTTAAGTACTACCCTATTGATGGTGTTTTTTAAAATGCTAAAAAGCTTACTTTGAACTATCCTATGGGTCTGGGTCTGATATTCTCAAAACACATAAACAAACTTCTGATAAAGTATTTTTTTGCCACTGAACCGGACTACAACCATATAAATACATCGAAAAGACCATAATTATGAAAAAAAAACCGTATTTTGTGAATAAAAAATAAAATAATATTTTTTTCGAAATTTCCAAAAAGTGGTAACTTTACTTTTGGTCGAAGAATGTTGAATGTCTTTACTTTTGGTTGAAGAACGAATAAAGCCAAAAAGCTGGTTTTAGTGGTTTAGGAAATTTTATCAGTTTTTTTTTTATCAAAGGGATTTTTCTCTAGGATGCGTTGTTTCGGAGTTATAAGCGAAAAACTAAAAAAACTTCCGATATTTTATGATTTTCGCCATTTTTTTTATGGTGAAGCCAAATCCGAATCTAGTCAATAATGAGATTTTCAGATTCAGCACCTCAAAAACGTAAAGATCCGTCAAGAAAAATTCTTCAGCAATTTTTTTCTGTCCAAACTACCAAATGACTGGACTATTAGAATAGAACTGGCAAGAAAAAAAAGACTAGAAGGTTGATTCACTCACACCTTATCAGAGATACAAGCGTAAAGGGTTTGAATGTTGGAGGTGGGGTATTGGGCGGCAAAACCTTGCATTGTTGCCCGATCTGCGGAGTTCCGATTATCCTTCGACTGTACAAATATATACATTTCTAGATATACATCCTAAGCACTACCGCCCCTAAAGGAAATAAGTGAAACTAAAAATATACACTTTTTTTCAATTTTCGACCATTATTACTTCCCTCTCAGATTTCAAACATAGCTTATTTGAAGCTTTTAGAACGAAATTAACTCGGGTTGTAAAGTGACGTCCGGTATACGGAGTTCATATTGTCCCGGACGTCATATTGATGGTAAATCCCTAATGTGTGGACGTCATAATGGTAGGAAGATATATATATATATATATATATATATATATATATATATATATATATATATATATATATATATATATATATTTTGCTTATTTTCTACCTTGACCTTAGTCGTAATATTTATTTATTGCTATTAAGTAAAGCATTGTAAATTTTTATTCCATATAACTTACTAGATATTATGCGTGCATCGCATTCACCTTTTTCTTAAACATTTATGTTTAAGCATGCTAACAATAATTTGATGTCAATTATAGTTCTTTTTTCTCTCACCATCATTTTGTAGCTCCACCTACTGGCTCCAAAGTGTCAGCCAGTTGTGTTCCTATAAATGTTTATTATTGTTAAATTTACACTTTTAAAAGTACTCTACTTTAAATTTTAATTTAATAAAATTTATCTATTTGTCCCTTTTATTATTTATCTTCTGTTGCTTGTTGGTCATTTAAGGGTAAATTAAATAAATTCACAACTGCTCAATATTAGTCATGGCTATATTTCGCCCCCCTCCGGGGCATATTCATGCCTAAAACACCAATAAATCACATTAATTTTTTCTCTATTTATATCACATATTTTTATACATAAATACCTTAAATTGCTCCATGTAAATTTAATCACTTAAAATATCTTACCAATCACAAGGAAAGCTTTGTCTGTTTTTAATTGAAAGTTACTCTATTAGTAATGTTATTTAGTTATGTGTTATTTCTGATAGTTAATGTTATTTAGTTAGTATTATTTTGTAATGAATTTTGTAAAGTACCAGTGTGGAGTTAATGTAAGAACTATGACTGACGAAACCATTGATTATGGTAAAATTATTTTAACTTTCAATTGAAAACAGACAACGCTTTCCTTGTGATAGGTAAGATATTTTAAGTGATTAAATTTACATGGAGCAATTTAAGGTATTTATGTATAAAAATATGTGATATAAATAGAGAAAAAATGAATGTGTTTTATTGGTGTTTTAGGCATGAATATGCCCCGGAGGGGGGGGGGGGGGCGAAATATAGCCATGACTAATATTGAGCAGTTGTGAATTTATTTAATTTACCCTTAAACGACCCACAAGTAACAGAAGAATTTAAATTTAATGTTTTTATGCTTTTAAGACCTATTATTAACCAATTTATTTTACTTTCCCCCCGGTTTTTAATCTGTCAAAATTGTTTTGTTTTTTTAAATGTATTAAAGTACAAATTTAGCAACATTTGAAGAGCCCAGACGGTTTCTTAAGTACTTTTGAATATAAAGGTGTAAATAAATGAATGTTAAGAGACGATAAACGCATGTGGAAGAGAAACAAATGGGCACATAAGGTTGAAACTTATATGGGACCAACACTTGGCCAATTATAACCTACCTTCCAAATTTAAATAAAATCGGACAAGTAGTTTTTTAAGAAATGTTGGTTAGCAAAAATTGACCGACAGACAGACAGACACAGAGCCAAAAATGTTCTCTGATGTCTGAAACGGATTTCTGGATTGAACTAGCCTATACGGGGCATCATTTATAGAAATGAAAAAAACTGGCACATATAATTATATATGTGCTAAGTCTTTTCTATATATTGATAAAAAATGCACCAATTATGGATTCTTCTTCATTTCATATAAGTTTTCTCTTAATACAATTTCCATCTTCAGTCCTCTATTTTGAGACAGCTGTATACAGGTCGATTTGGGAATCTTGGGCGTATGTATCTGTTGTAGATTACCTGGGCTTCGATGTAGCGTATCTGGTTTTTCAAGAGAGTATGAAATGAAAAAGAATACATAAATAATGCAATTTATATCAATATACAGGAAACACTTTAATTATGGATGCATTATATTTGTTAGTTTTTGCATTTCTATACATGATGCCCCATAGTCCAACCGATTTCTGTCTTAAAATTTTTGAAATCAGAGACCTAAACAGTTTTCGTTCTTCGACCACAAAGCTACCGTTACCTCTTGTAAGCTCGGAAGCATAATATAAATAAAAAAAAGTATAAGACTGTCCCTCTGGTAATTGATCATATATCTTCCTCAAGCTGTATTTTAATGTTATATAATATTAAGAGTTGTTGTTATGTTTTTATAATTAATTGCTTTTTATTTATAAAAACTTGTATACATTTATATGGTTAATTAAAATCAACTTAGTTTTTCAGTTTGAAAGCTCATCATTATCAAATTAATTGGCTGTCAAGTAACATACAAAAATACTTTAAAAATGCTAATGCTAAGCACCTTAATATAAAAGGCTTTTGTGTTAAAGTAATATAAATTACAAATGACCTGAGAATACATCCGCTGTAGTGATATACCTGCACCTAACTGTGCTTAGCGCAATATATCAAGTATCAAGTTCTACTTGGTGAGTTTGAAACCTGCTTAATGTCTATCATTAAGTAACCTTCCTTGTAGCAACATCTTGTTACAAGTGTCTTTGTGTTGGTTGGTTTTTACTTCACACACACATGGTTCTACCACTAAATTAGTACTTGTAAAGGACTTGATGAATGTAACTTATCAAAGTTTAACCCTTGTACAGTTGGCTTTTTATAGGAGGAGGGATATGTTAAAATTATAATTTTAAACACCTGAGGCTGATTTTATTTTTTTTATTTTTTATAATTATGTAAAAATTATGCGTGGCGCGACTGTCAGCTGGACAGCTTGAGTCTGCTTGTAGGCTTATATAACTGTATTTAGTGATGGATGACAGGGTCAGCATGTTATTCTATCAGCTGTTTATCATCCGTGTTATTGACGTTTTTGTACGGTAAATGTGCGTTTTGGTTGGAATAATAATAGTTTTTATCGCCCTCCACTTGTAAACATTCCTATCCTGAGCGGCCGGTAAAGTTCCATTTTACAGCTCTAGGGCCTGTAAAAATGCATGCTTTATCTGTACAGGGCTGCTAGTAGTTCGAGAAGCGGCCGCTTCCTGGCCGCGGCGTGCAGAAAGCGCTAGTAGTTCTCAGCGTCAGCTGTTCAATTAGTAACAATCAATATTTTTTATAACTGCGGTTTGTTTTGGTACTGATGAAACCTTAATATGCATTTATTGTTTTAAAGATTACGGCAAAATAGTTTGCATGTTTAGTAATTAGTTGACATGACAGGCCTCGGGCGTTAAACGCACTCGTGCGCTTTCAAACTTCGCCCTCGGCATGTAATATCTCCCTTATGCTCTAGGTGCGTAAATTGCTATTATCTACGATTGATTCGAAATATAAACATTATATCTCTGTTTAGATGCGTAGAAAGTGATTATTCACGTACTTGTATTCATTGCGTATGCGCGTCTCATAGTTCTGAAGAATTCCTCTTCTTTACCACGCTAGCGCGGTAAAGAAGAGGAATTTTTCAGCTTTACGCACGATTAGCTAGTTTGTTTACATTTAACAAAACTAATTTGCTGTTCTTTTATTAAAGTAACTGTTTATATCGAGTTTTTAGTGAAAAACAAAATTTTGCTTTTTGTAGTCTTACCACCTTGAGTAGTCCTATGAGATCTTTTTGTAGTCCATTATTGGTCCCATATAAGTTTGTCATTTGTTTCTCTTCCACATGCGCACAAACATTCATTTATTTACACCTATTATCAAAAGCACTTATCTGATTTTTATGAAATGTTGATGGTTTGTCGAAAGTATACCCCTCAGATACATACATATATCCGCGGCGCTACAGCCCTTGCAGGGCCCTGGCGTCCTTTACAATGCCTCTCCAATCGTCCCTATCCTGCGCGCGTCTTCTCCAAGAGCGCACGCCCATCTTTCTCAGGTCGTCTGTGGCATCATCCAGCCATCTTGATCTGGGTCGACCTCTTCTTCTACCTCCTCCAGGATGTCCCTCCATTAGTCTCTTCGGGACTCTTCCCTCATCCATCCTAGTGACGTGGCCTAGCCAGCGGAGTCTACCAGCTTTAATAGTGCTAACTATGTCGGGTTGATTGTACAGGTCCCTGATTTCTTGGTTGGTGCGGATCCTCCAGGTTCCTTCCTCACACACAGCTCCATAAACTTTCCTGAGGATCTTGCGTTCCCAACGTCTCAACCTCTCCTCATCGCTGGATACTAGCGTCCATGACTCAGACCCGTACACTGCTGTAGATCTCACCACTCTTTTATACACCAACAATTTAGTATTACGGCTGACATTTCGGGACCTGAACACTGACTGGAGGGCAAAATAGCTCCGGTTTCCAGCAGATATTCTAGCTTTAATATCCTCTGTAACACTGTTGTTACCTGATACTACGGTCCCTAGATATCTGAAACAGCGAACTTGCTCAGATAGCCCCAGATTCATTTCAACCGTCTACCCTCTTTAACTTTGGCTAAATTGATACTTGAATTCATGTAAAAAATCAAAACAAATTTTGACATTAAAAGTACGGGGTAAACAATTAAATTATAATGGTTTGTAAACGCATAAAATCAATAAAGTACGCAATAGGATGCGAGGAAGCTAGGTGTATTACTAATAAGCAGTCTATTTTTTAACAAACAACAAGAAACTAATAACTGAAAAAATAAGAAAAGCCTTTTCTTTTAGAAATAATTTTGTTTCTTGTTTCGTACCTACTTAACTTAAGATGTTAAGTCCCCTACTTTCTTTTTTTAATTTTTTTAAGTACGTAATGCTTTTTTTTCTTTTTTTTTTTTTAAGCACACGTCATTCCCAAGAGTGTTTCTAGCATCGTTTGACACCCCCACCCTTGTTCTCTTTGTATTTATCTTAAAAATAGCATCTTTAATTTTTTAGAACACACGGCATGAAACAGAAAATTGCACATGAATAAAAAAACGTGAAGGGGGGGGGGGGGGGGGGGGAGTGCACAAAAAAGTAAAAATACTAGTATTTTCTCTTTTTATGTAGGTTTATGATGCATCTCATATAAAGTGGAGGCATTTTGTTTTTTATGTTTGAAGTAAGGAGCTAAGTAGACGTGTTATTGTTCAAAGGAAGGCAAGCATGAAATTTATGCATGTTTTTGTTCTTTTTGTCGTCACATGAAAAGGAGCATAATAAAAACAAGATGCAAGTTCTCTTTATATTAACCCCCCCCCCCCCCCCCCCCCTTATACTTCAAACCACGTGAGTCTGTGAACAGAGAGAGAGATTGAACGGATCTAAAAGAGAGATCAAATCAAATTTTTTCCACTTTTGTATGAACTTTGATATTTTCCCTCTTTTTTATTTAAAGACAAAAAAAATGCTAGGTTAAACTTAGCTCAAAGGATACCAATTTTAATGCTATATTGTAAAATTTTTCTTTTATAACTTGATTTTGACACTTTAAAATATATATATATATGTATATATATATATATATATATATATATATATATATATATATATATATATATATATATATAGATATATATATATATATAAAATGTAGATTAATTGATTGGATTTTATAGATAAATTTAAGAAAGTTGTTGAGTTTTTTTTATATGTGTTTCAGCTTTAAAAGAACAGAAATGCCTAGTTGTGTGCACCTGAGATTATGTATGATGTCTGATTGTCATATACATATAAAGAGCAAGTATTTTGATAGCGCGAAAATTTGATTTTGACGACTTTACACGTTTTGAGGTCCCCTGGGTACAAAGTTTTTTTTAATTTCTAAAATTATATCTTGAAAACGGTTCTAATAATTTTTATTAAAAAATCTAAAATGTAGTACATACATTTAAATTCGAATCTAACGATATGAACTCGTTTTCGTTGAAATTTCGATTTTGTGATTTTGATGGATTTACACGTTTTGAGGTCCCGTGAGTCGAAAAAGTGGTTTTTAAAAAATGTCTGGCTGTGCAGTTGTGCAGACCCGTGGAGCCTAAACTACTGGGCCAATTTTGACTAAATGTGGCATACATAATCAGAAAAATCATACCTGGAGACATAATTGTGAAATATATTTTAGCTCCAAAAATTTGGGGGCGCTCCCTCCTAAAAACTTTGAAAAAACGTGAAAACAACTTATTTTTCTAAAACGGTTCCGACAATATTGATTAAAAAATTCTATAATTAGTCTATTTAAATACGGATCTAAAGAGTTAGGACATCTTTTGGGGGAAATATCTACATATTTATTTGAAGAAATAGCTTTAAACATGAATAGTGAGAGGCCGGGTTCGATTTCCCGCCGAGGAGAAGTTCTTTTTATAAAATGTTCAATAATAATTAAATGTACCTACGAAAACTAATAAGTAGAAAACACTGAGCTAAGTAAATATATGAACTCGTATATAAGAAAGTTTGTCTGAGTTGCTTCGGACCAATTTTTTATTTTATAAGTATAAATATTTGTTTATCAGTGTTATCAACTCCTTTTATTTAAATCAATATTTTCGTTGTAACCGTAATAATAGTTTAAAATTTAAACCAATTTCAATTAAACTGTGTATCTCTAAATTGAAAATACGACCCTAAGAGAATAAAAGAGGTCAAAGTTTAAATCTTTAATAATTTTAAAAATACTTTTATTTTTGCTTAAAAATACTTTTATTACCGTTCTTATCCGAGGTAATAGAAGCATCGGTAACATTCTGAAGAATAAAACAATCATTATGTTTCTTGAAAGTTTAAAACGTTTCAGACATTTTAAAAAATCATTTTTAGTTTTACCAAAATCAGCTGTTCCTGTAATTTTCTTCCTCGATTGTCGACTTCACTATATCGCTATAAATATATAATTAATTAATAATTAATACCTATATTAATAACTGGGATAGTAATAAAGGTTGCTTTGAGTAGGGACGTTAAGTAGATTATCTCGACCAGCTGACAGGTGGTACTCAAGTAAGACAGCTGCAGGTCTGTTATCTGTTATAACAATAGTGAGTTCAGTCCAGAGAGGAAATTAATTACAGGAAATTCAGTTTGTAGGAGAACAGTTTCCTGATTTACTTATACTTATTTCAATAGTTTTCAGTTGAACGACTTCAACTATTGCATCATTTCCAACTTTAACTTGAATTTTCCTACTTAATTATAGAAAATTAAGTAATGCAAGTTGAGAGTAGCCAATGAAATATATATTTACCTTTAGAGGGACTTATACTTATTCAAGTACTTTCCTACCTTGCGGTGTCAAGGAGAGAGGTATAAACGAAGCGATTTATCAGCTGATATGACCAATTTATTGTTGTTAGAAAGGAACATTGCTACGTAAAATACGTCCGTCTGTGTACTCTCTAGTTTAATCGATATTATGTTATAGATATCTCGTTCGCTCCTAAACAGTTCTGGATGCTGGAGATATTTCGTCTATTACGTTATCGGAAATAAAATCCATCTAACGAGCAGTTTTTTTTTTGGAACGAATTGGAACGAAGTTCCTTATGGCACGTGACACTGTCTGGAGCCCGGGAGTGAATCCGAAAAAAAACACCGTCACAAAATCGACCTATGACGATAACTTGAGTTAAAATTGACCGATTTAGTTGAAATTTGATAGATATGTTCATTTTACTGATGCCTTGGACGAGTTCGTTGGACAACGTTATCCGCCCAAGCGTTCACGCGCAACGCTCGCGTAAACGTAAGCTTCAAATGTAAAATTGGAATTTTAGGACGGGAAAAAACTTCATCTATTCAATCAGACAAACAACTTTTTACATTAATTTTTTTTTAGTAAAACCAACACTGACACCGCTATGAAGTGTTAAAGATCGCTAAAAACATTAAAGCGGACCTACACGTTTAAAATAGAGAAATCTACTTTTTTTACCGATATCTTAGGTAAAGATTTTAATAAAACTTCATACACATCGTCTAAAGTCTAAAGTACAATTGAAACAGGCATGTAACATTTTCACCTGATACAAGCAGAAGTGTTTGTGTAGTGAAATTATATATTTTATAATATTTTAAATGGAGTAGGCGTTAGGGTTAGGGAATAGTCCTGCTCCCTTACTTTACTACAACCATCCTCTTTAACTATCAGCTCATCATGATTATTTTTTTTCTTAATATTCAATACATATTTATTACAAGACGCTCTCTTCAATGATAAAAAGAAAATCTTATATTTTTGCCTTAACTCTGCTCGTATACTTAGCAGTGTGATTTTATAGTTTATATTAATTTAATAATAAAAAGCGTGAGGTCGTTCCCGCGACACCACATGTATTTTTATTTTTTCTTCGCCCGAAGAGGTTTTCGATCCGAATTGAGCCCGAAGGCTTGGGATCTTAAATACATAGATCGCGTTGGACTTACACAAGGACAAATAACTATCATCTAGATTTTCATAACAGTTTGTAGAAAAGCGTTGTGGAATATCAGAATTACGACCGATGAAGATCTTTATATAACCATATATATGTCAAATAACTATGAGGGACAAATATCTATGATCAAGATCTTCATAACAGAATGAAATATAAGAATTTAGATGGATGGAGATCTACATAACTATATAAGTTTTCCGGTGAAAACAGCTTTTTGAAAGATATGCATTTAGAAAGTTCCCTTTTACTATTTGAATATTGAATTAAAGCAACAACAAACTGTTTCCTTGAGAGAGAAATACGGAAGGAAATGATTCCAATCAACAAATGTGATACGTCGTCCTGGATGGGAGGGAATCACCCACTTTACTAAGCCACTTGATATCATAATCAGTATAAAACATGTCTTACCTATCTGGGATTCGAACCACCAGTAGATACATCGGTAAAGACCTTGGTTTTAGGCGAAAGTTTGTGAGGAAGCCATGACTACCTCGATGTGCACCATGAGTAAATAATTAAGGTTTTTTACACCATGAGGAAATTGTGGTTTGTTTTTATTTACCATGGATAAATTCCACTAAATCTTGGTAAAAAATCAGCTATTGTTCTCAGCTGATTATTGTTTAAAAAAATCAGTTATTTTTCTCAACTGATTATTGTAAAAAACTCAGCAATTTCTTCCAGCTGATTATTATTGTAAAAACATCAGCTATTTTTTCCAGCTGATTATTGTTAGCTTTGTGATTAGATGACGCTCACCCTGTTAGTGTTTGGTTTGCCTTGCGAGATTATTCTCAAGCTGGTAACTGAGTTAAGACGTTTATACCATTAATCATACAGACTCTCTCTGTGCGTCCAATGAGATAATTTGCGCTGTCAAAATAACACACCAAACCTTCTCTCTGTTATTTATTGTTGGTGCCGGATATTCCGGCAGTTGATTCCAAAACTCCAATGTAATTTGTTCTATTAATGATTACTGTATTTTTATATTTTTTTTTTCGGATTGCAATCACACTTATTTCTTTATTTCGTATATTTATTTTTTCCAAGTATAGTTTATGATCTAACCTTGTAAGTTCTTATTCTGAACATTTATAATAAATAACTTTCGAATTAATCTTTCTATAAGTTAAGGTGGGTTCACAGCTAGTGTAGCTCAGCGCGTACGGATTCATCTAAGGCATTCTTAAAGCGGATATACGCAAAAAGTTGGTTCCAAACCAAAGTTGATCCTTTTTTGCGGATCCGCTTTAAAACCTGAATGAAACCTTCACTTCAAGTTCTCTTCTAATTTTTATGTTTTTGTTTTTATTTATTTAAAAAGTAATTCTTGTATTTTATTAATTACATAATATATACTATTAAATATTATTTGTTAAATATATAATTTCTACTACTACGATAACTGTTTTGTTCATTTTCTACTTTACTCCAAAACTATTGTTAACTATATAGCTAGATACAATCTTAAGTTATAGGGTAATCTTAAGTAAGGGTATCTTATAAAATAGGGATGGAACACTAAGCGAAAAAAGTGTCGCCAAGAACTTGGAAAATATAGTGGGATAGATTTCCCGTATGGTTAGAACTATGAAGATAAAGAAGAATTCGATCAGGTTATGATATTTTTAAAACTACTTCTTTTCTCCTCGCGTTTCACATTTCATATATATATGAATAATATTTACGTTAATTTTTTTTTTAAATTGTATGTATTTCATTTTTTTTTTATTTATTTATTATTTGAAAAGGTAAACTGTGACAATTTTGTAGAATAAAACTTATTCTGCAATATAAATAACCCGTTTCCAAATTAATTAATATTAATTATTATTAAATACTATTCAAATAATTTAATTCTATTAATATATTAAAGTAACAAGGCATTAAAACAAGAAAATATTTTATTAAAAACTTGATTAAATAAATGTTTGATTGTAACCTTTCATTCAAAATAAACAATGGATAACAGTATGGAAGAAATTTGTCCCACTAAAAAGTTCTGAGCATGCGCAGTGGTAATTTTATCAAGATTTTTTTTTTTTTCGTTCTTTTAGAAAATATGTTGAGTGCTAAATTTTGGATGTGTCCTTTGACTGCGTCCTAACCATCTGATTTTTGAAGGTTTTAATTTTATTGACGAAATATTTTCTTTATATTACTATTATTTCTCAATTATTATTCATAACTAAAACTTAATATGCTCTGTTATAACAATGATTAAACCTAATAAACAGGAACTTCCAGTGTTTATTTAGTTTATTTATCAAAGCGTTTCTTGCGAGTTGAGTTAAGCCGTTTTGGGTTGATAAGGCGCGTAGTGTTAGTATGTCTATTATCAGCTGAAGCAGGTTTTATTCTGTAGACACACCTCTGTTTGTAATTATATGATAATTACTGTCTCATCTCTTCAAAACTATTTGCCTTCAGTATTGACTCACTATTATTACTCTTCGTATCTCGTCTCCATCTGAGAGTTTTATTTATAGAAACTCCAATTTACATTACTAAAACATATAGTTAAATAAAAAGCATATCTTGCAATGTGATAGAAAAAAAAATAGTTTAGATTGCAATAATTATTTGTATGAACTGCTTTCTTTAAATTCTCAGAAGACTGCCTATGATACCCGTTTAAATACCTGCAAACAACCCTAACAAAAATCCAATCAAAAACTTCCATTTAGAAAAAAAATAAAAAATAATAAAAAATAATAATATAAATATATACTCCAAAATTGTCCATATTACCCTTCCCCAAATTTGATTAAAAAGCTCCAATCCCTTACAAAATATCAAAATTAAAAAAAGAAAAAAGGCACAAAATAACCCCTCTCAAAATAACATTATGGCTCCGGTAAACACAAATATTTTTTTTTGTTACTTATGCCAATAAAGAATTTGATAAAAAAAAAAAAAAAAAAAATTCTCAGAATTTATCTTTTAATTTGTCGTTCTTTTTTTTACTTTCTACATTTATAAATATATATATATATATATATATATATATATATATATATATATATATATATATATATATATATATATATATATATATATATATATATATATATATATATTGCGATTGCGAAATACACAAAACTGCAAAAAATACTATTTTAAGATTACATACTAGGTTTTAGAGTATAAAACATTATTTAAAAACTGTCTATCTATATTCTATACAGAAGCGTGTAGTCTAAAGTCTAAACTACTTAAATTGAATTTTAGATGCATCTTCAGAAAAATTATACCCCGAGGCGAAATTGTGAAATGCATTTAAAATCTGAGTTTTTTTTCCTTGTGTATACATAAAATTCATGATTTATCTGTTTATTGATCAGACATGCTTGTCAATGATCAGAAAACTTATTGATACTTTAATCATATACTTTCCAATACATTAAGGCCTCTATACAATATGTTTTAGCGAATTTTCTTTAAAATTGCTATAGCAATGGCTTCAAAATTATTGTATTGCGAATGTTTGAAAACATTTTCCATGGAAATCCGTTTTAGACCATTCTGAATCGATTCCTAAAATTTAACATTTTTTTTATGTATGCATGTATATATGTATGTATATATGTGTCACTCCAGACGATATCTCCCCTTAGGATGCACTTAAAAATTTCAAACAAATTTTAAAATGTCAATAATATCAAAAGAAAGGATGAGATCGTTGGCCAGAATTTTTGGAGTTCATTTAGGGGTCAAATTTTGACAATTTAGGGTCAAAAATAGTATAAAAATGTGGCTTTTTCCCATTTTACCCCCCTCTTATATGAAAATATGATAAAAGTGTACATAACAACAATTACTGAACTCTTAAAGAGCTTTCCAACGACATGCATCTTGAAGGATAAATACTATTTTGACTTTTGTACCTCGTACCCGTGTATACCAAAATATTTTTTTTTCACCCATCCAAATTCTAAACTAAAATTTAGCTATATTATCATAAGCCAATAATACGCAGATTTCTTTGAAAATTCGCTCATTAAGTCATGGTGCATGACTGGACTTTTTTTTGGATAAGCCAAGACTGATGGACTCTGATCCACACTACACTGCAAGCTGCTCTGTCTTTCGACGCGGCAACTCAAACAACCCGCCTAAAATAAGTGGGAGTTGATGTGGGAGGGGGTAGATTTGAACATGCGCATTGTGTAAACCGGAGCCGTACTGGACGTCTGACAGCCACACAATACGTTTTGCTTTAGCTATGGTTAAAAACGTATGGAAAATGTCAGCCATGTTTATGCAGCGTTTACGATCGCCTGTCAGGCCTGCACAAATATTCGGACTTGTCCGGTGATCGTATTCGTATTAGTGTGTAGAGATTAGTGGCCTTTAAACCAAAATCCAGTTTACTTCTGTCTGTATGCTAAAGGAGAGATATATATATATATATATATATATATATATATATATATATATATATATATATATATATATATATATATATATATATATATATATATATATATGCTTTAATGAGGAATCGTTAATGAAGTGGCTGATTTTCGTTGATTAGGTTTCTTCATTCATAAATAAATCCCCTAATTAGTCGTGCGAACGGATGTATTCAAAATGTCCTATTGTTCTTACTAATTATTATTGTCATTGTACCTAATTAACTAAATATATATCTTTAACTAAGAAACCCCCCCTCGAGTATGATAAATGAAAATGTAGATGTTAGATTTAAAATGAAAATCCTTTAGTATGAGGACAGATTTTGGAAACAATGCTGAAGTTGCATCGTTCTTCATCTGGCATCACAGTGTAATCTCTCTCTCTCTCTCTCTCTCTCTCTCTCTCTCTCTCTACACACACATATATATATATATATATATATATATATATATATATATATATATATATATATATATATATATATATATATATATATATATATATATATACATGGCAGCAAGGTTCAAATTAGTCTATTGTTTGGTTGAGGCGTGAGTTATAATTGATGCGTGGGACGAGGAGAGATTCAAATATAACGCGAGTCTATTTTGTAATTTTCCCGTGCTATATAACTTTTCACGTTTAATTTTATACCTTCAAGTAAAATTAGCATCGATTACTTTCTCTCATTTTTTTTCAGACCTGATTAGAACCTACTTATTCAAATTCATTTTTTAAAAATGAAAAAAAAAAAAAAATTGGTTGTTTAAGATTAGATAAAATAAAAGTATTAAAAATTTCAAGATAAAAAGAACTTTTTATAGACTACGTTTTTAAATTTTCTGTTGAATCATATGTAATGTTGATAATATAATTGTCATTGTTATATATAAAGTTGTGAAAAATGGAGCTAGCTGATCTTAAACCTATAAAAGGACAAATCTTTGTATCTCACCAACACCGAATATAAACCGTGACATTGATATGCCCCTGTGTTGGGACAGTAAGAGAAGAAAAATGTGTACAAGTAAAGAAGTACAGATGCAGAAAAATTAAACCTATACCTAGGACACAAGTGTAAACAAACCTGGGTGTCACACGTCAGTTAATTTATTTCTTTGTTTACTTTTCGCTGTCATTCAACGTTTATACCTCTTAACAAAATATCACAAATTTGAAACCCGTCAAAATGAAGATTGTAAATAGTATGGGATATGTCAAAACAAATAAAATAACAAGGATTTTTTCCGAACTAACTTTCCATACAGCAAAATTTGCTGAAAACTAATTAAATTCTGCTGAAAGTTGGCTAAAAGTATTAAAATAATGCATTGTCATCGTGTTCTGAGCTATGCTAAAAGTTTCAAATGTTTAGCTACTCGGGAAGTTAGTTAAAAATCGACTGCAAGATTTGTACTGGACAAACAAACAAACAAGAAAGCAAGCTAATAAAAACGTAGTAAAAATAGAAATCATTATAAGGATGACAAAAAATATATTACTGGTTAATCTTGGATTATTTTGTTAAATCGGAGGGAGACAAATATTTTTTGTTCTTCAGAAAGATTACATAGGTTTTGTTACTTTTGTCAAGTGTGGAAGCATAATAAGTCGGTTATTAAACTTGTACAATATAAATTTTAAAGTTTTTAATTTTTAAGTTTTTGGTAGTATTCAGACTACGGAACGTTTAGTTATTGAATAAAGTTATTTATTTTATAATACTCTAAAAACGACGAAATGAAGATATAGTTTTATATAATAATATTAATAATAATAGCCATTTATTAAAGAAATACAGTTCTTCAAATCGGCATTTCGCCGTGGCACTTAGTTTTATATACAAAAACATTAATAGTCTTTGATGCCTAAAACTGAATTTTTTTCTAGGAATTTTTAAATTTGGACGTATAAAAATATTGATTTTTATATTTCAATGGATTTACGCGTTCACAAAATTGGTTCAACTAAATCTCCAGAAAACAATAATTATATTATCGAAACAAATTTTTGTTTTATAAAGCAATTGTTTTAAATACAATATAAATTTATTGAAGTTGTTGTTTGGACTAAAGAAAAGAAACATTGTTGATTTATTTGGATTGGTGGAAAGGTTATTAATTTAAGGTTTAATATTAGAAAGGATAACCTTTACAATATCATGTAACCTTTTGTCCCTTGATTGTAACCTTCACTCGTACAAACAGAATCCTTTATCCTTAGTCCAATACAAAGCTTTATATATTCTAATACTATGAATTGTATTTGTAATAATACATTTACCTCTTGTCTTTGTTTTAACTTAAGTTTTACCTTAGAATATATTAAACTTTATGTGAGCTTAAAATCGAATCTAAATTTTCTTTTGAGCGTACCTAACCGAGAGTAAAAGAAGCATTGTGATCAATATTCCAAGACAGAAATATGTTTTATACATAAAGGAACATTCTTGGTTTTGTGTATTTCTGTCTGTCGTTCAGCATTTCTGCAAACCACTCATCCAATTTTGATGACATTTGGATTTTAGGTCAAAATTAGCCCGTTGTTGATCTTTTCAACCGGGATCATTGTTTCCTCTCTATCTTCTGAACACCTATATCTTTGAAAGTACTCATTTGATTTTGAAGAAATTCGGACGATTTCTTAAAAGCAGCCACAGATGTTATTATATTAATTTTAACAATCTCTGCACTTTTGATAGAGAAATAAAATAAGTGTGACCTCACTGTGTATTGAAACTGGTCCAAACAACCATACTTTCAGTTCTCATGTGACCGACAATTCATATAATAATACTACGAGAAGAAGCTGCTATATATGCCACAATACTAAATGGCAGACTTGAACATTAAAACATAGTTAAATACATAAAATATTTCAATAAATTTAATTAAAAAATTGTAATTTGTATTTTTTTCTGTCAAGCTTTTTTGAAATAGACTGCCAAATAAATGTGGCACATAGCTTCCTCGCATCTTATCATGTACTTTATTCATTTTATGCTATTACAATCCCATTATTATCTAATGGTTGACCTGTTTTTTCAAGGTCAAAAATATTTTGATTTTTTACATGAACAAAAGTATAAATTAAGGGAAAATTTAAGAACGCAGACAGTTGATATTAATCTAGTGCTATCTGCAGTCTATACTTTAAAAAAAACTATCCAAATTTCTTAAAAAAACAAGTATAATGTGTAATTTTGAAGATATGGGTAAAAATCGGTCCGAGACAACTCAGACAAACTTTCTCATATACGAGTTTATAATTACTTAACCCAGTATTTTCCATTTATTAGTTTTCAAATGTACATTTAAATATTATTGAACATTTCATCAAAATTTATCATAAAAATAACTTCTCCTGGGCGGGGAATCGAACCCGGGCTCTCTCCGTCCGCGTTTTAAGCTAATTTCTCAGGAACTAGATTTTTCCCGGGAAAACGGCTTATATCGTTGGATTCGTATTCAAATGGACTACATTTTAGAATTTTTTAATCAAAATCGTCGGAACCGTTTTCGAGAAATAATTTTTTTTCATGATTTTTCAGAGTTTTTGGGGGGTAGCGCCCCCAAATTTAGAGCTAAAATTCATTTCTCGATTTCGCCTCGGGGTATGATTTTTCTGAACATGTATGCCAAATTTCGTCAAAATCGGCCCAGTAGTTTAGGCTCCAGGCGTCTGCACAGACGACAGACGACAGACGACAGACAGACAGACGTTTTTTAAAAACCACTTTTTTGAACTCAGGGGACCTCATAACGTGTAAATCCATCAAAATCTGAAAATCGAATTTTTGCGCCATTACAATACTTTCTCTTTATATGAGAAAGTAAAAATAAGGCGGCTTTCACACCGAAGTAACAAGTCGCAGGTTGCATGCGTCCTAGTAACACCGGATTATCTAAGGAGTCGAGGTAATTGAACGATAGCCTAAGATGCAAGTGCGACGTGCATCCTGAAAGCAAGTGCGGCAAGTGCGACTCGAGAACCAGTCCGGTGTTTAAGTTGCTAGCATCCTACTACTAGGACGCATGCAACCTGCGACTTGCTACTTCGGTGTGAAAGCCGCCTAAATGTATGTTTGTGCTAATGTTGAAGATAAACAAATGGGCTCAAGGTTGAAACTCATATGGGACCAACAATGGGCTAATTTGTGACCTACCATACAAATTTCAATAAAATAAGATGAGTAGTTTTTAAGATATGTTGGTTCGCAAAAATTGACCAGCAGACCGACACAGAACTAAAAATTTTCCCTAATGTCTAAAACGTATTTCTGTCTTGTAATTTTTGAAATTGTTCAAGAAATTGTTGTTGTAATAGTTCTTCAGAACGATCACATAGCTTCCGTTACCTTCGGTAAGATCAGAATTGCTAGCAGCTAACTTCCTACCTGTAATTATAAGAGGTTATTAAATAATAATAATTATTCATTTTTATTTCAGGTAAGGGCTCATATCTATATTTGCTGGAATACTCGTGAAAACTCAGGTAGATTAATGTTTTTATAATTCCTTCTGTTTTATTACATTTTCATTTTAACCCTTTAAAAGGTTATTAGCGCATTAATATAGGTTCAATGCCTGCGTTTTATACGCGCTTCAAAATACTCTATAGGCTGTCATAACATGACGCGAGAAAAGTTGGTTCCAAACCAACTTTCTCGCGTCAAAGTTAACCTTAATGAAACCTTCCTGTACTCTTCCTTCCTGTTCATTAATTTGATTTCATTTTTGAGTCATCTATTTACATAGTAAATATTAAATACACACTATTTTATAATTTTACAAGCATCTTTTTATACAGTTAATATACTATTTGAATAATATATTTGGCTTTGTTTATAACCTGAACGGAACACTGCGCAGGTACACAAGTAAGGAAGGGTGGGGGAAAACACTCAGTGACGTCTCCCCGGCTTCATGAATGCATTTTTATCTATATAGCCCAAACGCGCGTAAAAAAAACGCATGCTATGAACCCACCTTTATTATCTATGTATGTTCCTAGTAATTAGCAGTTGGATGGAACTCAATGTGTCCTGGGAAACAAGAAATTTCCCACCCTCTTCCTATATCACCTGCTCAGCCCTAGTCTGAGTAGGGGAGGGGGTTGTATGCAGTACCATATTATATAGTGACATAACTTATGTCATATAAGTATCTAACCAGGTTCGTAGGCAAAACAGTGGACCTATATAATTACGACACAATTGTGCGTTTGTCTGTCTGTCGACAATGCTTTCTCCGTCCTTTATATTTATAACTGATAAGGGTTATCCTAGTGCCTAGACGCACATCTGAGAACATCCGGACTTTTGCTTGGACTCTGTTCTAGACTTGGTTTCAAATCCCGGCAAGAAAGGTGTTCATTTTATCACAACTTTACTATGTTTTTATTTGAAACCCGTCCGTCAACCAACTTTGATTTATCTATCAAAAGGATACACCGGAGATTTTCTTTGCTATTACACACTGTCCAAAATAAGTTAGATGCGTTTTAACACATAAATTATTATGTTTTGCTTGTAATTGAATGGTTAGGAGCTTGCCAAGATATTGGGACTTTCGGATACTGCCAACAGGGGCATTTTTTACGGTCATTGCTGCGGAGTCAGTATGTTCTCGGTATGGTGTCTGGGAGAGTACCTGCAGGTATATAAGGTTAGCGCGGTACTCAGCAGGTACGGAGGTCCGATCCTGCCCTCAGCTTCTCTGATTCTTTGTATTATACGTTCTGTTCAGTCAGTGTGTGTGCTGGTTCGCACACAAGAACCCCTGCTGTATAGGTGGCCAACCTTAGACTTCCTTTTTTACTTTTCCTCACTACTAATAGTAGGAAAAGTATTGTTTTCACCAACATTTTTTTTTCTAAATTTCAACGGAATTATCCGTTTTAGGCGTTTTTAAGACCTCCTGAGTGGTTTTCAGCTTGACGTATCGTATGTATGTGTGTTATCATCGTAGCGCCCAAGGTATTTAACCTAGAGAGTTGAAACTTGGCAGAAAAATCAGTCCTAACCTGTAGTTGTGCCGCCCGGAAAATCAACTTTTTCCGCCATCTTGAACCCAGTTTGCGGAGTCAACAAAAATTTAAAAAAATCGAAAATGGTCCTGATCGAGTTAAAAATTGGCTCGAATGTACCTCTCTGTATGACAAACAAGCCCACTAAATTTCATTTTGATTTTGAAGTTATAAATTTTTGTATTTTTAAACTTTGACGGTTAATAATACTGAAAGTATAAATAGGTTTTTGACATATATCATATCGTTGGAACCGGAAAAAATTAAGGAACAAATATAAAAAACCCGATGAAATTCCATTAATTAGTTTAAAAGTTATAAGTGAATATAATTATTTATTAGTGTGATAATTTTGATGACGTCAAAGTTTGTTTACATCTGTCAAAATACCGTCAAACTTCAAATAATTACATAAAATATAGCTATTAAAAATAAGGTTATTTCTGAGGAATGATAATAAAGCAGTTAGTTCAGAACGGTCACCCATCCAAGTACTGATGTCTAATGCTGCTTCCTCCTGCTGCTTCGCAGCAGGAGAGGCTACTTTAGTGGCCTCTGAAGTGAGGAAAAGTTCCAAGGTACCCCGTCGCTTATTTTTTAAGATAATGAATATCTTGATAAAATTTGAGCTAAAGATTACGTGTGGACAATAAAAATTAATGATTTTTTTCAACGCTATTTTTAGTTTTAATTCAAATAACTGTTTTTAAGGAACTTTTCATAAGTCGCATATTTTTGTGACAAAATAAATGTTTCCCAACCCTCTAAAAAATCTTAAAAACTTTATCTTAAAAATGAAGTGTCTGGGCTAGACACTTGGGAGTAGTTTCATCACGTTTGGACAATATTAATGCATATAAAGGAGTTTACGTCGTTATAATAAATGGCTCAAGTTCAGTTATTACCAAAATAAACTTTTGAATTGTTACCATTTTGATATGGCTGGGCCGGTTATGTTGGTTAACGAACTCGTTCGGTTTTTTAAATTACCTAAGGGCACTTTGTGTGTATTCAAAGCACATGCTTGGCAGTTTTATTTATTTTGAGGGTCCAGAGTCATTGTGGTCCTAAAGGCACTGGTCACTTCTGTTCGGCCATCTACGAATCAAGTTTTGTGGTTTCGGGTTCGATCCCGCGCCAAGGCACTTCTATTAAAATGGCTATTGATCACACCATATTGACTCTAGTGGTACATTAGTATATAAAGTGTCTGAACTCCATACAGAATTAGTAACAAAGGCCCAACTAATTGGCCAAATTGCTATATTCCAACAACTGGTTCATGTTCCCCATATGACTTTTATTCTGTAAATTACTTTTTTTTGTAACATTTCTGCTGAAACAATATTCTGCATTTCTTATTTCTGCTGATTGCAAAAGGCAATTTTCATCATTCTCTTCTTACATCGGGACTTAACATTCATCTAACATAACTTCTTCATACTCTCTACGAACTAAGTCTCATCAAGTACAAAAAGACTTACTTAAACTTACTTCTTATAAGAGAAATGGAAAAAAAACAAAAGAAACAAGGAAAACATTTCAACTGATTTCAATCTTTACCAAGTCCAATAGATGTTAGTGCAGTTGCTGCTTTTATAGAATGCGTTTTGTTATTTTGCTGCATATATTGTACTTTAGCTTTAGTTGGTTTGATTCTTCAGACTGTTAGTATTTGTTTAGAAAATAATAGACAAGGAAAAAGATCTTGCTGATATTAACTTGTATAGGTTCGCGATTGTTTTTCTGTTTTTGTTTTTTTCCTCCGCATTAGTTCGATCTGTAAAAGAGAGTTCATTGTCCTAGATCAACTATTTTTTTCCAGTCTCGATCATGAAAAGAAACCGTGAGGTGTTTTTCTTTCTTTTTTTATCTTTAAATAGAAACCGAAATACAGAGATTAACTCTCTCACTCTAAAGATGAAGGAAATTAGATTATTAGTCTTTCTGTTTTTTTTTTTTACAAATGCTAAGTTTTTTTGTTTTTTACTTTTTATATTCCTTACTAGTTTAGTTGAGGTTATTTTTAAAAATGATTCTTCTATTTTTTTAGTCAATGAAGAAGAGAACCAGAAAATGATCTTTTAATTTCTATGGCTTTCTCATAATATAGCTAAAGTAATCTAAAGTAGCCAGCTCTTAAAATATTGTATGTTTTTCCTACTCTTAATATTTGGTTGTTTTGACTGAGATTTTGTAGTACCATTTCATTATTATGAATATAGAGGTTAATAAAAAGTAACACAACAGTATTGTCGCCACAATTGTATATAATTAAACATACACATTTATATCATCATGAGTGAAAGACTACTAGGCTTCATATTTTCATATCAATCAGTCATATTTACTTTACAAGCGTATGACTTAAAATGACAGTACTAAGTGGGGGTAGAATAGGGCTATCGAAGGATTAAGGAACCAAAAGGTAAGGGATATGGAGGCATTCAGGCAAAACATTATTTGACATTTTCATGTCTCGGGCTAGAATTTTGTGTATAAGTAAATACTTTGGTGCCTTTTAAGAATATGTGGTTGGTTGTTCGTTTGCGGGACATAGCTTGGCAATAGGCGTTAGAAATAAACAAGTCAAGTGTGTGCTAGTCAGCACACAGCATGGGGCACCCTTTATGTTTGGCAATGTAATTTTCATGATCCTGAGTACGAACTTAGTTAGAAGACCAAAAATCAAGTTGATGATAGTTTGTCACTTAATAGGTGACCTCTTTGATTTGGATTAATATTTGTCTAACTAACCTTAATAATATTACGCTTATGGCTTATATACCAATTCTGTTTATTGAAAAATCATTTACCTCCGTGGTGTAATGGTTAGCATTCATGCCTGCTGAATCAGAGGTCAGTGGATCGAGACTCGTCCAAGTGAAAGATTTTTTACAGGTAAAAAATCTTTCACTTGGACGAGTCTCGAAACACAAACTTGGTTTCACGATTTCGTTTCATGCAAGCCAATCTACTCAATCGTGCCTAAAAATGTTTTACATCAAACAAAAATGTCAAACAAATGTCTAACGCATTATTATCTAGGTAATTTTGAATTTAGTGACGTAAAAGAAAAAATAATATTATTTTTTACTACGTTTTTATTAGCTTGCTTTCTTGTTTGTTTGTTTGTTTGTCCAGTACAAATATTGAAATCGATTTTTAACTAACTTCCCGAGTAGCTAAACATTTGAAACTTTTAGAATAGCTCAGAACACTATGACAATGCATTATTTTAATACTTCTAGCCATCTTTCAGCAGAATTTAATTAGTTTTCAGCAAATTTTGCTGTATGGAAAGTTAGTTCGGAAAAAATCCGCAAGTTATTTTATTTGTTTTGACATATCCCATAGTATTTATACAATCTTCATTTTGACGGGTTTCAAATTTGTGATTTTTTATTAAGAGGTAAACATTGAATGACAGCGAAAATAAAGTAAACAAAGAAATAAATTAATTGACGTGTGACAAATTCGGAACTATGTATTTTTTTTCACTAACATTATATATAACAATGACAATTATATTATCAACATTACATATGATTCAACAGAAAATTTAAAAACGTAGTATATAAAAAAGTTCATTTTATCTTGTAATTTTTAGAATCATCACGATGAACATCTGATCAAAAACATCAGAGACTAAGCTAACGTTTCAGAATAGTATATTTTTCGTTATCAGGTTGTATATAGTGAAAAGATTACATTTTTACAAATTTCAATGGTGCTTTATCTAAATTCTCTCTCTTTACCCTGTTTTTGAACTCTCCGACATTCTTGTCACACGGCCAAATCAACGGAGCCGAAATTGTTCGATACAAAAATGGATACACGCTAGATATTGTTAAGAATGTATCAAACTGAAGTTTTCTTTTGAGTTTATTTACTTGACTTATTTCAAAAAACAGATAAAAATATATAAATCTAAACCACATGACGAACGTTTTGTACACGACAGCTTAAAATTAAAACTAAAACCAGTTTAGTCTGATATCATAGAATGCTATAATGACAACAAATGTTCTAGTCTCGTAACTGTATAATGTTTTGTCTATTAATATCACATACCCATAATACCATCCTCACTAGAAATAATCTTTGTGACATTTAGACATATTATTGTACACATACCTTTAAAAATAAGAAAATACAGTATTATTTAATCTACTTATTTTTCGTTTAGAATATTGTAGAATGGAGATTATTATTTCATATATATATATATATATATATATATATATATATATATATATATATATATATATATATATATATATATATATATATATATATAGATATAGATATAAACTATTTAAGATATAGAGATATGTCAGTGTATACATTTTTTTTCTTTATTAAAATTATAGGGTTTAAACTTCCAAAGGAGTTAATAAGGGAAATACTTCTGTACAATGTTATTTCTATTTTTTTTCTTCAATGTATATGACTTTTTAAGAAATGTTGTTTGTATTTAAATGTAAATTCCATGTTTACAAAACTATTATTTTTAAAGTACACTTTGCTGTACCGAGAAAATATTTGTAATCTTTACCACTTTAAAAACAATCATTATCAAATATTTAAAATTACATAATATTTAAAATAAATAATTATATAATTTTTAGTAAAAAATTTTAAACCAAAGACCCCCCCCCCCCTTATTTTAAATTAAAATTATTTTAAATCTCTTTACTTTTTGTTTTTTTCCGTGAGTTGATAAGACGGAAGGTTTACTTCTGGTTATCTCTAGTCAAATTTTTAAACATGTTAATTTGTTAATTTTTATTAATTTGTTCTCGTCTTTTGTTATTTTTAATTACATAACATTTAGTAAGTGTTGACTGTGATGTATGACGAAACCACTATGTGGTCTATATATAACTTTTTTTCTTACTTCTTGTTAAAGAGTTGTTTACGTAATCTTCTTAAGGTAAGAATTTGAGACCTTGCTTTTATTTTCTGACAATTATTGTATTTTAAGTCATGTAAATTGAACATTTATGGTAATTTTAAATTTTTCGATGTTTTTAGGCATGAATATGCCCCGGAGTGGGGCGAAATATAGCCAAATTTAAGAAATATTCACCTTATTGTTTATTACCACCCTTGATCGACCCACATTAAAACGAAGATTAAAAGAAGGGACAAACCTAACTACTATACATCATTATCAAAGAATACGCTTAGATTTTTGTAAATTAAAAAATACTTTCTTTTGCTTCCGAGCTTACCAAAGTTTACGGAAGAATTGTTATAATTCTGAAACATGACATTATTTTGTCTCCGAATTGAAACATTCCAAGACTGAAAATTTGTTTTAGACATCAAGTAACATTTTTGGCCTCGTGTCTGTCTATCACTTTAAAATCCTTGCGAATCAACAAAGTGGGAAAAACAAATTTGGATGGTATAGGTCCTATAGTCCAGGAGATAGCGTGCAAAAAAGTGTCTGACTAACATCAAGCTAGAATTTTGTATACAAGTCAATCTTTTAGCGCCTTTTAAGAATATGTGTTCGGCTAAGTTCGTCTGCGGGACGTAGCTTGGCAATAGGCGTTTGAAAAAAACAAACCGGTGGAGAACGGCCATGTCTCACCACTTATGGTGGACAATGTGATTTTTATGATCCTGAGTACAGAATTAGTTAGTAGACCGAAAATCAAGTTGGTGTTAGTTTGTCCCTTGACAGGTGACCACGTTGATTTTTTGTAATATTTGCATAACTAATCTATCAAGTGTGAAAATAACATCAACTTGATTTTTGGTCTACTAACTAATTCTGTACTCAGGATCATGAAAATCATACTGTCCACCATAAGTGGAGAGACATGGCCGCTCTCCACCGGTTTGTTTTTTTCAAACGCCTATTGCCAAGCTATGTCCCGCAGACGAACTTAGCCGACCACATATTCTTAAAAAGCGCTAAAAGATTGACAAAATTCTAGCTTGATGTTAGTCAGACATTTTTTTTGCACGCTATCTCCTGGACTATTAATCAACCTTCTTCGGCCATTAGGTTCTCTTCCATATGCTCAAAAACATTATTTTAAATATACCTATATCTTTAAAATCATCTGATTTTAATGAAATTTGGATGGTTTGTCGAAAGTGGACTGCAGATGGCACCAGATTAATTTAAATCCTCTGCGCTCTTTAGCTTTTGCATAATTGATACTTTAATACTTTAATTGATGTAAAAAATCAAAACAATTTTGGCAAATTAAAAAAACGGGGGAAAACAACTAAATAAATTAGACAATATTGGCTTGTCAAAGCATAAACTTAATTAAGTACTTGATAGGATGCTAGGATGCTATGTGTCACACTAAGTGACAGTTTATTTTATTTAACTAGGCATCGGTTTTCAGCCTAAAATTTCTAGGTAAATTTGAAGCTCACATTTGTGTGAACGCTTAGACAGGTAACTTTCCTACTAAATTTGCCTGAGTATTGATACAAGGAACATATTTACTAAACTTACTTGTGTGAACGTTACTCACACTGACAGACAGACACGGTTCTTATTCTTTTGGATTAATTTCTGGATTCTTGGGATTAATTTCCCTTATTCCCCAAGAAAACATATATCAACAATTTGATTCAGTATCCGGTCCAACTTCAATTACAATGTCAATCAAAATAATATAGAAAAAATAAATGAAAGATTCTTTTTCTTTTTTTCATTCAATAATTCGTAAAATGTATTTTTTAAAAAGAGGAAGAAAATTCGATGAATCCACCCTTCCCTCAATTTACTTTCCACACGATTCGTTCTATTTTCCACGTTCCATTATTGCTTTCGAGTTCTGTTCCGCTTTGATTTCCATCATCTTTAGAAGGGGGGTGAGTTGCTTCCATTATTGCTTAATTACCAAATATAAAGGGAAATAACTTCTCCCTTCCCCCACTCCTTTTTCCCTGTCAAGGTTTTGACCTTTCCCTAATTCCCCGAGTAAAGTTCGCTCTTGTAGAATTATAGCCCCCCCTCCAAATTCCAAAAAGGTCTGTTGTTTAATTACGACTTCAGGGCCACGCCCCTACACAATTATTTTTTTATTATCATCAATAAAAAAAAAGTAAAGCAAATAAATATTAAGACTCTTTAAAGTAATTAAGTTTTTTTTTGTTTAATTAAAATTTATCATTCCGATTAATTAATTTATTTTCCTCTCGCTTAGATTTCTACCGTAAAGGGGGGGGGGGGGAGATTGGGTTTAATCAACCGAATGATTTATTGACATTGATTTTTTAAATTATGTAATTTGATTTGATTCTTTTAATTTCATACAGGTTTTCATTTTGGTTTTAAAATGAATAATCTCTGTCAGGTGTTCTTCGAATCTCTCCAATCTTTATGTCTGTCTCAAGTATCCTTCTAAACTCTCCATTTTGTGTGTCTTTCTACCTGTCACAACCTCCATTTCATCAAGTATCATTCTTAATTCTCCATTTTGTGTGTCTTTCTACCTGTCACAACCTCCATTTCATCAAGTATCATTCTTAATTCTCCATTTTGTGTGTCTTTCTACCTGTCACAACCTCCATTTCATCAAGTATCATTCTTAATTCTCCATTTTGTGTGTCTTTCTACCTGTCACAACCTCCATTTCATCAAGTATCATTCTTAATTCTCCATTTTGTGTGTCTTTCTACCTGTCACAACCTCCATTTCATCAAGTATCCTTCTAAACTCTCCATTTTGTGTGTCTTTCTACCTGTCACAACCTCCATTTCATCAAGTATCATTCTTAATTCTCCATTTTGTGTGTCTTTCTACCTGTCACAACCTCCATTTCATCAAGTATCATTCTTAATTCTCCATTTTGTGTGTCTTTCTACCTGTCACAACCTCCATTTCATCAAGTATCATTCTTAATTCTCCATTTTGTGTGTCTTTCTACCTGTCACAACCACCATTTCATCAAGTATCATTCTTAATTCTCCATTTTGTGTGTCTGTCTATCTGTCACAACCACCATTTCATCAAGTATCATTCTTAATTCTCCATTTTGTGTGTCTGTCTATCTGTCACAACCTCCATTTCATCAAGTATCTTTCGAATCTCTCCAGGATGGAGAGATTTTATGATTCTGTGATTCTTGTACGGGAATAAATTATTCAATGCATTCCCGAGCCATTTTGCAACACTTGCAAAATAAACTAGGGTAAATAAGCACTATAATCATTTATATTATCGCATATTGTTGATGACGACAACTCACCTCGAAATGATTTGTTATTGGCTAAGCAAAAGGAACCACATTTATTCCAATAAAAATGAATGTTTGTTTTGATTTGTTGGTCTTTATATATACCTTATAAGTTATCTAATTTAATTTACTTAATTTTCCTTTTTTTCTTAAAATAAAATGAAGTACGCTGCCACTGGCTTAATGGCTCGTTCTAAATTTACAAGAACGGCTGGCCGTACTGGACTGACGTTAAGTTAGGATTTCAAAAGGTCGGATCCGGAAAATCCGGGAAAGAATAGGCCGCCACCCACGATCTGGTAAATCTGTCCGGAAACACGGATCCGACAAATCTAATGACTTCTCATTTTTACTTTTTCATGTAAAGAGAAAGTATTGTGATGGCGCGAAAATTAGATTTTGATATTTTGATGGATTTACACGTTTTGAGGTCCCCTGAGTCCAAAAAAGTGGTTTTTAAAAAATGTCTGTCTGTCGTCTGTCGTCTGTGCAGACGCCTGGAGCCTAAACTACTGGACAGATTTTGACGGAATTTGGCATACATCAGAAAAATCATACCCCGAGGCGAAATCGAGAAATTAATTTTAGGGGCGCTGCTCCCCAAACTCTGAAAAAACGTGAAAAAAAATTATTTCTCGAAAACGGTTCCGACGATTATGATTAAAAAATTCTAAAATATAGTTCATTTAAATACGAATCCAACGATATAAGCCGTTTGCCCGGGAAAAATCTAGTTCATGAGAAAAAAGCTTAAAACGCGGACCGAAAGAGCCCGGGTTCGATTCCCCGCTCGGGAGAAGTTATTTTTATGATACATTTGAATGAAATGCACAATAATAATTAAATTTACATACGAAAACTAATAAATGGAAAACACTGGACTAAATAATTATGAACTCGTATATGAGAAAGTTTGTCTGAGTTGTCTCGGACCGATTTTTTTCTCTGTATTATCTCCTTTATATTTTATATACATTTTAAAGAAGGTGTCTTAATGAGTGCATATACAAGATACAATATTATATTTTTTCATAAAAATATGTGATATTTCAACCCTTTTTATGTTTCGTTCTTGTACCTGTCTGTCACTCTGTACGGTTCAAATCACTTTTGAATTAAAGGAGATAAAAACATGAAAGTTTCCAGTATTAAAGATCGTTTTGACGCGCACACAGGAAAAATATAGCGAACTCGAAATGATAAGCTGTTCAAATTCAAAATGGCAGGTAGATCATGTCACGCGATTTTGTTTTTTTTTAATTTTGAGTGGGGTGTCAAATGGAAGGCATTAAATAGTAGATTACAAAAATATATAACACTTGTATAAGTTGTTTCATTTTTCATGCCATTTTGTCAAAAAGCATCAACATTTTGCTTGCCCCCCTCCCCCTTATTCCAACTAATTTCGTGTTCACAATCCCCACACCCATGATGTGAGACTTCATGCACAAACAATTTTTTGTGATATTCTTAAATCTCTTTGGCTATTCATGCTGTTCCTTTAATAAATAAAAGTTCACGTATGATGTTTACTTAAGGTAAAGTCGTCAAATTCATTCTAAACACACCGAACAGTCTGATGCTGAGTCCTCAAGTTCTTCCTTATGACTATGACTTTTTCAATTCAATTCCGATTGTATCAACTGCCCATCTGCTTTTGGAAAAGTCAGCAGATTTACGGGATCATGTATTGGTCGCTTCTAAAGACGCAGTCTTTCCCTAAGGCTACGGCCGCACTAGAGCTACCTCGCTTGGAGCCTAGCGGCTTGGTGAGTCGCCATGTAAAACAGAATGGACTATTCGTCTAGCGACTCGCTAGGAAACTCGCCTAGTAACCAAGCGCGCGGTGTGGCCGGTCTCATATGTTCTAGAAGGTTGGTTCACATGGATTACACGCCTGGCGACTCTCCAAGCCACTAGGCTCCAAGCGAGGTAGCTCCGGTGTGGCCGCTGTCAATCCAGGTGCCTAGTGGCCTAGCGACTCGCCAAGCCACTACAGTCTTCGCACAACTAGAGTCGACGCGTTGACAGCGCGGGAAAAACTAGCAAAAGGGGGGACGAGCCAATGAGAGCTTGAGATTTTCCCGGACAAAAGGTCGGGCCAACTAGGCAAAGATAAATGTCTCTAGTGGAGGGGAGAGGCCCTCTGGATAACAGTATAAGAAGGCTTCGTAGTGGCTTTATTTTTTTCCCCACAGAGATTGGCCAATCTGTGTGTCACTCAATTTCCCGCGCTGTCAACGCGTCGATTCTAGTTGTGCAAAGACTGTAGGCTCCAAGCGAGGTAGCTCCGGTGTGGCCGCTATCAATCCAGGTGCCTAGTGGCCTAGCGACTCGGCAAGCCACTAGGCTCCAAGCGAGGTAGCTCCGGTGTGGCCGCAGCCTAAGAAGTTTGATGTGTCTAACTGACGTTGCTGAGAAGTTTCATTTGATTACAGTTTAAAATCGATATTTGTTTGTTGGTTGGTTCGTTATTTATTCAATGTTTGCTTAAGGAGGAGTTAGTAGGAAGTATTTTACAAGAGTTTTGGTTTTACCTGACAGGTAATGTGTTGGGAGTTTTCATCAGGTTTATTACTTATGAAGTAGAAGGAGGGTATATATCTGTAGTCGGCATGTTTCCCTATGTTATTACTTCGGTATTTACTCAGTTCTTAAAACCTTTCCTGAGTTACTTCTTCCCTTCACCCCGAGTTACTTTTTCCCCCCGTGCAACATTAATTAACGAGATGGTAGCTGAGGAAAACTGAAAAGCGTCCGTAGATTTCAACACTGTTAGAGGTAGCGCCCTTCTTCCTCAAAGATTTATAGCTTTTCATTTCCTTCGGCCTTTTATACACAAGAGGGCGCTTTTTGGGGAAGGGTGGTACGCCCCTTTTTGCCTTTTAGTATTCCCAAGGACACTAAACTAACAGCTGAGTCCTCTACATTCTTCTACAATTCAAACCCTGAACGAAACTCGACGATTATCCCTTTATTTGTTTTCGTAAGTCGAGCTCGTCTTCTTAATCTCTGTTTCCTACTTCTTACCTTCCTTCATTTTAAAATTAACTATTTCCTTCCGCTCCTCCTAGTTGTTTCTTTTAATAAAAGGTGTATAAAAATAACAGTCTTATTTTAAACATTATTCCTTTATTTTATCTCCTTTTTTCTATTTTTTCTCTCTTTTTGAAATTTTATAAAGTAAGGGAAAGGAATAAGTTAAAAGCAGTTCTATAGAAAACCTTTTTTTTGACTTCAACACTTTATCAACACTAATGGAATAAAATTATTAATTCTCCTTCTGTAAATTATCATGTTTAAATAGTTGAAGCGAGCTTCTTACATTCAAAAAGAGGTCGGGTTCGATTCCTTGCCGAGGAGAAGTTATTTTGTATCATACATTTTAATAAAATGTTCAATAATAATTAAATGTATCTATAAAAACTAATAAATGAGAAAAAATGGGCTAAGTAATTATGAACTCGTATATTTATGAGAATTTTGTCTAAGTTGTCTCGGACCGATTTTTGAAATAAATAATATATATGTATATACACACACACACACACACATACACACACACATATATATATATATATATATATATATATATATATATATATATATATATATATATATATATATATATATTTAAGAGAACTCCTGCAACTGTACTCGGGAGTTACTTTTAGAGTTTACTTTTTTCAGAGTCTGCAGGAATTTTCCATAATTTTCTACCGTTTTCGAGACATATTATGCTCTCTTTTACTTAAAATTTCCGGTGTTATATGCTCATTTTTCCCTGATGATGGCAACATCATAAAGTTGGCGAAACGTTAGCTTATGAAATTGTGAAGTTCTTAACACCTTACCCTGACCGTTCCCCCGAGTCGAGTTGCGGGAGTTATCTTATATATATGTGTATATCTTCGGTCGAGTTGAGTCGCCTGGTGTATACACGCATATATATATATTTAATAATTAAAAATTAATAATTAAATTCTCTACTGTAAATATAAACAAAAACAAACTAATCTCAGGTTTCGGTCCCAAAAATCTTCACTGTGTTACATCCCGACTTTTCTTTATTTGTATATTGTTAATCGACGCTTTAAGAGCTTTAATTGCAATTAAATTTATTTATATTATGTTTCTACGATTCACCATTGTTAAAAATCATGTATTATGATTTCTGTTAGATATAAAATAAAAGCGGAAAAGAAAATCTGCAGAATAGTGATATTGAGGTGAAAAGAAGCGGAATATTTAGGTGGGACGGTGCACGTAGTCATTGCCTACGTGCTTTTCTATCTGACACATTCAGTTTTCTTTTTTTGCCAATAAATCAACTCAAAATAGAAAATTTCAAACCAAGAACGTTTTCACGGTTTGTGGCTTACTAGGTCAAAAATTAGTTCTACTTTTCTGTTTCTTATGACCATGATAATAATTGTGATTGAAGCATTGATGAATCTTCAATCATGGTTTCAATCATCAATAATCAATTAGTGATGATTGATCACACTCCTTAATGTTAATTTAAGCAAATCGTCGAGGTGACTCTAGATCGTAGGTTGGGTCCCGTGCCATGATATTCTAAATTGCATCTATGAATCGCGGACGGAGCAGGGCGAGGGACCCCCCTATGGGGGACTCTTCCCTCCACGCTTTGACGCACGCTTATATAGCTCACTAATTACCACACCATGCTCGCTTCGGCGGTACAATGTACAAATGTATGATGTGTGAAATAGCTGGAACTCTCCACCACGGGGCGTAAAAAGGGCCTAATTGCAAGGTTCGAACAATTGGTTCGTCCTACCCGTTCTAGTAGGAACTACTAGACTACTACTACTACTAAGCAATCGTCATTTTTCTGTTATCACTACCTATGTGTGTTTCTAGTTAACCATTAAATGGAGAAGGCATCATTATTAATAGTCGCTTTATGTATATTTTTTTTTATGTATATCATGTTTATTTAATAAAAAACAACATAGTTTAACCAAATAGTTTCGTATTATCAGCAGGGTATATAAAGATTATAAACTGCTGTAGTAAAATTAGTATCTTTACGTAGTGAAGTTTGAAAGGGTTTTCTGAATAAGGGTTTGATGAAACCTTGTTTGAAGGATAATACGGTCAATGTTTTACTTCCACAACTTGATGCAATTTCATTGGTGTTTAATAGTGATATGAGTTTTCTGATGAAACCTTGTTTGAAGGATAATACGGTCAATGTTTTACTTCCACAACTTGATGCAATTTCATTGGTGTTTAATAGTGATATGAGTTTTCTGATGAAACCTTGTTTGAAGGATAATACGGTCAATGTTTTACTTCCACAACTTGATGCAATTTCATTGGTGTTTAATAGTGATATGAGTTTTCTGATGAAACCTTGTTTGAAGGATAATACGGTCAATGTTTTACTTCCACAACTTGATGCAACTTCATTGGTGTTTAATAGTGATATGAGTTTTCTGATGAAACCTTTTTAGAAGGATGTGACATTCAACGTTTCGCTTCCACAACTTGACGCAACTTCAGTTGTATTGGAGGCCGTAATACTGATGATCTAAGCAATAGCAAGTATTCGAATACAACATCTCCTTTTTGTTGACAACAAGGTTACAAATATAATAATTACAAGATAAAAAGAACTTATTATATACCTACTATGTTTTTAAATTTTCTGTTGACTAAATAAAAAATCATAAATTTGAAACCGCGTCAAAATGAAGATCGTAAATATGGGTCATGTCAAAACAAATAATAAAAACTTTCTTTTTTCTCCGAACTAACTTTCCATACAGCAAAGGTTGCTGAAAACGAATTTCATTCTGCTGAAAGATGGCTAAAAGTATTAAAATAATGCATTGTCATCGTGTTCTGGGCTATTCTAAAAGTTTCAAATATCTAGCTACTCGGGATGTTAGTTAAAAGTTGATTGCAAGATTTGTACTGGACAAACAAACAACAAACAAGAAAGCAAGCTAATAAAAACGTAGTAAAAAAAAGAGCTTTTGGTCATGCTCAACACTTCTGAAGATGGTTTCAATTTGTAGAACCGAAACGTCGGACTTAAATCAAACATTTCACTAAAAAACCAACAGATTTATGGTTAAAATTATTCTTGGTAGCCTACGCATATTATTGTTGTTAATATTGCGTTATTCTCCATCCTCGCTTATTTCATTTGCTTACCAAAATGTTTTGTGGTGTTGCTGAATTTTTTAAGCATTCAGGATACTTTATCCTGCCGAATCCTGTTTTAATTTAATTCGTCACGGAGACTCCGACAGAAGATCATAAGGACGGACGATGATAAAAGGAAAAAGCCCTTAGGGTTGGTTGGATGTTTTAAAGGCTCGCCCGTCTTTAATATCTGGTGCTGTAATATTCATAGAGGCGGGCATTATCTGAATGAGGCTGAGCTACCCATGAATTATTGAGAGGCGCTGAACTACCCCCTAACTCACCGTAACGCTTTCAACAACACCCCCTTCAACATAATACTTCTCCCTGTCTTACAATTCCACATCTAGAGTGCGCCACCTTCCTAACATCTTCTTGTTCTCTGTTGTCATAATATAAGTTGGCTCCTGCCTCTTTATCTCTTATTTTCAAATAAAACATTTTTTTTCACCTAAACAAAATATTATAGCCCTTTTTTAAGGTTCCTTTTAAAGTAGCAGGAGTGTTATTTTATATACATGCCGGTTCTTTTAAATCACAATCAACAAAGTTTTAAGTTATTAAAGGACAAGAGATCCGGTGCATCACCAAGCTTCCGCTTCCAGTAGTGGAAGCGAAACATTAATATCAATAATCTCTTTATGTTTTACTAATCGCAAAACTCTAGAAATCTGTCAATATAAAAAAAAAATACAATTTTTTGTACTTCGACCCCTTCGTGATGCAGATTTTACCGGAAAATCTTGTTTTTGATCGTGTTTACTTTAAATTAAAATTTAGAATAATGCCAAGGATTAGAAATTGATTAAAAAAAATAAACATTCTTCACTTTATAAAAGTGATTATAAGTGCATCTAGTCGGAATAGAAAGGACAACGATGTAGTTTTATCTTTCGACTGAGTTAAGTCAAGTGGACCAGTGGAAATCCAATCGGTTATGTTTTAGTTTAGAATAAGCGAAAGGGGTTCTAGGGGTGGAGAGCAAGAGATAACGTCATATGTCAACCCCCCCCCCCCCGTCTTCTCATGTGTGGCGACAAAAAACACAAAGGATCCCCCCCCCCATTTTCCCCCCTTCGGATCGAAAACAAGAATGGACAAGTTGGACAGACGCGGAACATCTATTTTTGATTTGGACATCAAGCAGAGGGGTTTTCCGGGGGTTTCCCAGAGCTGTCCCCCATCTCTCTCTCGATACTGTACTTAGGAGTTTCCACGAATTACTCTTTTCCCTCGATCCAAAAACTTGGTAAATATTGAATAAAGAGAGAAGGAAAAAAAAGGTTTAATTGGGTTCGAAAAAGTGATTTTTTTTGGGTTCCTGATTGATTGAAAAAACATATTGTAATCGAGAGAATTTTCACTTCTCAAAAAATTTCCCTCCTATATCCATTTAGTTCTATTGTTTTTTTTTTTTTTTTTTTTTTTTTAATTTTTAAAGTAAAAAAAAAACTAAACAAATTAGACTGTATACTGTCAGGTGTTACATCTGTTTTTTTTTTGTTTTTTTGTTACCAAACATATACAATGAAAATCGGGGATTATGGGTGTTTCAATATCCTAATCAGTTACTGACTAGTGATGCGGTGCATAAAGAACTCGCATAGATTGAGGTATTACGAGTACATCACCCTTACTATGTTCTCAATATTGCTACCAGGATAATTTTTCGGTGAAAACCTAACATATTCTTATTCAACCTGAAAACAGGTTTAAAATCATTTTACGAAAAACAGCAATAAGAATAAGCTTACTTTTTAACACCCTCATCTCGGTCACATTTGTTGAAAACTTTGCTACTCATAAAGCCTTTTAAAACAATGTATGGTATATCATTCTGACTACAATCTTCCTCTTTAATCGTCATATTATAGGACCGAGATGCAAGTTCTCAGGAGCTAAAATGTTTTCCATTCATCCGTACATAATCCATATTTAATAAAGTCATTGCAGGCTCACCACGCTCACCAGTTGTTACCTATATAATCTTTATTTAATAATATTAATGCAGGCTCGCTACGCTCGCCTGGTTATATAGCGTTTGTAACTAATATTTATTTAATAATAGTAATACATGCTCGCTACGCTCGCCAATTTATACCGCATTTCTATATAATATTTATTTAATAAAAATATTGCGGGTTCGCTGCGCTCGCCTGTTTATATAGCATTTTTACATTATCTTTATTTAATAAAAATTATTGCAGGCTCGCTGCGCTCGCCTGGTTATAAAACATTTGTACGTAATATTTATTTAATAATATAAATACAGGCTCGCTACGCTCGCCGGTTTATACAACATTTCACATAATCTTAATTTAATAATGTTAATGCAGGCGAGCTTCGCTCGTCTGCTTATATAGCATGCATTTGTAGTAAATATTTTATTTAATAAAATGATTGCAGGCTCACTACGCTCGCCTGTTATAAAAGTAATATTATTGCAGGCTCGCTACGCTCGCCTGTTTATACAGTATTTCTACATAATCTTTATTTAATAATATTATTGCAGGCTCGCTGCGCTCGCCTGTTCATACAGCATACATTATTAGTAAATATTTTATTTAATAAAATGATTGCAGGCTCACTACGCTCGCATGTTATAAAATTAATATTAATACAGGCTCGCTACGCTCGCCTGTTTATACAGCATTTCTACATAATCTTTATTTATTAATATTAATGCAGGCTCGCTACGCTCGCCTGTTATAAAAGCATTTCTGCATAATCTTGATTTAATAATATTATTGCAGGCTCGCTGCGCTCGCCTGTTATAAAAGCATTTCTGCATAATCTTTATTTAATAATATTATTGCAGGCTCGCTACGCTCGCCTGTTATAAAAGCATTTCTGCATAATCTTGATTTAATAATATTATTGCAGGCTCGCTGCGCTCGCCTGTTATAAAAGCATTTCTGCATAATCTTTATTTAATAATATTAATGCAGGCTCGCTACGCTCGCCTGTTATAAAAGCATTTCTGCATAATCTTTATTTAATAATATTATTGCAGGCTCGCTGCGCTCGCCTGTTATAAAAGCATTTCTGCATAATCTTTATTTAATAATATTAATGCAGGCTCGCTACGCTCGCCTGTTGTAAAAGCATTTCTGCATAATCTTTATTTAATAATATTATTGCAGGCTCGCTGCGCTCGCCTGTTATAAAAGCATTTCTGCATAATCTTTATTTAATAATATTAATGCAGGCTCGCTACGCTCGCCTGTTGTAAAAGCATTTCTGCATAATCTTTATTTAATAATATTATTGCAGGCTCGCGGCGCTTGCCTTTTTATACAGTATTAGTACATAATCTGTAGCCTTTAAAATTCATTTAAACGATTTATAACATGTTATGCAGATATGTAAAACTTTTTTTTGTTTCTTTATATTGGCCGCCATTTTAAAAATATTATGTGTGAAATTTGAATAGTTGGATATTCCTTTTCTAGACTTCAAGAGCTTTAAATTGATGTATAACATGTCATACTGACTAAAAACTGTTTGTTTAGTCGTCCGCCATATTGACCGCCATCTTGAAAATATTAAGTGTAAAATTTTATTAGTTACATATTCTTATCCTCCTCTTAAAGGCCTTTAAAACGATGTATAACACATTATGCTGGATATAACTTTTTATTTTAGTCGTCCGCCATATTGGCCGCCATCTTGAAAATATGAACTGAGAAATTTTATTAGTTACATATTCTTTTTCATCTCTTAAAGACCTTTAAAACTATGTATAACACATTATGCTGGCTAAAACTTTTTTTTATAGTCGTCCGCCATATTGGCCGCCATCTTGAAAATATTAAATGTGAAAATGTATTAGTTACATATTCTTTTCCTTCTCTTAAAGATCTTTAAAACGATGTATAACACATTATGCTGACTAAAACTTTTTTTTTTGTCGTCCGCCATATTGGGCGCCATCTTGAAAATATTGAGTGAGGAATTTCCAAAAACTATACACTTCTCACAAATGCTGAGATGCATATATGTGCCAAATTTCGTTGAAATTTATCAATTTTTACTCCAGTTATCGTTAGACAAACAAACAAACACACAAACAAACAAACACACAAACTTTTCAAATCCCAAGTCTCTGTAATGAAGAACTCACTGCGCTCGTTCAATAAAAGCAAGAAGTTTTAGGTTTCTGTACGAAGTTAAAAAAAGAACTCTTATATAACCGGCTCTGTCTGTCTGTCTGTCCGTTGGCATGTTTCAATTCATAAACCGATAAACTACTATAGCTAGGAACATGAAATTCGGCACACAGGTTCATCTCGGCATTTGTGACAACTGTACACCTTTTGGATTTTTCTACTTAATATTTTTAAGATGGCGGCCAATATTGGGGGGACTAAAAAAAAAAGGTTGTAGTGACCATGACACGTTGCATATCAATTTAAAGGTCTTGAAGTGTAGAACAAGAATATGCAATTATTAAAATTTTACACTAAATAATTTTAACATAATCGTACAGAAACCGGCGAATATTGCCTCACGTACTTTTATGTGAAGCGCGCCTTACTTGCTTTTTTTTAAATATTCTAGTTATTTTCTTCTTACTTTTTGCTTAATGTTTGTATTAAAAAAAGCTCTTATCAACTTTTTACTTTTTGTAAGTTTTACTTATCAAGTCCTCAACTAAGATTTCTTTGTTTTTCTTTAAATTTTTTATTGGTTTAAGCTTTATTACATCTATTGTAAATATGTTTAAATTTATTTTGTTATAGATCCCAAGAAGAAGGTTTTGAATGAAGCCGAAACTTTGGGTATTTAGAGAGAATGTTGTGTTTTTTTGTGACCCAACCCTGTTTTTACAATAATTATTGTTACATATTCGCGGTCGTGTTTTCTTTCATTATATATATATATATATATATATATATATATATATATATATATATATATATATATATATATATATATGTGTGTGTGTGTGTGTGTGAGTGTGAGTGTGTTTTCAACATTTGTTCTTTTATTTAAGCCAATTTTATTGTTAAAATTAGGTCATAGTGTCACTAAGATAGTAGGTTATTTCCAGTTTGGAATTCTCTTTCTGTTTGTAATTCAATGTCAGATCTGAAACCATAAAGACGTTGAGGAACTTGGTCTTTTGTTTTGTTGAGTAGGGAAAGATTTGCACTGCTGCGCGTCGTCAGGCCTCCAGCTGTAGAACAAAGAGCGGTCTCTTGGTTTGTTCGCATCGTTCTCTTGGTTTATGCTATGGAGAGACGCTGCGTCGCCCGTCTCACGTCCTCACCCCCCTTCTTGCTCTTGTATTGTTTCCCCGTGCAGCTTATTTCCTCCTTATGACGGCTTCCTCGTACCGCTTTCATTGAAATTCACAGAGGGTTCTGTCTTACATAATTCTCGACTCGCGACACGATACCGTTCATTTTTGGCAGCTTAATTCGATTGTTTCTATTAAAAAAGAAGCCAAATGAGTGACATTTCCTTGTAGAACAGTTATGTAGTTATTGTAGCGTTGTTTTTTTTCTACATCTTTAAAAATATCATCATGTTAAGGATTAAAAGTAATGCGGTGCGTATAGAACTCGCGTAGAATTGTGTTCTTATATCAGCCATACTATGTTCTCAATATTGCTACCAGGGTAATTTGAAAATCTACATATTGTTATTCAACCTGAAAAGAGCATTAATAGTACCTACATTACGCGTCTAATGCGGAAAGTAGTAGAAGCTTTGCTCGTGTGGTTTTACTACCCTCGCTGTCGCTCGGGTGCAAACTCCACACTGGCATGCAAAATGTCGTTTTCACACGAGTTGCGTACCGTACTTTATCAACGATTGTTAGATTTTAATAATAAATACAGAAAAATAAATTTAATAAACTTCCTGTATGTAAGTTTGTATTTCTCTTTTGATAAAGATGACATTAATTCATTAGTTGTATTTTGTGCGGAATTAATTTTTTCGGGAGGAGTATTAAGGCGGAAACACACTACCATCACGTCACGTGACATCACGTGACGTGATATCACGTGAAAAAAGTGTGCGGTGCTGATTTAGTAAGGTTTGAATACAGGCGGAAACACACTACCATCACGATAATAGTGTAGCTGCAATGTATACAAACCATACTAAATCAGCACCGCACACTTTTTTTCACGTCACGTGACATCACGTGACGTGATGGTAGTGTGTTTCCACCTTTATTCCCCTTATTTTCGTCTTATCACTTAAATCGCTCATTGCTTTTCACTAAAAACTCGATATATACAATTACTTTAATTAAACAAACAGCAAATTAGTTTTGTTAGGTGTAAACAAACTCGTTAATCATGCGTAAAGGTGAAGAATTCTTCTTTTCCCTAGAACTTCAATATAGAAAGAAACCTAGAACTTCAATATAGTCCACATTGTTTCTTATTATCCTTTTTTTTGTATCTTATCACCTTTTCTAGCCATTTAAAATATTTTTCTGGGGGGGGGGGGGGGCGTCTTTATTGTGCCGGATTTACTTAAATCACGTTTATTTAATTTTGAAAAACAGCTTTTGATTAAGTTTTTCTATAAAATGTTTAATCTCATTAGTCAATACCATTTTTCTTTCCTCATTATTTTTATTTTATTGCGTTCATTTTAAAACTTTTTAATTTTATTTTTCAACAATACCTTCACTCTTTATTTTTAATACCTTCTGCTTGATTATATTTTTTTATTCTAATAATAGAAGAATAATTGGCTCTTGAACTCATTTGAAGCTTTTCAATAAAATCAAACTGTACAGCGACCCACGCTCCGTCTTATTGATTTTTTCCTTACTTTTAGAAAGTTGGAACGTCCGAACATTTTTTATATTTTTATTTTATGATTTTAGTTTTCATTTCACCCGTCTGACTAATTCTAAATTTCTTTGAGTGGGAAGTATCATCTGCATATTTAATGTTGCTTTTATACAAATACATATATATATTACACAATTTGCGAGAGACACCAAGGGATGTGCCACGCAAGCGTGACACATAGGAACTGTTCCAACATCAGACATAACGTCATTAAGATGTCAAAACGATGCAGGACATGGCATAATGCCGAGCCAACATCTTAATGACGTTATGTCTGATGTTGGAACAGTTCCTATGTGTCACGCTTGCGTGGCACATCCCTTGGTGTCTCTCGCAAATTGTGTAGCCTATTGCAGTGTGCAAAAACACGGTATTACTCTGCTGATGTGTTTTGCCAGCCAAGCAAGAATGGCGGTATGAGAGCACCCTCGTCTCTGATAAGTCCTATATCTGATCTTCTTGATGTAGTATAGGTCCAGAGTTGGGTGGGCATCGTCGGGCCCCTGATGAGTCGGACGCGACGAAACGATGCAGGACATGGCATAATGCCGAGCCAACATCTTAATGACGTTATGTCTGATGTTGGAACAGTTCCTATGTGTCACGCTTGCGTGGCACATCCCTTGGTGTCTCTCGCAAATTGTGTAGCCTATTGCAGTGTGCAAAAACACGGTATTACTCTGCTGACATATATATATATATATATATATATATATATATATATATATATATATATATATATATTTGTGTGGGTTTTGATTGCGGAAGTAAATGAAAAAGTTTTGATATTCGGCGTATTTTTATTTCGAATCGTCAATAAACAATAGTTAGCAAATTTGCTGTCAAATGTGCTGTTATCAAATTGCTGTGACATTTTCCTTTTAATTAATATTCTAAATAATTACAAGATAAAAAGAACTTTTTATATACTACATTTTTAAATTTTCTGTTGACTAAATAAAAAATCATAAATTTGAAACCCATCAAAATGAAGATTTTAAATATGGGTCATGTCAAAACAAATAAAAAAATAAACTTAACCTGTAACGTATTAATAGAAGGACCCGTGGTTCGAGACCCGGTGCGGGGGTCTATTTTTCTGTGTATGTATCCCGTAGTTATTGATAATTGGTAATTTGATTTAAAGTAAAATATTATTTCAATGTAATTGATGTCGTTATGGTAAATATATATTTTACTCGTCCCAACAGTGCTCTAGTGGCTAGTTTGTGAACCAGTTTTTATCTTGGTTACTTGTTTACAAAAAAAACTAAGATAGTCTAGTGGCTGGTTTTTGAACTAGCCGATGAAAATATTATTTAAAGCTTCGATTAAGTATAAGAAACTCTTAAAAAAAGAAGTTTGAATTCTGATTACTTGAAATAATGGAAATGTGATGATTTGGCCTAAGCTTCTACTCTATTCTAGTCGTAAGTAGAAAATAACTGTTCAATTTCTGATTCGATTATTAACAGTTTGTGTTTACTCTTAGAAGTTTTAGTCTGTAAAAGTTTACGAATTTTCCTGAACTTCAAACTTGTAATTTGAGATTTAACAATACCCTCTAAACTTTTTTTTTTTTTTTTACGAAAAGCTCTTAAGTTAAGAATGTCGATGAAGAATGAACTTTAGATTTAGATGTAACAAAAATAAATAAAAAAGAAAGAAAATTCAATCTAAAACTTGTTTTGTAAGTTTTGTATACTATCAGAAAACATTATCACATGTTGTATGGAAGAGTAGGTTTCTATAGCAGCCAGCTCCCCCTTCTTTTCATTTGGGTTTATATGGTTTATGGGTTTTTTTTGCGGTATTGTTGACGCTATCGGTCCATGTTTTCTCCCCCTTCTCTTTTTCATTCGAGGAAGTATACTTTATGGAGGGTGGGACTGAAAGTTAGGGAAGAGTTTATGTCCGAAGAATCGGTGAAAGAAGGCTCTCTTCACGTCAGGAAAGTCTCTCTTGCGGAATGGACTGGATACAAGTCGTAACAGGATCACGTGACGTCTGAGAGGCCATCAGGATTAAGGGAAAGGACCCGCTCGAGAGGAATGGACAAGATAAGGCTTCTCTCGTCCTGTACTTGACCCTTCTAGGCCTTCATTTATCCTGTAGATTTACAGCTGTTTAGTCCCTTTCAATTGTGTTGGCACTGCAGATTTGAACCTTCATCTCTGATTTGTACTTCCAAATCTTCCATCTTCAAACCCCTCACTTCCTTCTGTATAACTTCATCATTCAATCTATGTCGATAATCTATATTTCGATATAATCCCTTCAATCTCTGTTTGGCTTATAGGGTTTGAACCTTATGAGTACCTAAAGTGAAGTGATAATCCAAAAAATAATATGAGACTAAAAAATATAGTGTTTAACTGTAAAGTGTATAAACAGTGTTTTTTTAAAATGCTAAAAAGCTTACTTTGAACCATTCTAAGGGTCTGATATACTCAAAACACACTCTGATAAAGTATTTTTTTGCCACTGAACCGGACTACAACCATACATCGAAAAGACCATAATTATAAAAAAACGTATTTTGTCAATAAAAAATAAAATAACATTTTTTTCGAAATTTCCAAAAAGTGGTATCTTTACTTTTGGTCGAAAAATGTTCAGGATTTTTTTCAGATTTTTTGCACTTCGCATAAGCGAGATAGAGGGGGGGGGGGACACGTTTCACACCCACTTCAAACTTGCCTACGCTCGCCCTATCAAAGTTATATCCAAAGAATTATATATTTTTGTAATCAGCTCGACGTACCCTTTCATAATGATACCCCTCACGGTTTAAAACATTTTAACCCTTAAGTTTTTTTACCCGAATTTTTTTGAAAAATATTTTTTTTTAAGTCGCTATATTTTTAAAATATTTGGGGGGCATGCCAAATTTCAAAGTGATCGGACGAAAGGTGTAGCCGTGAGAGCACGCGAGAGGACGGACGGACAGACACACGCAGGAAAATATAAGGGTCCTTGGTTTTGCCTACGGACCCTAAAAAGGAAAATAAATCAAAACGAACAATATAAAAAATAGGTTTAAGAAACGATCAGATTATATTAAATAATAAGAAAATATTATTATGGTATTATGCCAAGTTTGTGCGTTAGTTACCAGCAGTTATTTTTACAGTAAGTTGAATTAAATTAGCAAAGATATATTCTCTGCAATTTGTACCGAAGCAAATTCAGACAAGAAATAAAAAAAAAATTAAGCTACAAGTTAGTTTCATTCACACACGCATTCATACAAATTAAAGTTAAGTTTATACATAAATTGATGCACACTAGAACAATCATTCACACAGAATTTAATTTGACAAATTCATAAATAAAGTAAAATTTTAAATTCACTTAGCTGGTGCGGTGTGTCGAAGATATAAACGGCAGCCATCTTATGTTTCGGCTATTATAACTTTTGAACCATTTATTATCATGGCGTGAAACAAACGTCATTACCAATGTTTCATCGTCCAAATGCGTGAAACTACTTCGAAGTGTCTAGCTCAATCCTTTCCTAAAAAAGTTTTAAGATTTTTTTGATGTTAGGAAACATTGTTTTTCCTCACAAAAATATGTGACATTATGAAAAAATTCTCAAAAACTGTTTTTTGTACAAAGAATAACAATGATTTATTCGTTGATAGGTTAAAAAATAGAGGGGGGGGGGGGACACGAAAAAATATTTTTTAAAGACACGTGGCGCAAAGATATATCGTGGCACAAAAACGAAATGAAATATATATATTTGTGCCCAGGGCGTCCTCCTTCATTTAACACCCCCTACATGACGCATTTCCGTCAAAAAAATTCAATACCTTAAACTTCAACCCCCACTTTTTTGAGGCAGGTATTTTTTTTGCTTCCCTACAATTTTACTGTGATTGGGTTATTACACATAACATAACTGTAAAGTTTCAAAATTTTGTGTTCAGTACTTTCGGAGATCACATGCATTAAAGACGGACGGACCCTTGCCTATCCGCAGGAATGCAAAAAGGTACTCTTTTTGGCTACTGCCATATTGGCTAATAAGCATTTCTACGTTGCTCAAGAAGGTCTTTACGTTGGGAAAAGTTAGATTTTCGTCGACAACAATAATAATACAGATTCTGCCGAGAAACACGGAACCCTCATAATGTAAATTTCCAATCATAATAGTTAATATTCCAGCTGAAGGGAATAAGAAAGCCAATATTAGCTTGGAAGGTCATCGACTTAATTTGAAAATCATACGCAGGTAGAGTCGGAAAGATCGACGAGTGGAAAATAGGATTGTAGAAGGGGTGCGGAGGAAATGACAGAGTCGAGTTTTCCCGACTTTACAACCGCTAAAATCGTAATTTGTAATCAATTGGTCTATCGACGAGACGAGTCGAGGGTAGCAGAGCTAATGGTCGGGATGATTTGATCGGATATCCGGTTTGCCAGTCTGTTGACTCGAGTAATGGAACCTTGATGGTTTTCGCCTCGAGTCATCGTATAACGGTATATTGCCAAGTGATGAAATGTTTTCTGCGATCTGGATTTAGGTTTAGGTTTGTGTCTGTCTGTAGGTTCGCCTCTAGGGAAGTCTTCCTGCAATCCAAGCATTCCTTGGGTTCTCCATAAAGTCGGTGGGATCGTACGAACTAACGCTTCTATCCAACCCACCCTAGCTCTAGGCCTTTTCCTCTACAGGAAATCGGCAGCAAGACCCCACATTCTAACCTTTCCAATAAATATCAGGAAAGCAGGAAACAAAAGCATGTGCTATAAAAAAGAAAACCAATACAACATATTGTTTCTTTTGTTGTTCTTTAACACAATTTTTTTCTTAAGACAGAACATAATTAAATTACTAAAACTTAATTAACTATTTTGCTTTCGACGTTACCAAAGGTAATGGAAGCTATGTGATCGTTCTGAAGAAACATATATGTCAAAAATTCCAAGACAGAAATCCGTTTCATTCATGAGGGAGTGAGGGGAAGGGGGGAGTGTTCTTTTACTTTTTATAAATCAAAAACTACTTGTAAAATCGTAAAACAGAAACTATTACGAAACAGTGAAATAATAATGAAACAGTTTAACAGAGAGTTATAAAACCAACTAATTAGCAAGTAATGTTTAATTATTCCACTAATTAAGTTAACATGGAAATTTATAAATGTAATTAAAAATAGTCTGCCAATTAGTAGACGAGGTTTCCTCACCTTCCATCCAGTATTTTAATTATGTTTTTACATTACGACCCTTGATAGCCTAATTTATTAAATTTTGCTTTCGAGCTTACTAAAGGTGACCGTTCTGAAGAACAAAAATGGTTATTTTTGTCTCCAATTTCAAAATTCCAAGACAGAAATCCGTTTCAGACATCAGAGAACATTTTTGGTTCCGTGTCTGTCAGTCTGTCGCTCAATTATGGCGAACCAACATATCTTAAAAACTACAAGTCAAATTATAATGAAATTTGTATGGTAGGTCATAATTAGCCCATTGTTGATCCCATATAAGTTTCAACCTTCTGCATCCATTTGTTTCTCTTCCACATGCGCACAAACATACATTCAATTACAATTACACCTATATATCTTCAAAAGTATTCATCGAAATTGTTATGAAGTTTTGATGGTTCCTTGAAAGTGTAGCCCACAGAGAACCCGAGATTAATTTCAACTGTCTGCGCTCTTTAACTTTTGCTTTATTGATACTTTAATTCATGTAAAAAATCAAAACAATTTTGACATTAAAAAAACGGGGGAAGCAATTAAATAAATTAAACAATAATAGCTTTTAAAAGCATCAATGAAGTACGTGATAGGATGTGAGGAAGCTATGTGCCACACCAATTGACAGTCTATTTTAATTTATTAACGTTGAGATCGGAGTAGACTAGTTCTTGGTTAGCGTACTAGCTACATGAAGGATTTCACAACATTTCTTGTGTCTGTCTGTCTGGCGGTCAACATTTTTGTGTCTTTCTGTCTGTCTGCCAACATTAGTGAACCACTAAAATATCTCTAAAGCAACTTTTATTACCGATTATAGTGATATTTATATGATGCCTCGAAAATTAGCCCACAGATGGTCCCATGTTTAGTTCGAATTTCTGTGCTCATTAAAAATTGAATGCAAATTAATATGTCACTTGCTGAAAATCGAAACGGAAAACCAAGCAACTAAACTTTTAATTCCCAGTGAGGTCACGGAGCTCCTCCCCGAGGATCGCCTGATTGATCCCCACTGATAATCTCTTGAAAATCACACAGCCCGATTCCTCTCCGAGTGAAAAAAAGGTCACAGCCCGATTCCTCCCCAATACCTGGATTAACAAAAGTCCAATAAATACATTTTATGTTTATGTATTTGTTTATATTTAGATAATTTTTCATTGTGCTTGTATTGATTGAGATACTTATTCAAGTCCCTTCGTGGAAATTGCTCTAGAATAGGAAGAATGGTTTATCCTAAAAATATATTCGTGGAGTTTGAAGTCGCATAATGCAGTAAAAAATATATTTCTTGATACTGTCGTGCTTGGTTACCGCTTTCTTCTAAAGCAATCGTGGTACAGATAATCCAATGCCTTGGAATGACACAATGCTTTTAGAGATGAAAAGTCAAAAGAGGGCCAGTATTTAAGAACTATATTTGGTTTTCCGTTCTTAAATCCATCTGAAGTAGGAGACTTCGTGGCATTGAACTTTCTTCTATACAGCCAATAAACGAAGGAATTCAAAATGTTTATAGATTATCTTGTAGAAACATACATTGACAACGAAGCATTTTTCCCACATGAAACATGGGCTTCAGAAACATCAAATCATCAGTTAACTACTAATGCATGAGAAAGCTTTCTCACTAAATTTAATGCCAGTTTTTATAGTGCTAATCTTTGTCGGAGTACTAAAAGACTTGGAGAAAGACAGCTCAACTAAGCTGAATTCAAGTTACAAAGGCCCTGCAATAATTAAAAGTTCAACTAGAAAAATAATAAATATTTAGAAGAATTTATAAAAAAAAAACTTTGATGCAGACAAAATTACAATTTTGCAATTTTGTCTCTCATGTTTTGAAATCTCTCTTCTTATACTTAATTTCATATTAATGTGATCATTCCTCAACGATAAGACAGCTATGTGCCACGCTATTCAACTATGTTATTTGAAAAAATTACTTATTTAAAAAAAAAATGCGATACTAACATTTATTTCATTTAAGTTACACAACTACAAATCACAGTAGAAACAACTTATACTGTATTATTTGTCGTTACTAAGTCTAAATGCCAAACATGCAGGTCTATACCTGAGAGGTAAATTTGTACGGTTGTACGGTTTGCCTGTGCAGGTTTACATCTCAGGTATAATGTAACGTATATGACCGAGTTTAGATCTGAACTTTTGATCTAATTGTTATCATTGCAGTTATAGCTTTTTCATGCACATAACATTTATTTTGTGTTTGGAAATAGACCGACTAACATTTCATATTTGATTATATATATGTATATATATATATATATATATATATATATATATATATATATATATATATATATATATATATATATATATATATATATATATATATATATATATATATATATATATATATATATATATATATTAGAAGAGTTAGTACAACTAGTCGTTTGTAAATGTCAGTGTGTCAATTGAGTTTAGACACTGAGACATTATTTCATTCTTATCTTTACTTGGACCTTTTATAATGAAATTTTATAATTTTTGGTTTTGTAAATAATCCTTTTATACTATTTATTAACTTTACAAAGTTATTACCATTTATGTAGATACAATTAAACTAGACTTATAAGTAAAGTGGTATTTATTTCTGTTTGCAAATGGAAATTTAATTTAATTTGTTCAGTGTTCCTCAATAGCCTGAGCAAGGGCATTTGTAACTGAAATATTTTAATTATATTTTTAAATTCATAAAAAAAAATAGAAATATTTTAAAAAACAAATATTTTTCAAAAATATTTTAATTATACTTTAAGATTCATTTAGTAAACCGATAAATCTATTTTGTTGAATAAAACACCATATTTAAAAAAAAAAAAAAAAAAAAAAAAAAAAAAAAATTACTATATTGTCTACCTTTTTAAAAAATTATTGTGTTTTATTTAACAAAATGATTTTTTTTAAGTACCACAAAATATCCGTCAATACAACCAATTAATAAATCCATTTGTATAGTAAAATGGTTAATCCACAGTTTATAATTTTTAGACATCCTTTTCACAAATTGTTGGCTGATGCTCGCTATCCTCAATGCTTATTTTTGACTGATGCTCGCTATCCTCAATGTTTATTTTTGACTGATGCTCGCTATCCTCAATGTTTATTTTTGTCTGATGCTCGCTATCCTCAATGTTTATTTTTGACTGATGCTCGCTATCCTCAATGTTTATTTTTGACTGATGCTAGCTATCCTCAATGTTTATTTTTGACTGATCATTTATATCCTCAATTTATATTATTGACTGATGCTCGCTATCCTCAATATTTATTTTTGACTGATCATCAATATCCTCAATTTTTATTGTTGACTGAACCTCGCTATCCTCAATGTTTATTTAATTCACTGTCGATAATCTACGTAGTTTTATTTAATGTTCATATAAATTAATACTATTTTTTTTTCTTCCATATTGGCTATCAAAAGACCACGTTATTATCCTAAAGTAATCTTTTGTGTGTCATTTTCCCCATCATTTGATTGTGGTTTTCACTTAGGGCTTTTCTATTTTCCTTACTGATATCTTATATGTTTTTATTTCCTTTCCTAAAACCTTTAACCAGGAACAGATTTATTTGGTCTTGAGTCTTTCTGTCGGTCTGTTAGTCAACATTTTAGCGAAACATCATAGCTTAAATACTACTTGTTTAATTTTAATGAATTTTTTTTAAATTTCATCCGTTCAATTAAGAATTTAATCATATAGTTCGTTTTTTCGGATATAAATTTAATTATAAATGAAAAGGGAAATAGAAGGTATCACCTGATAACAACTTTTTACTAAAAAAATGAATTAATTCACATTATAAAGGATTTAATTTCCTTGTCCCTTTGTATACTCCGGACCGAGTTTTGACTTTATCATATAAATAGTATATATAGAGAGAATAAATTATGATAACGTAAAAATTCGATGGGATTTACACGTTTTGAGGTCCTCTGAGTCCAAAAGAGTTTTTTTTTTTTTTAAATGTCTGTGGTCTGTGGAGACGCGTGGATCCTATTATACTACCGGAAATTTGTCATACATGTTCAAACAAAAAAAAAAATTATTTTATAAAAAATGTATTATATAAGAAAAAAAAAAATTCTATCCCGAAGCGAAATCAAGATATTTGCTTTTAATTTGAGGGCGCTACTTCCAAACCTTTGAAAAAAAACGTGAGATTTATTTGTAAAATTTATTTTGATTTAATAATTCAAAAATGTTGTCCATTTAAAGACGAATTTAACCATGAAAATCAAGTTTTTTTCCTGAAAAATCTTGATTCTTAGGTATTAATTATTAACTTTTTTTGTTTGTGTAGAAAATCTTAAGTGAAGTGTAAACAATAACCTTTTAAATATTTTATAAATATGTTGAATTATTAATTAATTAAATTAGGTATTGTGGGATTGATTCGGTCTCACTCTTTGTCTAAGAAAGTTTTGTACGTTTTGATCCGACTTTTTCCACGCAAAGATTAAATACATCCAAAAGTTTATACAAACAAATAGTTTTTGTCTTCTTCTTTCTTTTTATTATAGTGGGAAAAAAGTGATTTGTTCACAATAAAGCGGGTATAATTTACGGTGGGATAATGGGGCGTTGAGTATGTTATTAAGTGGGCCGTCCTTGAAGGTGAAGGCGCTTGACAGCTTGTTATTTAGAGGGGAGGAGGTTGTAAAGGGGTAAAGAAGTGCTCCGGTTGAGGTGCCGTGTACCAGGGTACCAGACTGACGCAGGAGGTAGTCACTATATTCCTTGTACACCGGGTTGTACCCTACTTTCTCCTGTAGCCCTGATACTCGGGTCTCACGAGTCCTGCGCACCCGTCTCATCGCGCACCCACTTTGGCGTCTGCGTCGCCTCCTCGGCGTCACACTCGACTGAACACTCTATACTTTGAGTTCCTCTCTCTCGTTCACTGACTCCTGCCATTGTCCTGAACCTGAACCATCTCATGCAATACTGGATTCCTCTCACCGTTCACCGGTACCATATCGTTATGACCCTCATCAACCAACCGCCATTAATAAAACTTATTTCTTCCACATTTCCCACAATCGTATAAATTACCTTCCATTTCATTTCCTTTTCTAGAGTCCTTAAGGAAAAACCAAAGACTCTTATAATTTCATGCGTCTGTCCGTCTGTCTGTCTGTAGATTCTTAATGCACAATTAAATTTATCTTTTTTTTTAATATTTTGTAAGAATTAATGCCCCCCCCCCCCCAAAGAAAAAAAAAAAATCTGCTGTTTTGAGGGAGAAAGGCTTGAGCTACAAAGGCACACAGGCGCATCTCAGACTTTGTGACAACTGCTTGGTTTTTGGAAACACTAAATATTTTCAAGATGGTGAAGGACTAAACATAAAGTTTTTATTTAGCACGACGTGTTATACGTCAATTAAAAGATCTGAAAGATCTGGAAATGTAGAAAAAGAATATGTCACTTTTAAAATTTCTCGCTTACTATTTTCAAGATGGCGGACGACTAAACAAAATGTTTTCAGTTAGCATGACACACTATAAAACGTTTTGAATGTCTTGAAGAGTAGGAAAAGAATATATAACTATTAGTACAAATTTTCCATTCTTTGCCGGCCTTTTAAAATAAATATGGTCATATTATTATATCTACGGTTGATACGAAATATAAACATTGTATCTCTGTTTAGATGCATAGAAAGTGATTTTTTTCGTACTTGTATTCATTGCGCATGCACGTTTCAAAATTCCCCTTTTTTACGCCCTAGTGCGGTAAAAAAGAAGAATTCTTCACCTTAACGCACGATTAGCGAGTTTGTTTACATTTAACAAAACTAATTTGCTGTTTGTTTAATTAAAGTAACTGTTTATATCGAGTTTTTAGTGATAAACAATGAGTGATTTAAGTCATTATGACGAAAATGAGGAGAATAATATGCCTCCTCAAATCTTAATTTGGCACAAAATACAACTAATGAATTAATGTCATCTTTATCAAAAGAGAAATATGAACTTACATACAGAAATTTTATTAACTTTTTTTCTGTATTTATTATTAAAATCCAACAATCGTACGGTACGCAACTCGTACGAAAACTGCATTTTGCATTGCTCTTGTGGTTTTACTACCCTCGCTGTCGCTCGGGTGCAAACTCCACACTCGCATGCAAAATGCTACTTTCCGCACTCGACGCGTAATGTACTATAATTTTAATATAGCGTGTCACATATAAGTTTTCCGCAGATATTTAGAGAAAAATTATATTTTTAACGCGAGTTCTTTATGCGCTATTTAATGTTTTATTTTACAATAAAATTCGATTAAATATTTCGCAAAAAAATTGAATATACCTTGGTCTATAACTCAAAAATAGTTATATTTTGAAAGAAGTTATTTAAATCTGTGCTTTGTTGTGTGTGATTTAAATTAAATGGAAACTAGGTTTTATATAATATCCGCCATGCAGAGTTGTCCGTTTTAGAGAGGTTTCATTATTTACACTTACTTTTAGAGAGAACTTATAAAAAAGGTAAGGTAATTAGGAAGAAGAATAAGGTATAGTGTGGGTATCACAAGGGTATCGCAAGGGTATCACAAGGGTATCGCTTAGCCACCCCTTGGTGCGCCCTCATCCAGTCACTGGCTATTGTAAGCTTTAGCAACGCCTCACTCTCAATCTGCCCCCCCCCCCCCCTCTTTCTCTTTGTAAAGGGTCCAGAACCTAATTAAACCAACCCTGTAGGGTTGGAGGCAAGGCTTTCACCCGGGGGGGGGGGGGGGGGATCCTTAATTTTACACTCCGTATCAAGGAAATTTCTCTTTTGAAAACCTAAACTCTTTATAAATTGCTTTTTTTTAAAGTCATGATCTTATTTCTATTTTAAATAAACAATTACGATAATTGGTTTGACAACTGATTTGACTATTAGAAAATTTCCATAGAATAAATGATCGATAAAAATTCACGTCACCATCTATAATCGAACCACAAATGCCTAGATTTACTAGCTAAATTCTTTGGCAGAAACATCAATGTAGAAGAAAAATGTTTCGATAATATTCGTACTAAGAAACTTGGTCCAGTTTTTTCCACTGTTTAATCATTGCTTCCGAGCTTAACGAAGCATTGTTGTCGTTCTAGAAACTTTTTTTATGTATGTCTCAGATTTAAAAAAGAAAATCCTGGACAGAAATCTGTTTCACACTCCAGGCAACAGTTTTGGTTGTGTCTGTCGTTCAAAATTGTTGCACCTACTTTTCTCAAAAACAACTCGTCTAATTTTGTCTAAGTTAGTATTTGTTGATTTTCATTTTTACTTTTCCTCACTACCTATAGTAGGAAAATATTGTTTTCACCAAACATTTTTTTTCGAGATTTCAACGGAATTATCCGTTTTGGGTGTTTTTAAGTCCTCCTGAGTGGTTTTCAGCATGTATGTATATATGTATGTATGTATGTGTGTATGTATGTATGTGTGTTATCATCGTAGCGCCCAAGGTATTTAACCTAGAGAGTTGAAACTTGGCAGAAAAATCATTCCTTACCTGTAGTGGTGCCGCCCGGAAAATCAATTTTTTCGCCTTCTTGAACCCAGTTTGCTGAGTCAGCAAAAATTTAAAAAAATAATCTTAATAAATCGAAAATGGTCCTGATTTAGTTGAAATTTGGCACGAATGTACTTCTCTGTATGACAAACAAGCCCTCCAAATTTATTTTGATATTGGCTGCCTTTTTGATGTTATCAATTTTTGAATTTTTAAACTTTGACGGTTAATAATACCGAAAGTATAAATAGGTTTTTGACATATAGCATATCGTTGGAACCAGAAAAAATTAAGGAAAAAATAAAAAAAAACCGATGAAATTCTGTGAAGTGAGGAAAAGGTCAGAGGTACCCCGTACAAAAAAATCGTTTTTTAAGTTGTTTTTATCGTACTTAATTTCATGCGTTTTTATAATATTTCTTCAGTGTGCTTTACATTTATTGTATTGCTGTATTTCTCTGATTGTTGCGGGAAATTTATTGTACAGTGAAGGTGCTACTCTTGTCCAGTGTTGTTTGCCTGTAGTTGTCCTAGATTTCTGTATTAAGAGTAAGTTTTGTGCTTGTCTTCGTGTAATGTAGTTATGTGCTATAGGTGTGAATTGAGGGTAGTATTTGTTTTACCATTAGCTGGGTTAAGTACGTGAATAAGTTTATGATATTGAGGATGTTCAGTTGTTTGTATATTTGTTCAGCAGATTCGTACTTAATATTTACTATTTTTAATATTATGTTTTAAAATTCTTTTTTAAATGCAATTCAATTTTCAAATTTACTTAATTATGGCCACTTTTGTTGAGTATATATAACTTCTCGCGAAAATTACCCGTTCAAAACAAATCTATTTTACTACGTTTTTATTAGCTTGCTTTCTTGTTTTTGTTTGTTTGTCCAGTACAAATCTTGCAATCGACTTTTAACTAACTTCCCGAGTAGCTAAACATTTGAAACTTTTAGAATAGCTCAGAACACGATGCCAATGCATTATTTTAATACTTTTAACCATCTTTCAGCAGAATTCAATTAGTTTTCAGCAAATTTTGCTGTATGGAAAGTTAGTTCGGAAAAAACCCACAAGTTATTTTATCTGTTTTGACATATCCCATAGTATTTATAATCTTAATTTTGACGGGTTTCAAATTTGTGATTTTTTATTAAGAGGTAAACATTGAATGACAGCGAAAAGTAAACAAAGAAATATATTAATTGACGTGTGACACCCAGGTTTGTTTACACTTGTGTCCTGTATAGGTTTAATTTTTCTGCATCTGTACTTCTTTACTTGTATACATTTTTCTTCTCTTACTGTCCCTACACAGGGGCATATCAATGGCAGGGTTTAGATTCGGTGTTGGTGAGATACAAAGATTTGTCCTTTTATAGGTTTAAGATCAGCTCTCTAGATGGTTGTTATATTATCAACATTACATATGATTCAACGCAAAATTTAAAAACGTAGTATATAAAAAGTTCTCTTTATCTTGTAATTTTATTGATATTATAGTTGAGATTAATTATTTTGATAAGTTCATCGTATTATTTATAAAGACAAATGATTCGCCTCTAATTGGAATGATATAAATATTTTACTAAATGCAATTAATCAATTAGATAAACAATCTGTGTCATGGCAAGAATATTTTGCTGTATAAATAACTAGTTATGGCAATATGAAAGCTTACAATAATTCATACAGTATTTGTATGACATTTAGCCTCTGGGAATTGCAACTCTAAATGAGCCCGTGGACTCATCATGAATCATTATGTATGAGCTAATCATACTGATATTGCTATGATCTAACATCAACAATCATAAATAATTTCCGTCGTTTTGACTTGTACAATAAATTATCAAACTCTTTGACTGTGTTAACTCATCAATTAATTAACTGATGAATTGATGATAAATAAAAATTATAATTACATTTTTATCAATTTAAAAGTTCACTTAAATGTTTGAATAAACCAACAATTTTTGAGTGAATTCAATTTTAACCCTAGAACGCTAAATGTACATATAAATTACGTACAGTTTTTGTTAAATGTGAATCACAGAAAAACTGTTAACCACACAACAATCTCTACTCTCTAGCAGTGCTTCGTCTAGACCTTCCCGTTGTAGTACATACTCACTTTAGTTTTACCCGATGCGTTAGTGAGGATTGACAATTATTTTTCATTAAGTCACCACGTAAATATTACGCATAGTTAGTCTTAAAGTAGTTTACGGGTCATTTTCAAATAAATTGTACCTTTAGGGAAATAAATCTGGCTACTTTATAGAAAATTAAAATAAGCCTTAGACATGATAATATTGATTATTCTGACACATCAGGGACTTAGGATGACATTTTCGTTCAAGAACAGTCAGTTTTCAAATTCATTTACATACATATGACCATATATACATAAAAAATCACATTTTTGTCGTAATGAGTGCTACTATCATAAAAACGGTATTTTTTTAGATTTTGTTTCTCTGTTTTTATGAAACGTTACTAAATTGTATATATGACGTAAATATTCTCTTTCATCCCACCAGAAATATTTTTTAGACCTGAAATATTTGTAATTTTTTAAAAAAAGTAATGAGTGTTACATTTATTATCTTTTAATGTTTCCTCAAAGCTTCAAAAATGTAAAGGATACGTTTTCAGTGCATTGTAATAAAAGTTTTTATTATAAAGAAGAAGAAAAAATAATTTTTCTTTATTAAAAAAATAGTTGGACACGGCTACCCATAAGAATTAGTTGTTATTCAAGTAACACTCATTACATTATGGTAACACTCATTACACATTTATATATTGGACCTAGAAAAAATTAAATTTTAACACAAACTTTAAACATTAAACTTTTATTTACAATTTTTGTTTACATGCGGCAAATTTATTTTTTGTAAAAACATTAAACTCAATCATTTTTATTAAGTTTTAAAATATACAGTATTGTAGAACTAACGGAATAGTAACACTCATTACAGGTAACACTCATTACATTTTTAACTTTAAAAAATCTTTCCTCGGAAACTATGTTTCTTAATTAAACCAATTTAATGTGTACTGATTATATTAATTAATAACTACTAAAACATATTAATAACATAAATAAATGTTGATTACAACTACAAAAAATGATGGTAACACTCATTACAATGAATAAAAATACTCACCATTTTTTTTTAGTGAAATATTAATTGTAGAAAAGAATAAAGTGCTATCAATCTAAAAAGTCTTTGATTACTGACTTAAATGTCTTCTTAACATAAACAAACCCTAATCCCTCCTTCTTTCTTTCATACTCACCCTCTAATTCTGCCAACTCTTATCGGTAACACTCATTACAAAACCCTTGGGACATACATATAAATATATTTGTTTCGTTTTGTACTAAAGTTTTATTTTTTCCTATCCCATTTATATAAACTTGGATATTTTATTGGTTAAAAAAAAATATATAATGATAAAAAACTTATGAAGAAAATGAATAAAAATCACATTACATGTTATCAAAACTACTGTGGGACGTAACACTCATTACAATTTTTAACATTAAAATTTTTTGAAACAAGAAATTTTCACCTTATAAGCCATAAAATGACCCTGATTAACACAATAATAGACAGACATCTGATCAATAAACCTAAAGGTTTTTTTATTTTTCATTAATATGCATTTTTTTAGTTACAATAAAATTGTAAAATCTTGGGACAGAAAAGGTACATTTTATTTGAAAATGACCCACACATTTCTACTAATAAATATAATTAATTAACACAAAAAATAATAAATTCCCTGCTTTAACATCACTATTTAATTCTCACCCTTGTTTTGTGGAATTCCAATCTGGATATCCTTAAAACTTAATGCATTTCTAAAGCTGCAGGTTTTAGTACAGCATCGATGGAAAACTTTTTTTTACAAAAATGTTAATTAACTAAAATTGTTAATTACTGAAATGTTATTTTGAAGTAACGTACATTTTGAATTAAAGCTTATTGATAATTAATTTAAATATGTTTTGTTTCAGATTTGAATAACGAAGTTCACAGCAGAACGAATTAGGTGAGCTATTATCTTTTTTTGTTCAATTTAGCTTCCGAGTTTACCGAAGGTTACGGAGACTTTGTGATCATTCTAAAGAAAGATTTTTTTTTTTTTTTATTGTCTCCGATTTAAAAAATTCCAAGACAGAAATCCGTTTTGTCTGTCGGTCTGTCGTTCAATTTTGTTTGTAAACCATTATATCTTTAAAACTACACGTCCGATTTTAATGAAATTTGGATTGTAGGTCACACTTAGCCTATTCTTGGTCCCATAAAGGTTTCAACCTTCTGTGCCCATTTGTTTCTCTTCCACATGCACACAAACATACATTTATTTACTCCTATATCTTCAAAATATGGATGGTACGTTGAAAGTAGCCCGCAGATAGCCCAATATTAATGTAAACCGTCAGCGCTCTTTATATTTTGCTAAATTGATACTTTAATACGTGTAAAAAAATCAAAACAATTTCGACACAAAAAACGGGAGAAAAAATTAATAAAATTGGACAATAATAGGTTGTAAAAGCATAAAATCATTAAATTTTGATGCAAAGAAGCTATGTGCCACAATAATTGGCTGAGTTTTTTTTGTTATTGAGGAATCTTCTTCAATGTTTAATTAATTATATATAAATAACTCTTTATACCTTCATCCCCTTCTTTTGTGTTTGTAAATAGGTTCAAGTTATTTTTTATTTTTATTTTTTTTAAATTATAAATAGAGAAACAAATTTTTTGAACTAGCAGCATTCATAGGGTGATTTGGATTATAATATAAAAATAATTGTGATTATATAATTCTAAAAAAATGAAAAAAAAATCTTTATTATATTTTCTCTTTTCCATTCCAATTGGAATTATTGTTCATTTCAACCCGTCGATAATTATGTAATTAAATTATCCCTCAAAATTATTGTCTAATATATATATATATATATATATATATATATATATATATATATATATATATATATATATATATATATATATATATATATATATATATATATATATCGAAGATATTTGTAAGCAATTTATCAATAGTTATAAATATAATAGACAAAGTAATAATATCTGACAACAATATCGAGAATAGTTTTCCCTCTTCTGGTATCTACAATTTGAATTGTAGAAGAGAAAATTAACTGTAGAAAAATACAATCATGAAGACAAATTATGTATTCTGGAACAAAAAAAATATATTTTAAATCTACTGAACTATCTTGCAATCAATTTGAATCGTAGACTCTCAAACTGATTCTTGATTAGATAAGAAACGAAATAGATTATATTCCTATTTTATAGTTTTTTAAAAGTTTTTTTGTTTGTTTACATTACGGTTTTAATTTCAGCCAGATCATTTTTATTTTTATTAATTATTTATCTCGGAAACTAGATTCTTTCCGGGCTAAAGATTTATTTATAGGTAGATTCGTATTTAAATTAACTACATTTTAGTAATATCAAATCAAAAAAGTTGGAATCATTATTAAGAAATATATATTTATTTATTTATTTATTTATTTTTAGAATATAACAACTCTGAACATGTACCCCGAATATATTGATAAATATGTAGCTGTTTAAAGAAGAAAGTATTTATTTAAAAAATTAACCCTAAAGAGATTAAAAGAAAATTTTAGGAATGTAACCTCAGTGAAAATGTACCTCAAATTGTATTAAAATCAATGTGGAATTTAGGATTCACGCGTCTGCACATACGACAAAAATGTTTTAAAATGTAACTTTTTGGACTCAGGGGACCTTAAAACGTGTAAATCCATATAAAGTTATTTGTTGTGCCATCACACTTTTGCCACTTAGTGTGACAAATAGCTTCCTCACGTCTTATTGTTGGAGCAATGTTCAAATGAGATTTGTATCTGTTTCAAGTCCCGTTTAGCACAGTTATTTTATGCAATATTAAATGAAGGCAGATGGTTGATATCAGTATAGGACCATGTGTCGGCTACTTTCAACAAACCATCTACATTTTTTTAAAATCAAATGAGTTCTTTTAAAGATTTATCTATCAATAAAACAACTTTGTGCTCTCATAGAAGGAATCAACGGGCGCAGAAGGTTGAAATCAATATGGGACAATGAGCTAATTAAGCATACCGTCCAAATTTCATTAAAATCAAACGAGTAGTTTTAAAGATGTGTTGGTTCACAAAAATGTGTAGCGACAGACAGACACGAGGCCATAAGAAGTGATGTTCCTTTTTATCTGAAACAGATTACTGGAGATATAAAAAAAGAAAATTCAGAATGATCATAATGTAACTAATAAAATTACATAACACTTCTGGAATTTTAATACAATACCAATTGATCTGTTTCTATTCCCATATCGGTGAGGTTTAAAATCAAAAGCATTTTGTCCCTTTATGAGTTCCATAGAACTTATGAGAGCCAGCGTGACCGTGTAGCTTATATCATTTATCACTTCTGCTTGCCCATCAATGAATTGAGGCAGCACGAGGTCATGGGTTCGATCCTATGACATGATACTTTGATATACATCTATGAATCGAGAGTGGAACATGGTCAAGGGACCCCAGTGTACCTATACACAGACTCACTAATGATCACACCACACTCGCTTCGGTGGTACACTGTACAGTTATGGTGTGTGAGTGTGGAGTGGCTGAAACTCTCTAGCACGGGGCTAGAAGTCTAGGAGTCTAGGAGATAGCGTGCAAAAAAGTGTCTGACTAACATCAAGCTAGAATTTTGTGTATAAGTAAATCTTTTGGTGCTTTTTGAGAATATGTGGTTTGCTATGTTCGTCTGCGGGACATAGGGAATAGGCATTTGAAATAAACAAACCGGTGGAGAGCGGCCATGTCCCGCCCTTTTTGGTAAACAATGTGATTTTCATGAACCTGAGTACGAAATTAGTTTGTAGACCAAAAATCAAGTTGATGGTAGTTTGTCACATTATTATAGGTGACCTCTTTGGTTTGGAGTAATATTTTATTGACAGACCTTAGAGAACTTAGCCGACCACATATTCTTAAAAGTTCCCATAAGATTTACTTTATATACACAAAATTCTAGCTTGATGTTAGTCAGACACTTTTTTGCACGCTATCTCCTGGACTATAGTAAACAAGTGCCTAAATAAGACCTGATTACTAGATTTGAACTAGCAGTTTATCCTACTCGTCTAGTACTATTACTTGGACGTACTACTACTACTAGTACTTTGAACCTATACTATACGGTACATATACGGAATGAACTTAAGTTATTACTTTACTCATTCCAATCGACTTTTCATATGCAACTGCTCGGTTCAGGGAGCAAGTTGTATGATGATCCCGGCAATTGGTTGAAAATAAGGAGATTTTTAAAATCGCTAACAGAGACCTTCACCGGAAAATCCATCTATATTTATTATGAGGCTAGTTTTAAACCCAGTAAGTTCGAAGTTTGAGGCTAGTTTTAAACCCAGTAAGTTCGAAGTTTAAGGCTAGTTTTAAACCCAGTAAGTTCGAAGTTCGAGGCTAGTTTTAAACCCAGTAAGTTCGAAGTTCAAGGCTAGTTTTAAACCCAGTAAGTTCGAAGTTCGAGGCTAGTTTTAAACCCAGTAAGTTCATAGTTCAAGGCTAGTTTTAAACCCAGTAAGTTCGAAGTTCGAGGCTAGTTTTAAACCCAGTAAGTTCGTTATAGTAAAAAGAATCAATATAAAACGAAGGGGGGGGGGGGGGGTGAAGAAAGATCCAGTAAGAACAGGGGAACCTTCTGTTAAAAAGGTGTTCATATATGGTAACCAACTCTAGAACCAGTCTCATTCTATCGCTACCTCTCTCTTATATTCCACATAAACCTCTATCTATCCTTTACTAACGTAACGACAAAAAGAAACCCTCTCCAACGATAACGAACAAAAACTAAAAACAAGAGAATGCAAAGGGAAAAAAACTCTGTCCAGCTGAGCGACAGTCCTGTATCAGGTTACAGCGCCAAGTCTCGCCACTCCGGCACATTCCACCGCACAACCTATAAACTAACAATACTATCGTAATCTCCTCTTTCTCACAATTATAACTAGCAATATTATTATTAAAACAACTCGATTCAATTTACATAACAATTATTAATATTACAGTATGAATATTTATAGCTAGTAAGACGAGTGCGAGTGAACTATATGAATCTACTAGCTGGATACCCGTGCTTCGCTATGGAGTGTAATTATAATTTGATAAGTTTATAAACTACCATCAAGAAACATTTAAATTATTTTACTATGCGAGAATATCTAGATTCTCTCCCTCCCACTTATTTCTATATCCCCTTCTCTTTGATAATTTCCATATATCCCAAATTTACCCCCCTCCTAAATGGAAATATGATAAAACTATATATAACATCTGTACTCTTAAAGAGCTTTTCAATGACATGCCTCATGAAGGGTATTCATTACTTCGACCCCGTATTCATTACTTGTCCCTGTACCCCTGGGTACCAAAATTTAAATTTCGAAAATTCATATAGAACTTGATTTTCCCTTTGCTTTGAAGGTCAAGTGTGCAAATTTTCATCGCGATCGGACTAAAACTGTAGATTTGTATAAAGAACAAACATACGTTGACTTTTATATAGGTAGATAATACCTCTATTATAAATTAAGTTACTGCTTTTACACCAAAAGCTATAATGGTATTTTAAAGTTCTAATATTTATTAGGTTAGACCTTTTTATACTTTTCCTCATTAAGGGTAGGAAAAGTATTGTTTTCACCCAAATTTTTCTTTTCGAGATTTCAACTGCTTTATCTGTTTTGGGTTTTATAAGACCTTATGTGTGCTATCATCGTAGCACCCGGGGTATTTAACCTAGAAAGTAGAAACTTGGCAGAAAAATCAGTCCTTACTTCTATTTGTGCCGCCCGGAAAATAAAAATTTTCCGCCATCTTGAACCTAGTTTAATTTAGTCTATTATTGGCTGAGTATGGGATGATTCTTTTGGTATTTTATTTTATTTTTTTGATCGATAAAAATAATAAAGGTTTTGATTAAGAGGGTGTTGAAAGAAGTGAACCCACGAACTAAAACCAATGTTCTACGTGATGACGAGTTGCCTGCAACTTAATAGTAATTGCCTTTATTTAACTTGCTCCTTACAGCTTCTCTCTTACTAGTTGGTAATTGCTACTTGCAGTTCATCTTTTACTAGTAATTGTAATACTTACTACTTGCAGTTCATCTTTTACTAGTAATAGTAATACTTACTACTTGCAGCTCATCTACTAGTAATACTTGCTACTTGCAGTTTCTCTTCTACTAATAATACTTGCTACTTGCAGCTCATCTACTAGCAATACTTGCTTTTCGCAGTTTCTCTTCTACTAGTAATACTTACTGCTTGCAGCTCATCTACTTGTAATACTTGCTTCTTGCAGTTTCTCTTCTACTAGTGATACTAAGCCATGTTATCCAAAGTGTCTTGGCACGGAATCGAACCTATGACCTCGACTTTGATTCTAAAATAGCCTACAAGAAGGGTCCATATGCTTTAACCCCAAATAAAATAGACTCAAATTGGAACGTTTATCGTATCTCAAAGTATTATGTTATTACTATTATTATTATTTTTATTATTATTACTATTACTATTATTTAAGGCCTATAAAATAAAGAACACTTTAATAATCATTAGTGGCATTGTCACCATTAGTCAAATTACCATTACGTAATTAACACTCATCGTATTGGAATCCTTTGCTTGTTAGTTTTACAATAGACAAATTGTTGCAATTAGAATCATTTTGTGCGAAGTCCTTGTTTGGTTATTGAACTACACTTCTTTTATGATGAGCTTTTACACATTGGAAAAAATACAAACTAAATATAAAATTGTTTTATTAAGCCCGTGACAAAGGACTTAATTTATATTTATAGATAAAAATATTAAAATACTCTGCCAATTAGTGTGGCACATAGCTTCCTCGCGTTATATTTTGTATACTTATTTTATTCTAATTACATTATTGTCAAATTTATTTAATTTCTATATCAAAATTGTTTTGATTTTTTACATTAATTATAGTATCAATTTACCAAAATTTGAGGAGCGAAGACGGTTGAAATTAATCTTAGTCTATCTGCAAAGTAAGTAAGCTCGGAAGAAAAAAGTAAAATTAAGTAAATTATATAGATATCTATTTAGATAAATTAATATACTATTAGAAATTCAAATTTTTGGTAGTTTTCATACTACGGAAAGATTAAATTTTACTTTAAATCAAATTATAATTATTAATAACTACGGGAGACATACTGAGATTTAATTTTTCCGTAGTATGAAAACTACCAAAAATTTAAAAATTTGAATTTCTAATAGATTGTACTAGGCACAGGTACTAATTGAGTACTTAACAATTATAAGCGTTACTTCTCGGTCTAGTTCTGTTGCCGTGAATATTTGGCTTGCTAGATTTATAGAATAAGATTGAAAGCTTGGATTCGGGGAATTTGTATCGGTAACGACAGAGAAAAATCATTCTCCTGTATAGCTCAGTTGGCAAGAGCTCCTGTAACGGATTAATAGGAGGACCCGTGGTTCAAGTCTCGGTGTGGGGTCTATTTTTCTCTGTATGTCTCCCGTAGTTATTGATAATTATAATTTGATTTAATATATCTATTTGAAGACCAACAAATCAAAACAAACATTTATTTTTATTGGAATTAATATGATTGCCTTAGCTTAGCAATAACAAATCATTTCGAGGTGATTCGTCGCCAGGACAATACTCGAATGTATATATATATATATTTTTTTGCGTTTGCTGAATTTAATTTCTTTACTTTACAGAGGTCTAGTACAGACCAATAACTTACAATGCACTTTACCAAGAACCGAAAATTAAGTTTACTTTTAGCAATTAGTTAATTAATAGCATAATTAGTAGTGTCTGCTTCTACTGGTGGTAGTGAGACGTGGGATTGTACATATTTGGAGTTTCTATGTTCACCGGAAACCATTGTCTAGTTTTAGATCGAATCTTTTAATGTTTAAAGTGAAATTATTCTCACTGATTTCAGGTAGATCTGACAATGCTACTTACCTTGACGTTATTTTCCTCTATTTAGTTGTTTATTTCTTACTGAATTTAGTCTTAGTATCGTGTTATTTAGTTTTCAATCTGTTAGTTAGTTTTTCCTAGTGAAATTTCCAGATAAGATCTTTAGCTCGTGGGAAAAAACAGAATCTCAATGAAACTAAAGGAAAATCATTGTTTTAATATTCGTAAGCTTCTCCTCTCTACTTCATTTAATTATAGAAAACAAATATTTACTACGATTATATTAGAGTTTTCAAATCCGTTTTGAAAACAGTTTTGGTATTGAAAACCCCCATGGAAACGGTGATTTCAAAAATATTTTAGTTCAAGGAGTGACAACAGCAAATTTTTGGTTTTTTATTGAAACTCTTTTGAAAAAATTGGTCCGAGACAACTCACACAAACTTTCTCATATACGAGTTCATAATTACTTAGCCCAGTGTTTGTTTTAATTTAATAGTTCGGAGGTTCATTAATTATTATTGAACATTTCATCAAAACTTATCATAAAAATAACTTTTCCTCGTTGGGGAATCGAACCCGGCCTCTCGCCGAATTAATTTCTTGATATCGCCTTGGGGTATGATTTTTCTCAAAATGTATATTAAATGTTTCAAAATCACCCAGTAGTTTAGGCTCCACAGTCCACGCGTCTGCAAAGACAACAGACAGACATTTTTTAAAAATCACTTTTTTGGACTCAGGGGACCTCAGACCTCAAAACGTGTAAATCCATCAAAATTGAATTTTCGCGCCAGCACAATACTTTTTCTTTATATGAGAAAGTAAAAAAAGGGGGGGGGGGGGAGAAATATTGTAAACTAACGTAATTTAGGTCATTACTAAACTCTAATGTGAAAACTAACCCACTTTTGGTCAAAACTAACCCACTTTAGGTCATTACTAAACTCTAATGTGAAAACTAACCTACTTTATGTCATTACTAAACTCTAATGTGAAAACTAACCCACTTTTGGTCAAAACTAACCTACTTTATGTCATTACTAAACTCTAATGTGAAAACTTACCCACTTTTGGTCAAAACTAACCCACTTTAGGTCATTACTAAACTCTAATGTGAAAACTAACCTACTTTATGTCATTACTAAACTCTAATGTGAAAACTAACCCACTTTTGGTCAAAACTAACCTACTTTATGTCATTACTAAACTCTAATGTGAAAACTTACCCACTTTTGGTCAAAACTAACCTACTTTATGTCATTACTAAACTCTAATGTGAAAACTAACCCACTTTTGGTCAAAACTAACCTACTTTAGGTCATTACTAAACTCTAATGTGAAAACTAACCCACTTTTGGTCAAAACTAACCCACTTTAGGTCATTACTAAACTCTAATGTGAAAACTAACCCACTTTTGGTCAAAACTAACCTACTTTATGTCATTACTAAACTCTAATGTGAAAACTTACCCACTTTTGGTCAAAACTAACCTACTTTAGGTTATTACTAAACTCTAATGTGAAAACTAACCCACTTTTGGTCAAAACTAACCTACTTTATGTCATTACTAAACTCTAATGTGAAAACTTACCCACTTTTGGTCAAAACTAACCTACTTTAGGTTATTACTAAACTCTAATGTGAAAACTAACCCACTTTTGGTCAAAACTAACCTACTTTATGTCATTACTAAACTCTAATGTGAAAACTTACCCACTTTTGGTCAAAACTAACCTACTTTAGGTTATTACTAAACTCTAAGGGGAAAACTAACCCACTTTTGGTCAAAACTAACCTACTTTAGGTTATTACTAAACTCTAAGGTGAAAACTAACCCTTTTTTGGTCAAAACTAACCTACTTTAGGTCATTACTAAACTCTAAGGTGAAAACTAACCCACCTTTGGTCAAAACTAACCTACTTTAGGTCATTACTAAACTCTAATGTGAAAACTAACCCACTTTTGGTCAAATCTAACCTACTTTAGGTCATTACTAAACTCTAATGTGAAAACTAACCCACTTTTGGTCAAAACTAACCTACTTTAGGTCATTACTAAACTCTAATGTGAAAACTAACCCACTTTTGGTCAAAACTAACCTACTTTAGGTCATTACTAAACTCTAAGGTGAAAACTAACCCACTTTTGGTCAAAACTAACCTACTTTGGGCTATTACTAAACTCTAAGGTGAAAACTAACCCACTTTTGGTCAAAACTAACCTACTTTAGGTCATTACTAAACTCTAAGGTGAAAACTAACCCACTTTTGGTCAAAACTAACCTACTTTAGGTCATTACTAAACTCTAAGGTGAAAACTAACCCACTTTTGGTCAAAACTAACCTACTTTAGGTCATTACTAAACTCTAAGGTGAAAACTAACCCACTTTTGGTCAAAACTAACCTACTTTGGGCTATTACTAAACTCTAAGGTGAAAACTAACCCACTTTTGGTCAAAACTAACCTACTTTAGGTCATTACTAAACTCTAAGGTGAAAACTAACCCACTTTTGGTCAAAACTAACCTACTTTAGGTCATTACTAAACTCTAAGGTGAAAACTAACCCACTTTTGGTCAAAACTAACCTACTTTAGGTCATTACTAAACTCTAAGGTGAAAACTAACCCACTTTTGGTCAAAACTAACCTATTTACAGTAACCTACACAAATTTTTAAATGTTTTAATTGAAGGGGAACTGATATTGACTTTCAGTTAGATGATTTAAATATGGTAATTCTTAACGTAATGTTTTGCTTTAATTTGAAAATTAATTTATTACTGTGGTCTTTGTTTGTGTTAAATTTAATTTTGTCAGGTTGAAATAATGGAATGAGTCGTGCTGAGGGTGTTTGTTGGTAATTCATTGGGTAAAGCGGCTGAGAAGCTTAGTCGATAGCCGGTTCTTCCGTTTCATTAATACACGTTAGGGTTTTATATGAGATATTTTTTTTAGCGTGTAAAAACTCCCGTAGTCGTGTGAGGAATGTGTGTATTTACATGTTTCGTCATGAGTTAGTTTGCTTGTGTATGTGTGGGGCCCAATTAGTGCGGACCCCCCCAGGGCCCGCTTTCCACGCTGAGTTTTCTGTTATTTTTCCACCTTCTCTCTTACCCTCGGTTTTATTCCCAGGGCTTGTAGTGAGTCACTGAAAGTCACTAAAAGTCACTTATTTTGACGAGAGTCACTTTTTTGTCACTTATTTTAAAAAAAGTCACTGAAAGTCACTTATTTGGGCTTACAAGGATAAAAAAAATATATTTTGTAGTTTTTTAAATACAAAACATATATTTTAACTGTTTTACAAAAGGGATTTTGTAAGATTAAGACTTTTTTTACTATCAATTTTATATTAGGCCTACTTTGAACTGTGATGAATGATAAAGTTTGTAACAGTTGCACTTGATTCAGCTGGCGTGTGTTGTGTTTTATCTTCAATATTAAGAAGATGAATGAAAAAAATAAAAAGAATATAAAAATGAAAAGAATATTTTATTTAGTAGAAAAAGTATTGTTTTGAACAAAAACTTTTTTTTCGAGATTTCAACGGAATTATCTTTTGTGGGTGTTTTTAAGACCTCCTGAGTGGTTTTCAGCATGACATCTGTATCTATGTATGTATGTGTGTATGTATGTATGTATGTATGTGCGTGTGTATGTTATCATCGTAGCGCCCAATTTATTTAACCTAGAGAGTTGAAACTTGGCAGAAAATCAGTCTTTACCTGTTGTGGTGCCGCCCGGAAAATCAACTTTTTCCGCCATCTTGAACACAGTTTGCTGAGTCAGCAAAAATTTAAAAAAATCGTAATAAATCGAAAATGGTCCTGATCGAGTTGAAATTTGGCGCGAATGATAAGTTCTCTCTGTATCTCAAGCCCACCAAATTCCATTTTGATATTGGCCGCCATTTTGAAGTTATCAATATTTCAATTTATAAACTTTGACGGTTAATAATGCCGAAAGTATAAATATGTTTTTGACTTATAGCATATCGTGGGAACCGGAAAAAAAATTAAGCAACAAATGTAAAAACAACCGATGAAATTCGATTAATTAGTTTAAAAGTTATAAGAGAATATAATTATTTATTAGTGCGATAATTTTGGTGAAGTCAAAGTCTGTTTACATTTTTCAAAATACAGCTAAACTTCTAATAATTAAATAAAATATATTAAAAATAAAGGTTTGTTTTTTTAAAATGATGATAAATTCAGGTAGTTCAATACGGTCACCCATCCAAGTACTGACCACGTCCAATGCTGCTTTCTCCAAGCAGCAGGAGAGGCCACTTTGGAGGCCTCCGAAGTGAGGAAAAGTTCCGAGGAACCCTGTACCCGATATATATATTTTTTTTTTCGTACAGTTACGGTACACAAAATCAAATGAACGAAAAACCGTTCTAAAATTTTTATAATTGCATTTGTTTAACAGTGGTAAACAACAAAAAGTAACTAATATATTTTTTTTTTTTATTTAAAATTAAGTCACTTAAAGTCACTTATTTGGGGAAAGCAGGTCACTTAAAAGTCACTTATTTTGAAAAAAATAGTCACTAAAGTCACTTAATTTTGAGGAAAATCTGCTACAGGCCCTGTATTCCCTACGTATTATTTTTCTTTCTTTTATTTACCTGTACGCTTTTGATTTCAGTTTTTTTTTTCCTCTCTCGGAATTATTTTTAAAAACTCAAATATAAAAGTCGACAAAAGAGATTTATTTAACTGAACGAATGCTAGGTATGTACGTGGGTGTAGGATTGAATAAGAACGTAGGTTTTAAGAAGTCACTGTCGAGGTTGGTTTTGGATTCAGACGTATTTTGTTATTTTTGTACATTGGTTAGTTTTAATCTTTAGTAACTTAGTTTTGGCCATTATATAGATTGGTTTCTTCTACCAGAATTTGTTTATATTACTAAAAAAAAATCTATCCCCAGTAGGGTCAAATTATTTTTATGGTAGTTTAGTGTATTTTTTGTTACAAATATATTTTGAAACCTGTCTCATTATACTTTATTTTATACTAGTGTGACCACCTTAGAATAATACTATATATAGAAGGAGCATCGAATCGGAATCCTAAGCAATTACTGATTTTCCTCTAACCACCTCTAACCACCTCTAAACAAATTACAAAAATGAATTTTTAGAACGCGGATTAAGGGACACAACCAAAGTTGGCTTCAATGTTATCAGTGATCCTCCTTCTATATATTGTATTATTCTAAGGTGACCACCAAGTATAGAGACTAAATAGAGGTGTCATGATATAGGCCGGAGGGAGTGGGGAGTGGCACCAGCTTCCCCCTCCCCTAGAATACAAACAAGCTATAAAATACAAGACTTTTCTCAGAGTAAAGGGGTGGTGTTATGACAGGAGACAAGTATTTAAAAGGTGTTTATATAATAATTTGAAAAGTGAGAACTTTGGCAACCAGAACGAAGGTTTCAATCTTTGTATTCTAGTGGTGGGGATAGTCCTGAGAAAATGGTGTCATCTGCCTTCCCTCTTTACCTACTCTATTTAGTCTCTATTCTCGGTGAGTGTGACCATTGTCAAATGATATACGATGAAGCCATGTGCCACACTAATCGACTGATGTGTGCGTTTTGAGTCTACCAAAGGTAGCTGAAGCAATTTTTGGGAGATGAAATTTTTTTTTCCAAGATCAAAATTTCCACTTGCATTTTACGTGTTACTCCTTCCTGAACAAATTTATTTTAGTGTCTTCGAATTTCAAAAGAGAAATCCGTTTCAGACATGAGACATGAGGGAACACTTTTGGTTCCGTGTCTGTCTGTCTGTCTGTCTGTCGGTCTGTGTGTCCGCGAATGCTATGACACAACTAAATACTTTGTATTAAACTAAGTCTTTGTTACTTGCTAAAGAAAATATGCTCCGTTCTTTTGCTCTAAAAAAAGTTGCTATTGCCCTGTTAACATAAATAGAGTGGCTTATGTCTTAAGTAATTAAATATTGTAGTAAGTAAGCAGAGACTAACATCAAGTTAAAAATACAAGAACCTGAATTATGCAATGCTTTGAGAAACAATTACCTTATATATATATATATATATATATATATATATATATATATATATATATATATATATATATATATATATATATATATATATATATATATATATAATCATATGATGTACATGTGAGAGTAGTGTGTGGTCCAGCTGGTAGAATATTTTAAGCACTGGACTCTGGGTGGTTCATCTTAAAATAAATCTCTTGACATCTCACTGCTGTATATAGTTAACACTATCCAATACGATGTCTAGTTTAGTTTATATATATATATATATATATATATATATATATATATATATATATATATATATATATATATATATATATATATATATATATATATATATATATATATATATATATATATATATATATATATGTATAACAAAATTGATTAAAATCGGTTTCTGAAGATAAGGCTGTACAAATCTACTCAGACAATTTTTATTTTTATAAACTTATCTTTTTGGTCTTAAACGACCTTTAAAAATAATTTAGATTAAGGGCGTTGCCCCAAAAAGTTTGAATAAATAACTACAACTATTTAGACCAGGGCTCGGCCTTTTATGCGAGACCTTTTAACGTGACGGGTCAAAATTGATATTTATAAAATCTTAAATGATTTTTCTTTTTTTTTAGCTATAATAAATGTTTCTTACTGTATAAACTGCATATAATATAATACGTTAGTAAAAGATCTAGGAATGTCATCTAGATATTACAAGGCCGACCAGAGTCGTGTTACATTCAGTCACATAACATATTTCTTAATAATTTGCGGAGAACTTATATAAGTTTATTATTATAGAATAGAACTTATGTAGGTACATATATTATTATGGAACTTATCTAGGTATATTAATATTATGGAACTTATGTGGGAATATTATTATGGAAGTTATGTAGGTATATTATTATGGAACTTATGTAGCTATATTATTATAGAACTTATGTATTTATATTATTAATAGAACTTATGTAGGTATATTATTATTATAGAACTTATGTAGGTATATTATTATTATAAAACTCATGTAGCTATATTATTATGGAACTTATGTATTTATATTATTAATAGAACTTATGTAGGTACATATATTATTATAGAACTTATGTAGGTATATTATTATTATAGAACTCATGTAGGTATATTATTGTATACAGGATAATATGGTAGATATAAAATGTTACATTAATTTTTGTAGTTCAATTTTTCATTTAATTTTTAATTTTTGTATTTATTCTTGATTGTAAAATATTTTTATAATATAAGTATTTTTATGACTTTATATATTACTTTTCCTCATTACCTATAGTAGGAAAAGTATTGTTTTCACCAAAAAATTGTTTTTGATTTTTTTTAAAAATCAAATAAATTAATTTAAAATTGATTGTAAAAGCATCATATCATTAAAGTACGTAATAGGAAGTGAGAATGCTATGTGCCACACTAATTGGTAGTGTTTTTTTTTTTTAGTACATTACATCTCTGTTTTTACCGTCAACATTTAATTAAACTTATTAAAAAATAATTTTCATAAGACCCATTGCAATACCAATAAAGTAATAATTATTAAAAAGTAATTAATTTTTTAAAACAATAAACGGAGAGAGTAATAGTTAATTTTTTCGAAGCGATGGGAAGCGAATAAGATTCACGTGAGTTAAAATAACAGACGGGTCAATAGTTAGATAATATGATATAAGTGTGAAAGTTTCCGATATGACCCAATATGATGGTTAAGGATCACAGTGGATGTTGGTTCAGATGTTCCGTGTGAACTACCAGTATATTGTTATGAGTTAGTATAAGTTTGCCATATGGTAAGGTTTCAAATCCTTGTAGATACGGTTTAGTGAGCATTTAGCGTCGCTCAATGCTCGATCACGTTGAATCATGGGTTTTGTAATTGTCATTCATGGATTTCGTCCTGCTTTAGGGTTCGCTTCAGTTGGAATTGCATCAGATTGTCTGTAATTAGTGCAGTTTACACTGATTGCACTGTTTTGCTTTGATTTATCACATAATTAATTGATTTTTTTCCAGACCCATCTTTTCTAATAGCAGTGTTGACAAAGAGCCATTGCAATTAGATAAAATTGAATTAATTAAAATGAAGAAATTATTATTGACTATTTTATAAAAAATTGCAAAAAAAAAAAACATAAGGTTACTCTTGACATACTGCGGCCACTTTCGATTTATCAAATTCACTTACCTATATAGTACTGATTATAAAATTTTTAATATCCCTTTATAGAAATTAGACACTGAAGTCTTATTAATTACCCTAAAATGAAATGGGATCTTAAAGTTTTATTAATCAGTACTCTGAAATAAAATGAGATGTTTAAAACTTTTTTGTGTGGGTTCGGTCTTTTAGGGTAGATAATAATTGAACATTTACATTTCAATAACGGCTATATTTCGACCATTAACGGTCATCTTCAGGCCTAAAAATATCGAAATAAATCTGTAACATTTATCTTTAATAACATATATAAATAATAAGTTAAAAACAAGCTAGATTAACATTTAAAATTGAGGTTTTTATTATAAATACAAAACAAATATAAGAAATCTTACCTTGGATTGAAACTGTAAAGTTTCTGTGAGATGTAAAAGTTTTATTATTCAGTACCCTAAAATGAAATAAGATCTTAAAGTTTAATTAATCGGTACCCTGAAATAAAATGATATGTTAAAGTTTTATTATTCAGTACCCTAAAATGAAATGGGATCTTAAAGTTTAATTAATCAGTACCCTGAAATAAAATGAGATGTTAGTGTTTTATTAATCAGTAGGTACTCTGAAATAAAATGAGATGTTGAAGTTTTATTAATCAGTACCCTAAAATGAAATGAGATGTTAAAGTTATTAATCATTACCCGGAAATAAAATGAGATGTTAAAGTTTTATTAATCAGTACCCTAAAATGAAATGGGATCTTAAAGATTAATTTTTCAGTACCCTGATATAAAATGAGATGTTAATGTTTTATTAATCAGTAGGTACTCTGAAATAAAATGAGATGTTGAAGTTTTATTAATCAGTACCCTAAAATGAAATGAGATGTTAAAGTTATTAATCATTACCCGGAAATAAAATGAGATGTTAAAGTTTTATTAATCAGTACCCTAAAATGAAATGGGATCTTAAAGATTAATTTTTCAGTACCCTGATATAAAATGAGATGTTAATGTTTTATTAATCAGTAGGTACTCTGAAATAAAATGAGATGTTGAAGTTATTAATCAGTACCCTGATATAAAATGAGATGTTTAAGTTTTATTTATTAGTACACTTTTAAGACCATGGATAGAAAATCTATAACTAATTTATTTATAATTTTTACAACTTTTCCGATTATTTGGGAGGCAGTTTCTTCAAATATAAAGTGTTTTATTTTATATTGAATTTAATATGTTTTCCGGAAGCTAAGCAAGATTTTCTTGACCCTAAAAAGCTAAATTAAACCTAAAATTTATATCAGCATTTAGTCTTAAGCCTAGTCCACACCAGTAGACACGTTGCGAGACATTTCTGTAGACGGTCTCATAGACCGTCTACAGAAATGTCTCGCAACGTGTCTATAGACATCTGCTGAGACCGTCTATGGTCTAGGTCTAGCGTCCACACTTGTAGACACGTTGCGCAACATGCCTAACGTTGCACCATGTCTACCGTTTAGAATGGAAAACCATAGACATGCGATTTTTGGTCTAGCAACGAGACCGTAGACTCCGTTTGTCTCAGCCCATGTCTATAGACAAATCGCTAGACATGTCTCTGAGACCAAAATCGCGCAACATGTCTACTAGTGTGGACAAGGCTTTAGAATTTGATTTTACTGAGCATGAATCCAGTAGTTAAAAAACTATGCGTCTACGGTAGATGCTTATTTAGTTATTTTTTTTTAAATCCACTCAAAGGACATTAAAACGTGAAAAATTATTGCTATGTGTATGACATGTATGAGAAAATGAAAATTTTTAGGGTCAAGGAAATCTTGCTTAACTTACGGAAAACATATATTAAATTTAATATAACATAAAACTATGAATAAAATACATTCTAGTATTCTTCTAATTATAAAAAAATGCTTTTATGTAAATCTATGTATAAAATGTCAAAATATAATATTTTCACCATCTCAATACTTTCTCTTGATATGTACACTATGTACAGGAGAAAGTAAAAATATTTTATAATTATTATGTATACTTAGATACAATATAAACTATGAGTCAATTAAAATCATTTTTAAATTAAGCTCAATTTAAAATTCAAGTCTTCGTTGGTACTTAAATTAATTCAAAGAGGATTATAGGATGTTTTTATTTTTATTTTTTTTAAATAAAATTGTAGGAAAATCCCTTCGAGAGAACTTTATTTTTAGAAAAATATCCTTGAATAAAAACTATATAGAGCACTTAGCAATTCTATGGTTTTAAATTTTCCCGGACTAAAAATGAGATAAATTTAAAAAATTAAAATTTCAAATATTAGCTTATACAAATCTAATTCTTAAGAAAAGTTTTAGGGTGAAGAAGCTTTACGAGAGTAATTAGGTTTAAAAATGTTGCTATAATAAAACCCTTTCTTATATTTAGTGTTTTGAAGAAAAAATAGTAGAATTTTCATTTCCATGGAAAATGTATCATGATTTTCTTTTCGAAATCTGGAGATGGGAAAACTTCATTTTGAGTTTACATAATATTATATTTTCTTATCTAGTATTCATTTGAATAGTTTTGAAATATAATTGTGAGTTTTAATTAGAAGTCGTTAGTGATCTTTAGATGTAGTTAGATAGGCTAAGATCTAGTTAGAGATAGTTGGAGATAGTTATATGTAGTTAGAGATGGTTAGAGGTAGATAGATGTAGTTAGAGAGAGTTAGATGCGGAGTTGGAGATAGTTAGATGTTGTTAGAGATGGTTATATGTAATTAGATGTAGTTGGAGATGGTTAGAGGTAGATAGATGTAGTTAGTGAGAGTTAGATGGAGAGTTTGAGGTAGTTAGATGTCGTTAAAGATGGTTATATGTAATTAGATGTAGTTGGAGATAGTTAGAGGTAGATAGATGTAGTTAGAGATGGTTAGATGTGGAGATAAAGGTAGTTAGAGGTTTTTAGATTTAGTTGGAGATAATTATATGTTGTTAGATGTAGTTGGAGATGGTTAGAGGTAGATAGATATAGTTAGAGATGGTTAGATGTGGAGTTAGTGATTGTTAGATACTGTTATAGATTGTTATTTATAATTGTATGTAGTTGGAGATGCTTACTTGTAGCTAGATATAGGTAGTTGGCGATGGTTAGAGGTAGATATATGTAGTTAGAGATAGTTAGAGGTAGATAGATGTAGTTAGATACGGAGTTAGAGGTAGTTAGATGTAGTTGGAGATGGTTAGAGGTAGATAGATATAGTTAGAGTTAGAGGTGGTTAGATGTGGAGTTAGAGGTTGATAGATATTGTTATTTTTAGTTATATGTAGTTGGAGATGGTTACTTGTAGTTAGATGTAGTTGGAGATGGTTACTTGTAGTTAGATGTAGTTGGAGATGGTTACTTGTAGTTAGATGTAGTTAGAGGTAGAAAGATGTAGTTAGAGGTGATTAGAGTTATTTACCATCACTTACTTTCTTTAAGCCGATGCAACACATGCATAATATCAGGAAATCAGGCTGAACCGTAAATCAGCGAGCACTCTGGTCGTACCCTTGTAGTACAGACTCGGAATTTCTAACTGAATTCGAACTGGAGTGAAAAGCAACGCCTACTATTCATTTCTATGTAGGAATTCTGGCTCCCTCGAGTTATTTCGTTTGAATTTAGCGCGCTGACACGAACTAACAAACCACCCTATCATTTCCTCTTTCCAAATATAGATATAGTCAAAACAAACCAGCTTTCTCTATAATCAACCCTGTTTTTTTTTCGTTTCATTAAAAATAAAGTTGCAGTGAATTTTGATCCTTTTTAATTTCTTCTCCATTATGTTCTTTAGTTGGTTATGTTTAGCATTTTTACGGTAGAGTTTAATTTTATTTTAAATTTATTTTTATTTAATAATTTGTTTAAGCTGGTGGTTTTAACAATAGCAATTAACATGGGTAGGGTAAGTACGAGTATAAATGCTTCTAAGTGTTGCGGCATGTACGATACAAGTTGTTGAAAGTTATTTAATTAATTTGGCTAAATTTCATCCCATCTTCAGCCCTGTAATTAAGATATTTTAATATCTTTGTTATCTTTTACATTCATTAAATAACAATTAATTATAATTGCAAGAACAGATACACATATACATGCATGTATTCACATACATTTACATGCACATATACATACATAATATAAGTTAAATTGAACTTTTTTTCAAAAATTAAATTCTATCTTATATTAGAATAATTTACCTGTTATTTTAGGTTGGTAAAGTAAAGAGGGAACTATAACAGGTAAATGTTTAGTAGAAAATTATTTTTATTTTTGTAAATAAAACAATTTAACTTTTATTATACTAGTATGAGTTATTATAATAGGCATGAGAAAGTGTCTTGATTAAGTTTTCCCAACGCAAAATTCCGATTATATTTAATCAGCTCCTATATCTAACATATATTTAATCAGGTCGACTATACTACTCTTTAAATTAGTCCATGTATTTATGTGTTGAATCTTTCTTTTTTTATGCGTGAATATCTTTACTATGCAAAACTGTTTTTTAACGTCTTCGACAGTCTTTATCAAGTCAGTTGGAGGTAGGAGTGAGTGTATGTAGCCACGTGGTCATGTAGCTTGAGTCGCTTGTCTCGTCTGTTCGGCAATCAATGAATTGAGAGCAACACGAGGACGTTGTTCGATCCCCCGTCATGATGCTTTGATTTACTTCTATGAATCAAAAGTGGAGTCGGATCCCAGGGTACCTGCACAAGATCCCAGGGAACCCTACACAGGATTCCAGGGAACCCTATACAGGATTCCAAGGAACCCTATACAGGATTCCAGTGAACCCTATACAGGATTCCAGGGAACCCTAAACAGGATTCCAGGGAACCCTATACAGGATTCCAGTGAACCCTATACAGGATTCCAGTGAACCCTATACAGGATTCCAGGAACCCTATACAGGATTCCAGGAACCCTATACAGGATTCCAGGGAACCCTACTCAGGATTCCAGGGAACCCTACTCAGGATTCCAGGGAACCCTTCAGAGGATTCCAAGGAAGCCTACACAGGATTCCTGGGAACTCTACACAGGAGCCCAAGTGAGTGGCGTTGATTTGTTCCTGTGAGCCAAGGTTGGTACAGGGTCATAGCTTTGACCCCACGCTTTGGTCTTCTGATTTACTTGGCCCAATCATAGCACAATATTCGCTACGGTGGTACGTTATTCAGTGGTGTGATGTGTGAGATAACTGGAACTCTTTACCATGATGACGCGGAGCAAGTAAAAAGGGTCTGAGTCTGAATTAGGCATAACAGTGGTTCATCCTACCCGTGTAGTACTAGTATTAGTATTAGTACTAGGGCTAATTCCTACTACTAGTCTATGTAGCAGGAGAGCTGTTAACTTGACTAAACCTAATGTAGAGAGACAGTTATTTACTCCTTTATCTAAGAAAAACCCTATACTTATCTGGGATTCTAACCGGATAATACCGTTGTTTGTACTTTTTGTTTCAGTCGCGTAAGATTGCCATTTGACAAAACTGATTCTCTGAATGAGTTTGTTAAGTTCCAGAAGTTTAAACTTGTTCATTTACAAGGGAATGTGTTTTCGTGTAACGTCTGGTTTTCCACCACCGACTATGCGAACAAACTCGTAAACAGACAAAGCACAACTCCCTTTGTGGGGGGAGTCAAACACAGTCGCGTGCGAAAAACTTGTAATTGCTACATATTAAACGCTGTACGGAAGCATATTGGGGAATTGAAAGGAAGGGGGAGAGGATATTCAGAGGGTTGGTTTTCAAGGGCTATTAGTCTCTGCATGTTCAGTAGTGGCCAGATTGCAACCGTGGTCGTCCTCATGAGGGGACGTTCCCTACCTATTGTCAGATTAGTCGTAAAGGGGATCCGGAGAAGTTCTAGATACGTTATACCAGGAATAGGACCCAGGTGGAGCCACATGTTATGTCTAATGCTGATAGCCTCTCTCTCCCCCCTACCGAATGAAATTTGTCGTTCACATGCGTTCCCTCTCTACTTAAAGCCAAAAACCCCTTTACGACAAAAACATAATTACCGATTCCTTTCTCGCAACTACGACTACATAAAAAAAAGTTTCAAAACAGTTGAAAAGTTGACGTAACTTAACAACTCTCTAAAACAGATCAGTTAATCTATCTTTTTTCACGTTGTCGTACCCTTACTTCTATTGTACTCTCCTCATCGCCCTCGCTCCCCTATTTCATTTTCTATACAAGGACAAAAACCCTCCCACCCTGGCGTTGACAACCGTATAAAATATGAACCGTGAAAAAAAAGAGTAACTATTGAAGTTTTTGTTTAAAAGATTTTTTGATTTATATTCTTAAGCTATTCTGAATGGAAATAAACTACTAATCTGCAAGTGAGTGATAGAGGCATTTATAATGCTTTATTTATACAGAGATAACCCAAACTGAAATATACTAGAGGTTATATCCCTGGTTTACCCTTATTGGTGATGATTTATTGTAGGCGAACATCGTATCGTATTACCAGACCTTCATTGCTATTGCTTCCGAGCTTACCGAAGGTAACGGAAGCTGTGTGATCGTTCCAAAGCACTAACATTTTTTTGGTCTCCGATTTCAAAAATTCTAAGACAGAAATCAGTTTCAGGACATCAGGAAACATTTTTGGTTCCGTGTCTGTCTGTCGGTCTGTCGCTCAATTTTTGTGAACCAACATATCTTAAAAACTACTTGTTTAATTTAATGAAGTTTGGATGGTAGGTCATAATTAGCCAATTGTTGGTCCCATATAAGTTTCAACCTTCTGCGCCCATTTGTATCTCTTCCACATGCGCACAAACATACATTTATTTACACTTGTATCTTCAATAGTTCACCGTCTGATTTTTATGAAAATTTGTTGGTTTGTCGAAAGTAGCCCATAGATAGCCCCAGATTAATTTCAATAGTTTACGCTCTTTAAATTCTGCTAAATTGATACTTACTTCAATTCATGTAAAATAGTCTTCCAATTAGAGTAGCACATAGTTTCCTCGCGACCTATTTCGTATACTTTAATGTTTTTAGACTTTTACTACATATAAATATAAAATGTATTTAAATTTCCTCCCGTTTTATAAATCTGTCACAATTGTTTTGATTTTTTACATGAAAGTATCAATTTATCAAAATTTAAGATCGCAGGTGTAATTAATCTGGTGCTATCTCCGGGCTACTTTCGACAAACACATGAGTACATTTGAAGATATAGGTGTAAATAAATGTATGTTTGTGCGCATCTGGATAAGAAACCAATGAGCGCAGAAGGTTGAAACTTATAGGGACTAACAATGGGCTAATTATAACCTACCATCCAAATTTCATTAAAAACAAAACAAGTAGTTTTTAAGATATGTTGGTTCGCAAAAATTGAGTGACAGACCGACAGACAGACACGGAACCAAACATGTTCCCTGATAATATTTGAAACGAATTTCTACCTTGGAATTTTTGAAATCGGAAACATAAAACATTTTTAGTCTTCAGAACGATCACCTTCGGTAAGAGGTGGTTAGAGGTGGTTAGAGGTGGTTAAAGGTGGTTAGAGGTGGTAAGAGGTGGTTAGAGGTGGTTAGAGGTGGTTAGAGGTGGTTAGAGGTAGTTAGAGGTGGTAAGAGGTGGTTAGAGGTTGTTAGAGGTGGGAAGAGGTGGTTAGAGGTGGTTTGAGGTGGTTAGAGGCAAAATCTAATAAATTAGACTATCAAGGCTCGTAATATAAAAACATAATTAAAATACTGGATGGGAGATGGAAGGCGAGGAAACCTCGTTTACTAATTGGCAGACTATTTTTAATTACATTTATAAATTTCCATGTTAACTTTATTAGTGGAATAATTAAACATTACTTGTTAATTAGTTGGTTTTACAACTCTCTGGTAAACTTTTTCATTATTATTTCACTGTTTCGTATTTCTGTTTTACGATTTTACAAGTAGTTTTTGATTTATGTAAATTAAAAGAACCCTCACTCCACTCTCCCAAATTTAGAAACTTCTTAACACATAAATAGTAAAGTTTACTTTTTTTGTTTTTAATATCTAAAAGTAGCTGAATTCAGTTTATTAAGTTGTTTCATATAATCCAATGTTTTTTACTATAGTGAAAACAAAAATCTGCTTTTTACGCAGTTTCTCCTTCATTGGAAGTAATTGTTATTTAAGCACCTAGGGAGTAAAGTAAGTCATTATTCCCTGAGCGAATAAGTTGGTTCTTGAGGCGAAGCCAAAGGAACCATGGTCCCTAAATCCCGAGGCGAAGCCGAGGGAATAACGCTAATAGCCGAGGAAGATAATTATTATGAGGGGAATTATAGCACTTTATTCCCGAGATGCATTTAATATTTTATCTCCAGTAGGAAGAAAATACACATTTTATTGCACAGTTTTTATTCATTATTCTAATAAATAACAAAAATTGTTAGCACTTATAATAGCAGATATAAGAGATTCAATAATAAAAACAAATAAAAATTGCAGTTGAACTCAAATAGAAGGTTATTTAGATGAAGGTTTAAAAACAATGGTAAACAAGGTCGAAAAAGCAGTGTAAAAGTCACTTTTCTTGCTTGTTCTTAAGTAAAGATTTATTTTATTATATTTGAAAACAAGTACTCTGTACCAGAAGATTAAAATTTTCTGAGAAGAAAAAACTGTACCAAATTTTGAAAAATCCAGAAAAAAATATTTTAATAATTCGTTTTTGGTACTATTCTAAATTTTTTAACGCGTAGAAATACAGAAACTCGAATTTCAAGGCCCCCCCCCTCCTTCTATAAAAAAAAGTCGGATTCTAATTAACGAGCGATCGATTTAATGTTATCGTTAAGCGCATTTAAAGTTGTGGTATTGCCAAAGACATTTCTTCTATAAAAATTGGGTTCTTGAGCAAGGACTATGGGATTTGAGAAATCAAATTTGTGGTTAGTGGAGTAGAAGTGATGAGTAAGGGCCGTGGGTTTGGGGCAGTTGGGTTTGAGGCTGAATTCATGCTGGTATAGACGCTTGTGCAGGTACTGGGTGGTTTGGCCAATATAGGATGAATCGCATTCAGAACAATTAATTTTGTAAATTACATTTGATTTGTTAGTGAGAGAAGTTGGGTCTTTGAGCGTGGAGTATAGTCTTTTGACGGTGTTAATAGGTTTGAAAGAAATTTTAGTGGTGGGGGACTAAAGTATTTTTTTGACTTTTTCAGAGAGACCTTTAGACTTTTTAGAGACCTCACTAACTCTCTCATATCTACACTTTAACGGTTGCTAACTTAAATTTAATCTTATAAATATAAATATAGTTATGCTCTTTATAGAAGAGATAATGTATTATTTGGTAATGTTTAATGGTTCTTACTGTGTTCAATGAATAAAAGTTTTAAGCCCCACGCTGTTCTTCATGTACGATGTAAGGGAGTAATATCCGATTTAATTGCATTGATAGGGATGCACAGAGACTAGAGTGGGTCTTGTAATAAGCCGGCTATATCTATTATACATCTATTGAGTAAGTAGGTATTTAGTATTCGAGAAAGGTAAGCATAGCAAGCTCTCTACGGTAATCCTATCAGCCATCATTTCCTGAGTTGAGAAAATTGCGTATGCAACGGGCAACTCAACACGCAATCTTACCTTACTACAGGGCAACTGATAGCGCCCTCTAGCGTCTTGATAACGACCCTGTTTCAACAGAATAACCCCTAATAATTTCTCTATTACTGCTTATTTTATCATGATATACCGTTATATACCGAGCGTTTAGCATCTCCCTTCCCAGCTACCGTACTTTAAATATCTCATAAGAAAATTGAATGAATTAAAAATCATAGTAACAATATCCATATCTGAAAAAATGTCAGGCAGGGAATCTCTATGCATGTACAGTAGGGTGGGCCTTAATAATGAACATTTTTTAATTTTAGCTCCCAACCCCTAACTTTGTGCGAATACATGAAAAAATGATTTTTGAAAAGTTTCAGGTCAATCGGAAAATTTTAAATGGTGCCGCTTTTTATTTGAAAATTGGTATATAAAGAAATCAATAAAATAGCGATTTTATCTAGAAAATTTCACGTTTATAGTGCAATATTATCCTTGTTTTTTTATTATTTACATAAATGATATACTTTTATTATTACTGGTCTTATATTACTTTGCTTTGTAAGTTTCATCGCACATTTCCGTTTCCCCAATTTTTGAACCACTTCCCGTGATTCAATCTTCCCCAAATTTTGCACATAGATACAACTAAGGTGAAGAATACTGAAACCAAAATAAAATAAAAACAAAAACAAAATGGCGTCAAATTTATTTGCTTTTTAAGTTTCATCGCACACCTATTACCCCAATTTTGAACCACTTACCGTCATTCAATCTTCCCCAAATTTTGCACATAGATACAACTAAGGTGAAGAATACAGAAACAAAAAAAAAATTAAAAAAAAAACAAAATGGCGTCAAATTTATTTGCTTTTTAAGTTTTATCGCACACCTATTACCCCAATTTTGAACCACTTACCGTCATTCAATCTTCCCCAAATTTTGCACATAGATACAGCTAAGGTGAAGAAACCAAAAAAAAAAAAAAAAGGTTGAAAATAAGACCAGTTTTGAAAAATGGTATTTTTATATGAATTATTAACTAATATAACTCAAAAGTAAGTCAATAAGTAAAGAGATAAAATATTTAGAGATATACATACATAGCAAAATAGTGAAAATTGGGAAAAAAAAGTTGTTTTTCGTATGAATTTCGTAATTATTTTAATCATATGAACAATATTTAATGTTTTATCATACATTAAAAGGTACTACAGGTTATGTCATATTAATACGTATTAACAATGCATACCTATCATAGTTTTTTTTTTTAAACTAGTAACATACATACTAGTGGAGTCAATTAAGCTATAACATAAGCCACACTTTGAACGAAAAAGACCGTCTTTACCTTTCTCTTCGCTTACCTTTCTCGAATACTAAATACCTGCTTACTGTATAGATGTATAATTTTTTTAAACAAATTCTTTATTGGCATAAGTAACAAAAAAAATATTTGTGTTTACCGGAGCCATAATGTTATTTTGAGAGGGGTTATTTTGTGCCTTTTTTTTTTTTTTTTTAATTTTGATATTTTGTAAGGGATTGGAGCTTTTTAATCAAATTTGGGGAAGGGTATAATGGACAATTTTGGAGTATATATTTATATTTTTATTTTTCTAAACGGAAATTTTTGATTGGATTTTTGTTAGGGTTGTTTGCAGGTATTTAAACGGGTATCATAGGCAGTCTGTGGACTGACTTAAGAGTGGATAGATGTATAATAGATATAGCCGGCTTATTACAAGACCCACTCTAGTCTCAGTGCATCCCTATCAATATCAATGCAATTAAATCGAATATTACTCCCTTACAGCGTTGTTTATTATGAAGAACAACGTGGGGCTTAAAACTTTTATTCATTGAACACAGTAAAAACCATTAAACATTACCAAATAATACATTATCTATTCTATAAAAAGTATAACTATATACAGGGTTAGTCTAAAGTTTTAGGACGCCCCAAGGAACATGTATCACATGGTTCATGTATCATATACGAACATGTACCACACAGTGACATGTAAATCACATACGGATATATCGCACATCCCGAAGAAAACAGTAATAACTAAAAAAAAATTAAATTTCACATTTCACATTTTAAGGAAAATTCATTTAAAAAAGTATCAAGTTTCTCCCAAGGAAGCCGAAATAAAGTTATCTATTTTATTATTCACTAGATGTCTCTAAGAGATCTTAAGTTCGATTCCCAGTGGAACCTCATTCTTATAACGCACAAGCTTGAAATAGAGAATAAAATTAAAAAAAGAAAAAAATTATTGAGAATATTACCAGCGAAATATTGCAAATTAATTAATATAATTAAATATCAATTTTCCTAATATATTATTCTTGAAAGCCCTAGCAAAAAGGGGGGAAAAATGATTGTTCAATTCATAAAAATTAGTGGAAAATAAGTAGAAAAATAAAAATATTTACTCAAAAACCTTGAGGCAGAGGGGTTTAGACAATCCAAATTATTTGTAAAAGATTTAAAATAACTTCATCACTAAGTTATCACATTTAAAAAAAATGATTTAATCTTAAACTTTACTTTTTCTTGTAAAAACCGCATACTAAAGTAGTCAAATTTGAATGCAATTTCTGCTCTTAAACTATGACAAAAATTTAATCGACATTATTTTCATGCATTTTAGTGAAATTTTCAGAAAAATAAAAATAAAATAATTGATTGTCAAAAAGAAACCACGACCTTTAAAGGGTCATATTATCCCTTTGAAGTTTGGAATATTTTTTTTTTTTTTCTTTTTGCTTCATTAAACTACGCCTAAAGTACTACAATTTTTACCGGAAACATTTTTTGAATTTTTTCTTGTTGAAATGTTATAACCACGTTAAGTTTGATCCATGGATAAAATATATTAAAACCAAATATATATATATATATATATATATATATATATATATATATATATATATATATATATATATATATATATATATATATATATATATATATATATATAGATATATATATATTATATATATACTGGTGTGAGTATGGGTGTAGTTAAGCATTTCATTTTTGTAGATATACACAGATATAGACAGTATTATAACCCTATAGTAGCTTCGCACCATAAAATTCACTTTACTGCTGTATGTATATGGTATATATACATATATATGTGTATAAAAATAAAGGGATTTAATAAAGTTTATAGTAATGGTTTTATTGAGCCATAATCCAGTATAACAATATAGATATGAAGGGGCTTTATACCTGGTGAAGGGAGGATAGGTAGAGTAAGGGTTCCTGTAAATGGGGCCCAATCATAATATAGGCAGATGGAGGGGCGAGATATAGGTCGGGTGAATTTCGCTCTCTTGAGGTGAGAGTAAGGGCATGAAAATCGCATCTAGGGTTCAGTTCTATGTGCCTTGAAACGACCTTTTCAAATTTGATGCTCACTTTGGACGAGCCCTTCGAACATGACGCACGCCTTGAATGAGCCTTTAAACATCCCGCTTCTCTTTCTAGATTGAGCCTTTCTACACCATGCTGACATTAAAGGAACCTTACAAATAACACGTCTCGAACAAATCCTACAAATAAGACGTATCGAACGAACCCTACAAATAAGAAGTCTCGAACGAACCCCACAAATAAGATGCCTCGAACTAACCCGACAAATAAGACATCGCGAACGAACCCTACAAATAAGACGTATCGAACGAACCCTACAAATAAGAAGTCTCGAACGAACCCCACAAATAAGATGCCTCGAACTAACCCGACAAATAAGACATCGCGAACGAACCCTACAAATAAGACGTATCGAACGAACCCTACAAATAAGAAGTCTCGAACGAACCCCACAAATAAGATGCCTCGAACTAACCCGACAAATAAGACATCGCGAACGAACCCTACAAATAAGACGTATCGAACGAACCCTACAAATAAGAAGTCTCGAACGAACCCCACAAATAAGATGCCTCGAACTAACCCGACAAATAAGACATCGCGAACGAACCCTACAAATACGACGTTTCGAACGAACCCTACAAATAAGCGTCTTGAACGAATCATACAAATAAGACGTTTCGAATGAACCCTAAAAATAAGACGTCTCGAACGAACCCTACAAATAAACCGTCTCGAACTAACCCCACAAATAAGATGTCTCGAACGAACTCTAGAAGTAAGACACTATGAAAGAATCTTACAAACAGGATGCCATAAAGTACTCAAGAAGTAAGACACCATGAACCGATCTTACAAATAAGATGCCATAAAAGAACCTTAGAAGTGAGACGCCATGAACCGACCTTACAAATAAGATGCCATAAAAGAACCTTAGAAGTAAGACACCCTGAACCAACCTTACAGATAAGATGCCATAAATAAAGTGAGACGCCATGAACGGACCTAAATATGTTGTTATGAAAGAACCATTTTTTTCACTTTTTTCTTTGAAATATGACTGACTCAGTTAAGGGCAAGCCATTTGATGTGACGATTGCTCGATTGAACTCGATTGAACAAAGATGTGATCTTCCTGAAATGATTCTTAAAACATCACGTTCATCCTACAAAACATTTTTTTCAACCATTACGCCTTTCTTAAATGATTCTTAAACCATTACGCTCATCCTACAAAACATTTCTTTCAACCTTTACGCATTACGCCTTTCTTAAATGATTCTTAAACCATTACGCTCATCCTACAAAACATTTCTTTCAACCTTTACGCATTACGCCTTTCTTAAATGATTCTTAAACCATTACGCTCATCCTACAAAACATTTCTTTCAACCTTCACGCATTACGCCTTTCTAAAATGATTCTTAAACCATTACGCTCATCCTACAAAACATTTCTTTCAACCTTTACGCATTACGCCTTTCTTAAATGATTCTTAAACCATTACGCTCATCCTACAAAACATTTCTTTCAACCATTACGCTTTTCTTAAATGATTCTTAACACATCTCGTCCATCCTACAAAACATTTCTTTCAACCATTACGCTTTTCTTAAATGATTCTTAAAACATCACGTTCATCCTACAAAACATTTCTTTCAACCATTACGCTTTTCTTAAATGATTCTTAAAACATCACGTTCATCCTACAAAACATTTCTTTCAACCATTACGCTTTTCTTAAATGATTCTTAAAACATCACGTTCATCCTACAAAACATTTCTTTCAACCTTTACGCATTACGCCTTTCTTAAATGATTTTTAAAGCATCACGCTCATCCTAATAATCGTTCCTTTCTAACGCCTTTCTTAAATGAGTCTTAAAACATCATCTTTAACCTAATAAGCGTTTCTCTGGAATATTATAAATGACTTGAATGTCCGTGAACATTACGATCGTCGTAATAAACGTTTCTCTTTTGAACATAGCTGCTAACTTGACCCCTCAAGTCATTATGACACAACCCTTCGAAGAGTTTATATGTATATTTCTTTTTGTAGATGGAACCGTCCTAAAAAAGATAACCATGTTCACAATCTACCCTTTCGTAAACAAGACCCTGCAACTTAGTAAAAGGTTATTTATTTTTTCTAGACCACTGGATCCATGTTGAAATAAGCTGGTTATTTTTTTAACTCAGCACGTGTGTATCTTTACGTGTGCATCCCCTCTCTTCTCCCTACCGATATCGTGCTGTATGATTTATTAACCCATGTTGGATTATCGTGATCGTACCTCTTTTCCTGTAAACCTTCCCCCTCTTCTCAAAAAAAATACCACCTAAAGCGATGAAAATTGAGTTTTCCGTTGAAAAAAGTTTCATGTTTACATTAGAGCTCTGGGGGGCGGCATCAACAAAAACTTTATGCTTCGTTCAGAACCTTTCTCCTCATGAAATTTTATTATTTTTTATTTAAAAGTTCAATTTTAATTTTTAGAGTATCAGTTTATTTTACCCTTTCCCAGTGTTTGGTTTGCACCTTAATTTTCACCCTCCTCCGACAAATATAGAAAAGAAAAGGAAAACCAAAACAAAAAAAACAAAAAAACGGTCATGAAGTAATTTTGAGGATAAGTTTTTTTTTTTATTAGTTATTGTCTTTTCTTAAAATATATATATATTGTGAATACTTTCTTTGTGTAGTATAAACATCAAAATATATTCCACATATAGTTTTAAAGGCTCTATACCTGTAATACAAATCTACATTAATTTTATTTTATTTTTTTTAAATATATAATAACATCGCTTTGTGGAAAGGATAATATTAGGGGTTGATTCCCTGCCGGATAGGTTTACGTTTACTGCAAATTTTAATATAAATATACTCAATAATAATAATATTTAACCCTCCATTTTTTTTTACAATAAACTTAATCCAATTAGTTATATTATTCAATTATATTAGTACGAGTTGTAATATACAGGGTGGTCCAAAAGTCCCCCCCCCCCTCTTAACTTTTGAACGGTTTGAGATAAATTAATGAAACTTGGGGGATCTCTACCATGCAAAGGGAAGTTTGTTTTCATGCAATCACCCACTAGGGGCAACCACCCACTTTACCCCCAGGCCACCCAACTTCAAAATTTCAAATTGGAGTGTATATTTTTGATAGCATATTTGGATTCTACAGTGAAAAATAATAAACTTTTACTTGTATAGGTGGGCAAAGATAGCAAAATTACCCTACCGATAATACGTTATAAAATCTAAACGGTTAGAGATAAATTAATGAAACTTAGGGGATCCGTACCATGTAAAGGGAAGTTTGTTTTCATGCAACCGCGCTGTAGGGGCAACCTCCCATTTTGCCCCTAGACCACCTAACTTCAAAATTTTGTCCTAGAATGTATATTTTTGATAGCAGATTTAGATTCTGCGGCAAAAAATAATAATATTTTACTTCAAACTTTTTTTTCTACCTCTAATATTTTCCTAATATTTAAAGGTATAAAAATCGTAGATTTTAGCGCCTGGGGGCAAAATGTTGGTTGCCCCTAGTACGCTAGTGGATGATTAAACACTTCCCTTTTCATGGTACAGATGACAGATACCCCAAGTTCCATGACTTTATTTCAAACCGTTTAGATTTTATAACGATCAATGTGTTATTTTTTTACTATTTCGGAAGGGTTATTTTGCTATCTTTGCCCCCCTGTGGGGGGCAAAATATTGAAGATAAAAAAAATAGTTTCAAGTAAAAGTTTATTATTTTTCAGCGTAGAATCCAAATATGCTATCAAAAATATACGCTCCTATTTGAAATTTTGAAGTTGGGTGGCCTGGGGGCAAAGTGGGTGGTTGCCCCTAGTGGGTGATTGCATGAAAACAAACTTTCCTTTGCATGGTAGAGATCCCCCAAGTTTCATTAATTTATCTCAAACCGTTCAAAAGTTAAGAGGAGGGGGGGAGACTTTTGGACCACCCAGTATAAAAACATAATGTTTTATATATTATATATACTATAATATATATATATATTATATATATATATATATATATATTATATATATATATATATATATATATATATATATATATATATATATATATATATATATAATGTTGTTTATATATATTGCATATTAATAGTTATAGTTTAACTAAAATAATTAATTTAATTTTTCTTTCTTGTTGCAGGTAAGCAGTCGCTCTAGTATATTTGGGACATCCTGTTGCTGATGCGTAATTATGTTTATTTCTTTTTAGAAATGAGAAATGTACTGTTTTGAATTGCCTCCATTTCAGACAGAAAAGAGGCCTCTACTTTTTCCTCTTTTTTTTAAGACCCTTAAAATGAGGTATCACTTTGTGGGGATTTCATTTATAAATTTTGATCTACCTCCAAAATCACCATACACTAAAAAATAATATGTATGCCTTATAAACATATCATATGGTATATAACATATCATATATATGGGTTTGAGACGTCCTTCCTCCCTTGTGCACTTGAAATACACTTAAAAGTACACTTAAAACACAATACTAACTTTCTTAAAGGATGGTTATAAAATTAATAACACGTTAGTATTTAATATTTACTATGTAAGTGGATGACTTAAAAAATTAAATCAAACATATAAACAAGATAGAAGAGGATGGGAAGGCTTCATTCAGGTTGTCTTTGATGCGAGAAAGTTGGTTTGGAACCAACTTTTCTCGCGTCATGTTATTACAGCCTATAGATTAGTCTGAAGCGCGTATAAAAAAGCAGGCTATGAACACACCTTTAATGGTCACTACTAAATTGACATATACACCTGCTTGGCCTAGCTTAATGCCCAGCGTGCATGAGCATCCTGGATGAAGGAGAGGATGAAACCCCTTCTTCCCTTGTCAGCAGTACATCCTGTATTAACTTTGATGTGGTGGAGTTCACAGTTACTGTGGTCATAAAGGCAATTGTCACTTCTATTCGGCAATCTTTAAATCAAGATCAAAAGGTTTCAGGTTCAATCCTGTACCGAGGCACTTTGATTTACATGGCTCACTGAGTCTGAACTCCATGTTTCATGTGAAGATGTTAGTAAACAGCGTCAAAATATTATTATGTGGTCTAATTGCTTGTTTTCAACAAATGTTTCGTCCTCCTTATTCTACTTCTAGTAAGCTCCTCTATCCTTTGTACAAACAAGTATATAACGCTTAAAATATCGTTCAAAATAACCCAGATGTTTCCCAAAGGTTTAGTAATTCTAATATAATTTAACAATTGCTTCCTAAAGGAGGAGTAATTCTAATATATCAGCAGAGTAATACCGTGTTTTTGCACACTGCAATAGGCTACACAAATTTTGCGAGAGACACCAAGGGATGTGCCACGCAAGCGTGACACATAGGAACTGTTCCAACATCAGTACATGAAGTATAGGTCCAGAGTTGGGTGGGCATCGTCGGGCCCCTGATGAGTCGGACGCGACGAAACGATGCAGGACATGGCATAATGCCGAGCCAACATCTTAATGACGTTATGTCTGATGTTGGAACAGTTCCTATGTGTCACGCTTGCGTGGCACATCCCTTGGTGTCTCTCGCAAAATTTGTGTAATTCTAATATAATTTAACAATTGCTTCCTAAAGGATGAGTAATTCTAATATAATTTAACAATTGCTTCCTAAAGGATGAGTAATTCTAATATAATTTAACAATTGCTTCCTAAAGGATGAGTAATTCTAATATAATTTATCAATTGCTTCCTAAAGGTTGAGTAATTCTAATATAATTTAACAATTGCTTCCTAAAGGATGAGTAATTCTAATATAATTTAACAATTGCTTCCTAAAGGTTGAGTAATTCTAATATAATTTAACAATTGCTTCCTAAAGGATGAGTAATTCTAATATAATTTATCAATTGCTTCCTAAAGGTTGAGTAATTCTAATATAATTTAACAATTGCTTCCTAAAGGATGAGTAATTCTAATATAATTTATCAATTGCTTCCTAAAGGTTGAGTAATTCTAATATAATTTAACAATTGCTTCCTAAAGGATGAGTAATTCTAATATAATTTATCAATTGCTTCCTAAAGGTTGAGTAATTCTAATATAATTTAACAATTGCTTCCTAAAGGATGAGTAATTCTAATATAATTTAACATTTGCTTCCTAAAGGTTGAGTAATTCTAATATAATTTAACAATTGCTTCCCAAAGGATGAGTAATTCTAATATAATTTAACAATTGCTTCCCAAAGAATGAGTAATTCTAATATAATTTAACAATTCCTTTCCAAAGGATAAGTAATTCTAATATAATTTAACAATTGGATGGTAAATTCTCTAGTATGATTTCGTTACTAGATTCGTTGGTTAAAAACTTGGCGGCTGGATTGATTGTTTTTACAACGAATGAATCCAGTTTTCTAACGCGCTTCATGCAGAAGTAAGAGGAATAATATGGCTATTAAAGGAATGTAAACAAGACGAGTGTGTTAGTTTGTTTGTGTGAAGACGAGCGTGCTGAATATGTTGCAAGATGTGAAGAAGTTGACGCAACACTGCCTAGGCTGGTTGGAACTTTCAGAGATGTTTGGAAGGTGAACGAACCCTTACTGAACACAGACTCTGTTCTCTTCGTGGCCCATCTTCCGCCAGATAGTAGATATAGTAGGCGGATCTACTTCACATCTGGTCCCCCCCCACATATACACATATACATATATATGTATCTATAAATATACACATCTTCCTCAACACTTCCAACTAGCCTACTTTCTTTCCGTATTTTTTTTTTTTCTTCTTTTTCTTAGCCGAGTTATATTAAAGCCCACGAATTAGTACTTCATTTTTTTTTACACACACACATGCATGTATATGATTGAATGTATTAATTATTATGCAAGGTGTAATACTGATTTTTCTAATACTCATTTGCAAACTATAACATTTGATTAAATATATATAGATATATATATATTCCTAACATATCAAGCACGTGCATTAAAAATAAATATAAAATTTACAACCAAAATACATAATTCATGTATTAACATAATTCAATAATACTGAAGAATATTTAAGTATTAAGAAAAATAAAAATAAAAGAAGAAAATAAAAGAAAAAACGAACCGTTAAATACTTATTATATTTAAACAAAGTATGAAAATAAATAATATATATATATGTATATATATATATATATATATATATATATATATATATATATATATATATATATATATATATATATATATATATATATATATATATATATATATATATACCCTTGTCTCTTTTATTCGATCTGATAAAGGAATGTCCTTCTTGTCACTTGAAAATGTATAAAATAAAATAAAGGGAAAAAATTAAATGATAAAAATATCTAGGTGTATACAAGAGTTACCTAAAGAGAAATAAATCAAACTGGGTCCTCTTCTTATAAAAAAGATTTTCGACTTCGGAAGAAAGGAGATACGGAATCTTTTCAGCTATAAATAATCCAATCACATCAAAATGTCTGCCCCTTAGAGATAGAGATCTATACAAGAGTACCCAGAGATAGACGGCTTGTCCAATAAAACTGAAAAAAATAAAAGCTCTGCCTCACACGAGCTTGAGGATTCACAACCCAATATTCCTTTGAAAAAAAAAAAAAGATCAATAAGGTGATAAAATAGAATTAGAAGGTGATAAAGTTGATTCTATTTTTTCGGATGGTGAATTGATCAGTGAGATAAAATGAGAAAAAAAAAAATAATGTTGTGCCTCATCTGTTAAGTGAGGCGAGATGAGCTTTAGCCTCACTACGAAAATCTTTAAATAAGTGATAAAAACTTGAAGATTTTGTATTTTTTTTTTTTTTTTTTTTTTTTTTTTTGGCATGGTGAGTTGATCAGTGAAATAGAGTGAGGAAATGATTGTTGTGCCTCATCTGTGTTGTGAGGAGGATATTTTTTTTTTTTGACTCACAACCAAAACTTCTTTTAACAAAGTGATAAGAAACATAGATATCTCGCTATCACTCAGTGAGAAAAAAATAAGAAAAAAAAAAAAAAACAGAAAACAGATATTTAATCAGGAGGTTGTCTGGAGCTGGGATTTCTTGGAGCTAATTTTAAACATTTCTTTGCCTTTTTCCCTGTCTTAATTAGCCTGTCAGAATAACGAAGCCAGAACCTTATTCAAACAATGCTTTCGACTTTACATTTTTATACTTTAGTTTCTTTTTTTATTTTTGTATAATATCACGTTATTTCTTGTTTGTTTTACTCATAACAATATTAATTTAACTTTCGTTCTCTTTTTTGTTATTTTGGCTTGACGCTTTATGAATTTTAATTAATATTATTTTTATTATTATTATTTTTTTTTTTTTTCAAAAAATAATAATTATAATAATGATAATTGGAGTTATATGAAAAAAAAAAAATAAATAATAAAATCAAAAGAAATGAAAAAGGGGTAATAGCCCTTAATTATTAACAATTTATTAATTAAAATATATAAATAAATTGTAAATTGCCTTTTTTTTAGCTGTTAATCAATAAAAATGCTTATTTTTAACTATCAGCTGTTTAATATATCCGATCAGCTGTTTATAAATAAAATTATGTTAACTATATCAGCTGTTTAATATAAGTATAGTCAAAACAAATGTATGTGATTTTGATAAATGTGATCATGGCGTGATGCAAACCAATTAATGTAATATGAATTTTAACGCATGAAAAAATGTAAAATTAAAATGCACGCTCTGCTCAATAGTGCAAGCAGACAACTGCATTGCACACCTACCTAGCTATATTGGTACTGAAACGTCGCAACATACCTACTACTATATATCGTTGTCACATAACCGGAAAACCCAGAATTCTATGTAAGGAAATTAGCCGGATGGAATCCTATATGCATTAAAATTTTCAATATGTCTTTCTAACTTCTTCAAAAAGAATATCTTCAACAAAAATCTTAACGTATTTTGTTGTTTTCTTCTAAAATATTTTTAACATTTAGATAATAGGAATACGGAAAAAACAGTTTTTATTTCTCTTGATTTTTTTCGTTGTCCTTTTTTTAAACGAGTTTCAATTTCGTTTAAAGAAAAAAATAAAAAATAAAAGTAAAACACTTTTTTTTTATTTTTCCTTTTAAATTTTTTTGTTTAAGTTTCCTTCATAAGGAGTTTCTATTTTTGGTTGCCCCTTAAGGGAGTTGAAAGAAGATAAGCTAATAAAGATAGTTGTTTTTTTTTTGTCGTTATCACCACTATGCTTTTCTTTTTCTGCCATGTGCTTTTCTTCTCCTGTATTTTCCTTCAGTATATGTTTTGGGTTTATGGGTTTTGGGTTGGGGAAAATAGGGTTTGTTATGTGGGAGAGATAGGACGGTGTCGTGGCCACCTGGAACCCATTTACTGCTTCCTTCACCCGTTCAGTTCGTTTCCTCTCTTTGGTTTCCTTGGTACAATCTCTTTTGCTTTTCTCGATCCTTGTTTTTTTCTCTCTCTTCCTCAATCCTTTTGCAGGACCTATTATCTGGTGAAATTCTTTATCTATGATCGATTCTTTTTTTTTCTTTTTGTTATATTGAGTTCCATCTGTTCATCTTTCTAGAACGATTCTCCTCCTCCCCTCTCCTACACTCTTGAGAATCATTTTTGATATCTTATCAATTCTCCTTGTATTTTTTTGCTTATATATATACATATATATATATATATATATATATATATATATATATATATATATATATATATATCCTTTCAATATATAAATCGTTTATTATGTATGTTATCATCATAGATTGTTGTACGCCATTTGTTACAATATTTAAGGGTTTTTTCTAATTACTAGTTAAAAAAATGTATGATATGATTTGTTGGGGTAAAGCATAAGTCAAGAAATACCGTATGACATTTGATTCTATTATAAAGGTTCTTTTAGCATGTTTTTGAGGTTTATAGAAATCTACCTGTTAATCCTATTTCTAAATTCAGAAAAACGTTAATTTTTCAAATTGTATAACCAAGACTTTAATAAAGTATATAATGTATGTTTATAAATATAAAAAAAATATATAATAGAGATATAAATTTATCTTACATTATACAGAAGGCAATGAATTATATTTTGTTCTCATATCTTATAAAATTAGGATTTATTCTTCAAGTCTAGAAGATAGAGAAAGATAAATTAGAGATAATTTAAGAACTTCTAGAAAATATGGAACTATTTCCCATTTGAATAGCGTCTATACTTCTCTAACTAGAGCCAGACTTATTATACTTCATTCATCTTACATATATATGTATATATATATATATATATATATATATATATATATATATATATATATATATATATATATATATATATATATATATATATATATATATATTGGTTGCATCTTTAAGAGGCTGCATCTTTGTATATAAGACTAGATTGATCAGTGAGAAATGTCTAGCCCTCATGTCCTTGGACGGTTCCTTCAATAACATTTCTTATGTCTAGAGTCTAGACGACACCACTAGTGAGAGAGAAAGAACAAATAAACAACACAACGTAACTCCTTATACACATTATGTTTTTATGAACAATGTTTCATATATTCTCCGTGTAGAAAAAAAACAAACTTGTTTTCATCGTGTCGACTTAGTGAAAATGAAATGGAAACTTGAGTACACAGTGTCTTTTAGTGTCTTTTTTTCTAATTTTTATTTTGTGTTTATAAAGGCAGTGCCTTGTTGGGATGACTCTGAATGTCCTTCGTCCTTACTAGATCCTTCCATTTATAGTTTATATACACTAGGAATTTCCTTTTTTTTTTTCTTTTATTCTTGGACTCATTCCAATTTGCCCCCCTCCAATGTTTTGCCCTGGTAGTGTTTTAGAGGGGAAAGGGGAAAGTCTAGACTTGCTATTAAGGGGATAAGTGTAGACTCGTAGCCTCTTCATACCACCCTCGCTTTTCCACGATATAATGCACTCGGAAAACTCCCTACCCATTAACAAGAGAAAAGGACAAACAATACTATATAAAACTGCATTTTACTCGCATGCGTTTTAAAAACAATAGTATCTTTAATAGTAATTCTGTAAATAATATATATATATTATAATAAAATAAATAGCTATGCATTTATTGTTTGGAATGTTATAAACCCTATTCTTATAATGCTTGTATGGTATTAATTCATTCACTTGGGAAATGTATAATAGTGTAGTATTAAGCTTTACAAATCATATGTTGTATAATTATGTTGTTCTACAACCCATTACCAGATAATAATATGTTATAACGATTTAACTTAATTGTAGAAATGAAGTAATGTATTATTTTTATTCTTAATTTTATGTATTAAAGAGGGTGGTAAAATATGTATATTATATGTTTATATACAGTAGAACCTCGCTTACACGACCCTCAATAACACGACAACCTCAATTACAAGTGCAATTTTCAAATCCCCTTGAGATTGCCATAACACATAATGTTAAATTAACCTCTATAACACGACTATTATTATCCAAACAACCTTTATAACATGGATTTTAGCCAATTCATAACGTAAGTCAGAACCTCTATAACAAGTTGTTTTGAGAAGTCAACCTCTATAACGCGTCTCTATACAGGAATGGGTCGAGCTTGAACAAGTCTAGACTTGAAAACTCCGCCCATTAACTTTGATAACATGACTGATAGCCAAAATAACCTTGATAACACGACCCTCAACAAAAAGAGCACCTCGATAACAAGACTGTTTCCCTAATCCCCTTGAGACACTTCTTACCGAGGTTCTACTGTATGTTCTTTGTTACTTTAAAAGAGAACGTATTGTGTTATATTATATTTTCGAGAGCACTTTCGATGATTTATCTTAAAAATATTTAAAATGTAGTCCGTTCAAATACAAATTTATCTACCATTTTTTACGTCTCTTTCCCAGGATAAATCGGTGTTCGATTCCTCACCAGGAAGGATTATTTTTATCATTGTAATCATTTTGAAAACAATAATTTGTTTCTTATCTCCTAATTCTCTCGAAATAAATGTGTTTCAGGACATCAGAGAACATTTTTTTTTAGTATTGCGTCTGTCTGTCTGTCCTTTGGTCAAAATTTATGCGTGGTAACAAATTTTAAAAACTACTCATCCGATTTTAATAAAATTTGAATGGTAGTTTATAATTAGCTTATTTTTAGTGCAATGTAAGTTTCAACCTTCTGCGCCCATTTGTTTCTCTTCCACCTTCCACATGTATACAAACATACATTTATTTACACCTGTATCTTCAAAAGTATCTTATCTAATTTTTATGAAATTTGGAAGGTTCGTTGAAAGTAGCCCGCAGAGAACCCCAAATTAATTTCAACTTTCTGCGCTCTTTAAATTTTGCTAAATTAATACTTACATTTAGGTAAAATATTAAAACAATTTTGACAGATTACAAAATGGGAGAAAATTAAATAAATGTGGTAATAATATAGGTTGTAAAAACATAAAGTCATTAAAGTACGAGATCATTAGATCATTAGATACGATTTAAGTACGAAATAGGAGCGAGGAAGCTATGTGCCACATTTTGGCAGCCATTTTAATATTATATTTTCTTCTATAGAAGAGTGGCTGATTAGCTATTCAGACTGGTCTAATTAAAAAATGATAACATAAAGTTAATTTTTTAGAAATTTTTGAAAGTTAAAATTTAAATCAACTTATAATGATTATTAACAAAGGGAGACAGACAGAGAAAAATAGACTCCAGCGCCGGGAGTTGAACCACGGCCCTCTATATTTCCAGTATAGCGCTTTACCAACTGAGCTACACTGGAGAATAATTTCCTCTGTCAGTAACGATACCTAGTCCCGAATTAAGCTTTCAATTTTCCAACAAGTCTAGAAGTCAACATTAACGACAATAGAACTTGACCGAGAAGTATCGCTTATAATTATAAAGTACCCATTTAGTACCTGTACCTTGTACAATCAATTAGAAATTACATTTTTAAGTTTTAGGTAGTATTCATACTACGGAAAGTTTAAATTTTAATTTAAATCAACTTATAATTATTATTAAAAAAGGGAGACAGACAGAGAAAAATAGATTTCAGCGCCTAGACTTGAACCACGGGCCTCTAAATAGGAAATATAGACCCGTAAATATAGGCCCGTGGTTTAAGTCCCGGCGCTGGAGCCTATTTTTCTCTGTCTGTCTCCCTTTGTTAATAATAATAAATTATAAGTTGATTTAAATTAAAAGTAAATTAATTACTACGTTTTTATTAGCTTGCTTTCTTGTTTGTTTGTTTGTCCAGTACAAATCTTGCAATCGATTTTTAACTAACTTCCCGAGTAGCTAGATATTTGAAACTTTTAGAATAGCTCAGAACACGATGTCAATGCATTATTTTAATACTTTTAGCCATCTTACTGCAGAATTTAATTAATTTTCAGCAAATTTTGCTGTATAGAAAGTTAGTTCGGAAAAAATCCGCAAGTTATTTAATTTGTTTTGACATAATCTATATTTACAATCTTCATTTTGACGGGTTTCAAATTTATGATTTATGACAGAAAATTTAAAAACGTAGTATATAAAAAGTTCTTTTAGCGAATTTTCAAAGAAAATTACGCTATTGCAATGGCTTCAAAATTTTTGTAATGCGAATTTTTTATCTTGTAATTATTTTAAATTTATTATTTCTTTACTTATAATTCCATGTTACTTTTTCAGTGTACATATTATAAATTACGCGTGGGCATATAAAGAAAATTCCAAGAGTTAAAACTTAGTTTTAAAATTAAAATCATTATAAATAAAAAAAAAAAAAAAAAAATGAATACAAATGTGTTTATATAATAAGAATGGTTTGTGTTCTACTGTTACGTTGTTATATTTGAAATGTAAACAAGGGAAAACAGCAAGGTGTCAGATAACAAGGGAATCTGAAGCTTAAGAGAAAGCACCTTGTTTACCTAATAATATGATTCAAATCGAGTTTCTCGGAATGCAACGCCTCCAGTCTAATAGAAATCTACAATATTTTCTATTTGTATTGTTTCATTTGCTCAAATCTACTTTATTCACCTTTTTTGAAACTAGATACTAAGGAAAAAAATTATTATAAAAACAAGTCAATATAAAAAAACTTATTAAAATACATTCATGATTTTTTTTATTTTTACTTTCTCATATGAAGTGAAAGTATTGTGATGGCGCGAAAAATTTGATTTTGAAATTTTGATAGATTTACACGTTTTGATGTCCTCTGAATCCAAAAAGTGGTTATTAAAAAATGTCTGTCTACAGGGTCGATTTTGACGAAATTTTGTATACATGTCCAGGAAATCCATACTCTTAGGTGAAATCGAGAAATGAACATTAGCCCTATAGTTGGGGGCACTACCCCCTAAAAAATCTTTCAGCTCTACATTTTGGGGCGCTACCCACAAAAAATATTTCACAAAAACGGTTCCAACGATTTTAAATTAAAAATTCTAAAATGTAGTCCATTTAAATACAAATCTAACGAATCTAGCTTTAAACGCGGACGGAGAGAAACCGGGTTTAATTCTCCGCCGAGGAGAAGTTATTTTTATGATCAATTTTGATGAAACGTTTAATAATTATTAGATGTATCTACGAAAACACGAAAACTAATAAATGGAAAACACTGGGCTAATTAATTGTGAACTCGTTTATGAGAAAGTTTGTATGATTCGTCTTGAACCGATTTTTTCTTATTTCTTATGAATATAAAATTATAAAAAGCATAGAAATTCGAGATGAAGCCGAGTTATATTTGATAAATAAAAACTAAAAATAACAAGATATTTGTATTATTTTGTTTAAGTGAAGTGTGGCAGTGTGGAGTTATGAGTGACGTGTATGGTGACCTTATGTGCAGATGTTAGTGTAATATTGTTAGTATTAGATGCAGTGGACACTAGAGTACTAGGTTGCATACCACGGCACCTAGCCAGGCCACACTAGCACAAGGCCCTGTATCTACACACCCTCCCCCGCACTACGTCCGCCTAGACAAACAACCCGCATTGTAAGCTTTTACACATACCTCCCCCCGTTCTAATTAGTCGTATCTTGCAGTTTTATTTCTATTTCTTTTTGATGACCCAAGACATTTTTTTTTTTCTATGATTATTTTTAGACGACATATTTCTTTTTTAAGGTTACAATCTCAACTATTTTCTTCTATCTTTTTGAATAAAATAGAATAATTAAATAAATATAATATTATATTACATACTGTAAAATCTCGCACTCGCATATAATATACAGGCTGAATTTAGGGCTTCAGTAAAAATTCGCATATAATACGCGATTGAAACACCGTAAAATCGAGAATAATTTAATTAATTATTCTAAATTTTTCCTTATTTTTAATTTTTTTTTTTTTTTTATGCTTGAGCGAATTTTTCAAAAGATTTCAGTGTTGTTTCCGAGCTTCCAAGGTAACGGAAGCTACTCTTCCGAATTTAATATAATTTGTATGGTAGGTTATAATTAGCTCATTGTTGGTCCCATATATGTTTCGACCTTATACACTCACTTGTTTCTCTTCAGCATGCTCACAAACATACACTTATTTACACCTACGTATATCTTCAAAAGTACTCGTCTGATTTTTATGAAATTGGGGTAGTTTGTCAAAAGTAACCTGCAGATAACCGTCTGCGCTTTTTAAATATTGCTAAATTAATACTTTAACTTATGAAAAAAATAAAAACAATTTTTACAGTTTTTACTCGAATTTTTACTTTCTCATAAAGAGAAAGTATTTTGATGGCGTGATAATTCGATTTTGATATATTTTCACGCTTTGAGGTCCCCTGAGTCCAAAGAAGTGGTTTTTACAAAATGTCTGTCTGTCGTCTGTCTGGCAAGACGCCTCACCTGGAGCCTAAACTACTGGGCAGATTTTGACAACATTTGACACACATTTTAGAAAAATCATACCCCGAGGCGAAATCGAGAAATTAATTTTTACTCCAAATTTGGGGTAGTAACTAAAATGTAGTCCATTTAAATACAAATCTAACGATATAAGCCGTTTCTCCGGGAAAAATCTAGTTCCTGGCTTTAAACGTGGACGGAGATAGGCCGGGTTCGATTCCCCACCGAGGAGAAGTTATATTTATGATAAAAATATCGATGAAATGGTGAATATTAATTAAATGTTCCTGCGAAATCTAATACATGGAAAAAACAATTATGAACTAAAAAAGTAGTAATGAACTCGTATATGAGAAAGTTTGTCTGAGTTGTCTCTGACCGATTTTCTATTAGTGGGAAAATGAAATAAATTTGACATTAATGGGCTTTAAAAGCATAAAATTATTTAAGTCTATGAAATAGAGCGCGAGGAAGCTATGTGCCACACTAATTGGCAGAGTCTTTTTAGGGTCCGTAGGCAAAACCAAGGACCCTTATATTTTCCTGCGTGTGTCTGTCCGTCCGTCCTCTCGCGTGCTCTCACGGCTACACCTTTCGTCCGATCACTTTGAAATTTGGCATGTATGTGTCTTGTACCTACCCACATATTTTAAAAATATAGCGAATTAAAAAAAAAAAAAAAATTCAAAACAATTAGGGTAAAAAAACTTAAGGGTTAAATTTTTTTTATTTTTTTTCAACACCGTGAGGGGTATCATATAAAAGGGTACGTCGAGCTGATTACAAAAATATATAATTCTTTGATTATAACTTTGATAGGGCGAGCGTAGGCAAGTTTGAAGTGGGTGTGAAACGTGTCCCCCCCTTCTATCTCGCTTGTGTGAAGTGCAAAAAATCTGAAAAAATTCCTGAACATTCTTTGACCAAAAGTAAAGATACCACTTTTTGGAAATTTCGAAAAAAATATTATTTTATTTTTTATTGACAAAAATACGTTTTCTTTATAATTATGGTCTTTTCGATGTATTTATATTTTTGTAGTCCGGTTCAGTGGCAAAAAAATACTTTATCAGAAGTTTTTTTATGTGTTTTGAGAATATCAGACCCATAGGATAGTTTAAAGTAAGCTTTTTAGCATTTTAAAAAACACCATCAATAGGGTACTACTTAAACGATACAGGGTTGCCTACGGACCCTCGCTGTGTGCTGACTAGCACACACTTGACCTGTTTATTTCAGTTTTGTCTCTTCGAAAATTTTAAGCTAATTGAAAAAAGATTCCAAAATAATGTAAACTCTCACTTTCTCTAGTTTAATAATAATATTATTACATTTTCTTTTAACATAAAAAACTTTTCTCTACACCTTCCTAATTATAGAAAAATAATTAAAATATAAATGAAGAGATATTCAGTTGAAATTCTGTTTATTTTTTATTACTATAATAAAACCGGAAACGCCTCTACACAAATTCTATTTTAATTTTCAAAGCTAGTATTCGGACTCTCGCTCATCAAAAGTGCCTTAATAAAATTATAATTATATTCATAAAGAGGCGTTCCTTTTTATTATACTAATAAAAAAATAAATAAAATAACTTCCATTACCTTCGGTAAGGTGGGAAGCAAAATAAAAATTAATATCTTTTCATTTGCATTTATCTATTTTTTTCTATAGAAGCAGTTTGTGAGATACTTATAAAACAGTCTGCCAATTAGTGTGGCGCATAGATTTCTACTTAAATAATTTTATGCTTTTTCAACCCATTATAGTCCCCCCTTCCCTTTTAAACCTGTCATAATTGTCATAAACCTGTCATTATTGTTTTTACAGTCATGAATAAACGTAACCCACCTATATCCACTTTTCTACGTCTTTTGTATACGTATTGTTTAAACTCAATTATGAAAGCATACGACATTTTGAAATTACGTTAAAATTATAGTATCACGACAATCAAAAGTACGTCTTATTTAAACTCTCTATTAATAATTATGTTGCTCTTAACTTTTAATAGTTATTTATGCACCTAGGGAGTAAAGTAAGCCATTATTCCCTGAGCGAAAAAGTTGGTTCTTGAGGCGAAGCCGAAGGAACCATGGTCCCTAAATCAATTAGAATCTTTAATTCCCGAGGCACAGCCGAGGTAATAACTCAAATTAGCTCCCGAGGCGCAGCCGAGGGAGATAATTATCGCGAGGGGAATAATGGCACTTTACTCACGAGGTACATACAATATTTTATCTCCAGTAGAAAGAAAATACACATTTTCGTCCATAGCACAGTTTTTATTTATTATTTTAATAAATAACAATAATTATTAGAACTTATAATAGCAGATATAAGAGATTCAATATTAAAAACAAATAAGAATTGGAATTAAACTCAAATAGAAGGTTATTTAGATGCAGGTTATAATGTTGTAAACAAAGATAAACATGGTCAAAAAAGCGCAGTGCCGCCAACCTGATTTCAACAACTTCATTACATTAGCCATACATTTTCTACTATTTATGAAATAATTAAGTTGCAATCTTTACTTTTTTGCCCTACTTTACTTTTTCGCCCTACTTTTACTTTTTCTCCCTACTTTTTGAGTCAGGGATGAAAAGACCTGTTTTAGTCCCTCTAAACTAATTCAAAATCATAACTTTTTTTCCCTACTGGAGATAAACATATTTATAATTTCGGTATTATTAACCACCAAAGTTTTAAAATTCAAAAATCGATAACTTCAAAATGGCAGCCGATATCGAAATTAAATTTGGTGAATTTGTTTGTCATATAATTTGTTGTCATACCCCTTTTCGATTTTTTTTACGATATTTTTAATTTTTTGCTGACTCAGCAAACTGGGTTTCAGATGTCGGAAACTGTTGATTTCCCGGGCATCACAACTAGAAGTAAGGACCGATTTGTCTGCCAAGTTTCAACTCTCTACAGGTTAAATAACCTGGGTGCTACGATGATAACACACATACATACACACATACAGACGTCATGCTGAAAACCACTCAGGAGGTATTAAAAGTCCAGTCATGCACCATGACTTAATGAGCGAATTTTCAAAGAAATCTGCGTTTTATTGGCTTATGATAATATAGGAAAATTTTGATTTAGAATTTGCTCGGGTGAAAAAAAAAAAAATTGGTACACAGGGGTACGGGGTACAAAAGTCAAAATAGTATTTACCCTTCAAGATGCATGTCGTTGGAAAGCTCTTTAAGAGTACAGTAATTGTGGTTTTTTACACTTTTATCATATTTTCACATAAAAGGGGGGTAAAATGGAAAAAACACGTTTTTTGACCCTATATGGTCAAAATTTGACCCCTAAATGGACTCCAAAAATTCTGGCCAACAAACTCATCCTTTCTTTTGATATTATTTAAATTTTAAAATTTGTTTGACATTTTTAAGTGCATCCTAAGGGGAGATATCGTCTGGAGTGACACATATATACATACATATATACATACATAATATATACATACATAATATATACATACATATATATACATACATACATAAAAAAAGTGTTAAATTTTAGGAATCGATTCAGAATGGTCTAAAACGGATTTCCATGGAAAAAATTTTCAAAAATTCGCATTAAAAAAATTTTGAAGCCATTGCAATAGCGTAATTTTCTTTGAAAATTCGCTAAAACACACAATACGGATAATTTAGTTGAAATTTCGAAAAAAAAAAAATTGGGTGAAAACAATACTTTTCCTATATAGGTGAGGAAAAGTAATAAACCAAGTCTCGTGTTTAAAGTTGTGAGATCATAGGTTTAGCTGAATCTCTCTCTGTCCAAGTAAGCTCTAATAGGTTTAGCTAAATCTCCCTCTGTCCATGTAAGTTCTAATAGGTTTAATTAATCCAGTACAAGTAAATGACGTTGTCTGTCTGTCCCCCTTTTAAATTCTCTGTCCATCACAAACTCAAACGTTTCTTTCCCAAATCACTCCACAAGTTTAAATTTAAAAACATTTTCTGACTTGGCAATTAGGCTGTGCAAGCTGTGAAACGCTCTGGGTGTTTCAATTTCAATAATGTGGTGTACGTGTGCAGACGAACGGGAAGAGTATGGTTACAATTTCAAGCTCGATACACAATAAAGCTCAACCCTACTTATTCCAGTATAAAATTTTATTAATGAGAGTAAAATAATACTTTACCTTGTTTTCTACTAGATGTGTAACTACTATAATGTTACTTTAGTAGAGAGATGTGTTCTTTTATTCCTGATCAATTTGTTGTATGGCTAGTTTTAACTTTAGTTAAATAAGTCTGAAGGCTCTATGATTCTAACCATCAAACCGTAAGCAAGTGTATTGGTTTTTAAATTTAGGTTAGTAAACGCAGGGCTCGATTTGAGGTGGAACGCGGCGGAACGGCGTTCCGGGACCTCTCACTCTGATAAATAAAAAATAAAATTATCGGCACTAAGATTGTTTTAAAATCCTTAGTTAAAATTTTGTTTGTTAGTGGGTGACTACAAATTTGATTAAGGACATCATGTATTAAACTGACACCATAGTGTTACCCTAGACTAGCTCGCAATTTATTAAAAATAGGTTTTTTTTAATGGCAGGGATCGTATTAAATAAGTACTGTGCAGAGACGCTGTGCCGAAACTCCTCCGAGGAGAGTGAGTCAGGCAATGTTTTTGTTGATTTAATTATTCGTATATGCTTAAGTACCAATTTATTTATAGAGAGTATTGTGACATGCTAATCAAGAAATTGTTCATAAAAAATACTAATTTAAATTACATAAGTTTCCACACAAAATCCACCTGATTGCAGTGTGGGTTTATGTCTAAAACTGCTTAAAATGCTGTTTTTGAACGTCTATTTTCCCGGGGAGGACCCCCCGGACCCCCCTTCTATAAGGGGGGGGGGGGGAGGTAGAGACAGGTTAGGTTGTAGTTCCGGCACCTCAATTTCTAGAAATTGAGCACTGAGTAAACGTATAATAATGACTACTTAACCACAATGACAACTTATGTGACTTACAATTGTTTCAAAATATGGAATAATCAAAGTTTAACGAAAACCGTGTACCGAATTTTTTTCCCTCTCCAAGAAAAAAGCGGGTGGGGGGGGGGGGGGTATATTTTAATAATGGATTTCGGGTTTTGTTTGGGGGCAGTAGGGCCCATAACAGCTCCACCTGAAAAAAAAAAAACAGGCAACTTTAGATGGTTTTCAAGAGAGCGGAGAAGCTTAAGGATTCCAATATGGCCGCACGCTCCACTTCTAGACGTGACCTGGTTCCTAGTACTACAACACGGGGGCCAAATATAAAAAACGCTGGAATAAGGGCGCCCTCTTTCTCAAAAGGAAAAAAAGAAAAACCATGGAGGGCTTTGTGCTCAATTTATATTTATCTGAAGCCCCTTCGTAGTGCCCTACAATAATAGAGGGTGGATCAACACTTTAAATGTGGCCCAACCGAGAATTGAGCCTCAATTCTGGAACAACAAAAACTCAACCCGAGTATAATAGCGAACCTGGGCAAAAATATCGTACAATAGAGTCTTTTATACGTCTTTATTATATATCTACGTATATACTCCATATTCTATTGTACCTGGATACAGAATAAGGTGATTTTAGTACAAAAGTACGGAGTTTAAAATATTAATTTGTTGTATAGATAAGCAGTGAAATCTCTTGATTAGAAATTCAGAAACACGCCTCTCCACTTAAAGAGAATTTATTGTACTGATGAGCAGTGGAGTCTCATGAGTAGAATACAGAAAGGCATATCTCCAGTAAAAGAGAATTTATTGTACAGATGAGCAGTGGAGTCTCATGATTAGAATACAGGAAGACATATTATCTCCACTCAGAGAATATATTGTACAGATGAGCAGTGGAGTCTCATGATTAGAATACAGGAAGACATATCTCCACTAAAAGAGAATTTATTGTACAGATGAGCAGTGGAGTCTCATGATTAGAATACAGGAAGACATATCTCCACTAAAAGAGAATTTATTGTACAGATGAGCAGTGGAGTCTCATGATTAGAATACAGAAAGACGTCTCTCCACGGAAAGAGAGTTTATTGTACAGATGAGCAGTGGAGTCTCATGATTAGAATACAGGAAGAACCTTTCTCCGTTGAAAGAGAGTTTATTGTACAGATGAGCTGTGGAGTCTCATGATTAGAATACAGAAATACGTCTCTCCACTGAAAGAGAATTAATTGTACAGATGAGCAGTGGGGTCTCATGATTAGAATACATAAAGACGTCTCTCCACTGAAAGAGAATTAATTGTACAGATGAGCAGTGGGGTCTCATGATTAGAATACAGAAAGACGTCTCCCCACGGAAAGAGAGTTTATTGTACAGATGAGCAGTGGAGTCCCATGATTAGAATACAGGAAGAAGTCTCTCCACTTAAAGAGAATTTACTGTACAGATGAGCAGTGGGGTCTCATGATTAGAATACAGAAAGACGTCTCTCCACTAAAAGAGAATTTATTGTTCAGATGAGCAGTGGAGTCTCATGATTAGAATACAGGAAGACATATCTCCACTAAAAGAGAATTTATTGTACAGATGAGCAGTGGAGTCTCATGATTAGAATACAGGAAGACATATCTCCACTAAAAGAGAATTTATTGTACAGATGAGCAGTGGAGTCTCATGATTAGAATACAGAAAGACGTCTCTCCACGGAAAGAGAGTTTATTGTACAGATGAGCAGTGGAGTCTCATGATTAGAATACAGGAAGAACCTCTCTCCATTGAAACAGAGTTTATTGTACAGATGAGCTGTGGAGTCTCATGATTAGAATACAGAAAGACGTCTCCCCACGGAAAGAGAGTTTATTGTACAGATGAGCAGTGGAGTCTCATGATTAGAATACAGGAAGAAGTCTCTCCACTTAAAGAGAATTTACTGTACAGATGAGCAGTGGGGTCTCATGATTAGAATACAGAAAGACGTCTCTCCACTAAAAGAGAATTTATTGTTCAGATTAGCTGTGGAGTCTCATGATTAGAAATACAGAAAGACGTCTTTCCATTAAAAGAGAATTTATTGTACAGATGAGCAGTGGAGTCTCATGACATACCGCAAATAAAGTTTATCTTGTTTAGTCAGCCAGTTGTCTGATGCATTTTTTTTCCAATGCATTATCCTTCTAATCATGTGATAGTAATGATCACATCTACTGTCTAATAATCTTTAGAAACAGTCGTATGTATTATACAAATGGAGAACCCGTGAGTTCTTCGGGTTAACTCGTAGTGATCAACATTATTTTTCTGGTGCAATTCGTATCATGAAGAATTGACCGTTCTTCTCTCCGTTCGTCTGTATATCTTGTTCCTTCGAGTTAACATCACAATGCACCACACCCTGAAGATGCGAAACGTCGGACCTAAAACCCTTCGTTAAGCGGATTTTACAGGAAAAACAAATTATCCATTACACATGGTTTTATTTTGATTTTAATTCATTCAAATGTTTGTTAATTCTTAATGTGTCGGGATTAAGTAATAATTGGGTATAAAATCACGCATAATAGTTGTCCTTTATGAATTGGTATTAACTTTTACGAAGGGATGTGGGTATTAACTTTTTCCTTTTTTTTGTAGTAACTTTAAGTTGTAAGGTTTTAAAGGTTTTTTTCCTGGTGAATATCCATGACTGCGGTGAGAATGTTTTAAGAGTCGCCTCATTACATCTGTAAGTGGATACTAGAAGGCCTAGTGGGCGCAGGAGGCCCTGGGATAACGACTCTTTAGTGCCCTCTTTGGATTAGACATGCCTTAGAAGTCCGTGACCCTTTATACCATCACACTAAGCTAATTCCGGAGGTATAAGGGAAACATCCTCTGCTAGGGTTATGCCTCTATACGGTGGTTTAATCTGGTAATCGTGTGAGCAGCATGATGGCCAGTTAATCTGTTATTTCAATGCCCTCGGAAGAAACTTATTATCACTTTCTTTCTCACCTAAAAGGTGGAAATACAAAATTAAGTTTTACCAGATGACGCTTAACAAACAAAGTTTACGTTCCTTTGTAGTGACTTAATCAAATTTACCAAAACATTTTAATCTTTTCTCCTTTTTTGTGTTTGATCTAAAACGTGTTAAACTTTTTTTTAAAAAATGAAATAGTTCATTCATCTCTTTAAAATTTATATACATAAATTTTAGCTCTAAATTTAGGTGGTTCTGTGTCGAATGTAGTCTTGTTAGCGAATTTTCGAAGAAAATTATGCTATTGCAATGTTATCAACATTTTTGTAATGCGAATATTTGAAAATTTTCTGCTTGGCAATCCGTTTTAGATCATTCTTAATTGATTCCTGAAATGTAACACTTTTTTATGTATATATGTATGTATGGGTCACTCCAGACGATATCTCACCCTAGGATGCACTTAAATAATCTAATGAAATGTTAATATGTCAATAATATCAAAAGAAAGGATGAGTCCGTTCCCCAGAATTTTTGAAGTCCATTTAGGGGTTAAATTTTGACAATTTAGGGTAAAAAAAAGCATAAAAACGTGATTGTTTTTTTCATTTTACCCCCTCTTTTATGAAAAAAAAAATGACAAAATTGTACATAACAACAATCACTGTACTCAGAAAATTGGCTCATTAAGTCATGGTGCATGATTGGAATTTTTTCCTCTCAAAAACACGATTGTTATATTGAAAGGAAAGAAAATAATGAGTATTCATGTTTAGATGTTTCTTTATTCTGTTTGATTTCCTTTGTTTTTAGTATTTAAAAGGAAAAATATAAAAAGTGGCGTTATTTGGGGAAGAGGTTTAGATGGAATAGAGCTGTAGGTAGAACTCTAAAGAAACAATAAGGATCGATGGTAGAGGTGGTTTGAGATGGAGCCACTTACATCCTGAGAAGAATAGAGGAGCTGCTCTAGCTGGAAGTCTTTGTCGTAGCTAGCTAGCCCACTTGTAAAGGTCCACTCTAACGACACCCTGATAACCAGGGCTAAGAGATCCCTTCTTATCACTTCCTCTTTCCTTTATATTAACCTCTCTATCTTTAACTCTACCAAACAATATTATTCTTGCACTTCTTCAGCTAAATCAACGAATTTCTCAAGAGATTATGGTATTGCTTTAGTGAATGATGGAAACGTTTCATGAAATAAGAAAACAAAATGAAATGTCTGCCAATCAGTGTGGCACATAGCTTCCTCGCGTCTTGGAGTTTAAAATAAAGTATATCGAGATAGATTTAAAAGTACGAGTGTTACTAAAGCAGCCCCTACACGATCAAGCCGCTTGATCAAAACATCGCGTCAAGCAATGGTGTCAAGCATGATTGATAGTCTAGGAACCCGTTTGATGCTTGAGTCAAGCCTTGACGGAGATTGATGGAAAGTTTGAATGAGTCAAGCGGCTTGACGGAGCGCTTGATAGTCTAGAGCAATTTTGATCAAGCATTCCGTCAATCACCTGCTCGACACCCCAAATCCTGATTCGAAACCATGGTATCTACACAATACTGATTCACTACAGTCCAGGAGGAGCAGTTCACTAGTCGAAAACTCCGCTACAAATGAGTGTTGCTGAAAAGATTGATGGGATGCTTGATGCGCCCCAAGGCGGCTTGAAGATCGTGTCAATCAGCTTGACGCGATGTTTTGATCAAGCGGCTTGATCGTGTAGGGGCTGCTTAAATTAGATAGTGAATTACTAAAGTTAGGTAGTACGCATTCGCGAGAGTAAGCAATGTACGTAGATGGTTGAAAGGTTATGGGTCTATCTATAAAATCGGATGGCCATCCACGGCGTTCACTAACTTTTTATGTTAGTGTGATACTTACTTGTAAAACTAACACTTTGCTATATATACTGAACTGATATTGAATAAATGTTTAATTTTATTTATATTCTAGCTGAAGTACCCGGCGCAGCCCGGATTCCTATTTATCGGAACATAGTTTTTCTAACAGAAACCTTCCCGGGCATGCGTCCAACCATTTCCCAAAGTTTCATAGCAATCGGATGAACGGTTTAGGCGGGCATTAGAGACAAACAGACAGACAGACAAACATTCATTTTTATTTATATAGAAGAAGATTTATTCTCTGTGAACTAACCCACACTGTATACATTTAATTAAAATTGGATGAATAGCTTTAATAACATAATATAAGTTTTTAATAGGGTAAAGAATATTTGCGCAAACAGGAGAGGAAGCAATTGTTGAAATGAATATGGTACTATCTTTACGTTGTGGTGAATTTTGACGTACCATCAAAATCGGACAATTTGTTTTCAAAATATGGGTGTTCGCAAAAATGTTGAAGAACATAACCAATAGAGAGGCACGAGATCAAAGAAATTCGCAAATTCTAACGAGATTTAACCAATATTGCTAATGCGTATATTTGTCGGCGTAACAAAAAGAAAATTTACTAAGTAGATATTTTATGATTTTCTTACACCGCTGGGTTTTTATATTTTAGCTTACTAGCTGCTACTAATTTATATACTAGCTGAATTATCCAGCGCAGCCCGGGTTCCTATCTATCGGAACATAGTTTTACGGCAACGGTTATAAAATCCTGGTCTTCTCTTTTCTTTTCAATAATAGGAAAGCAAAGTTGAGTATTTTAGTAAAGTAATCCCCCACCAAGAACTGTTGGCACACGAAAACATTCTCATTCTTCTGTCTAACCCAAATGTCGCAAAAAAAACTTATATTAAGTGGCTATATTTAAAATTACACAAATTACATTTAGCTAGCAGTTAATATAGCTTGTGTTAAAGTATATTCTACTGTATTTTTCTAGAGCTGCTTTTGCAATCAATTTCTTTTTAAATATTATTTAAATTAAAATTTCTTGACTTAACATCTTTATACTAATTAGTATAGAGTTTTAATAATGAGATTAAAAATTATTTTCTTCCCGTTAAATTATTATATTTTTTTAATCGAGTTTATTAAGTTAAATAGTTGTGGAGATGGTGGGACGAGGAAAGCTCTCGGGGAATTTCTTTGTTTTCCCAGTGCGGTTTATAATGCTTTGGTAAAGTAGGTCGAGATGTTGGGAAGAGTATAAGGAAAGGGAGGGACAAGGTTGTTTATCCTGGTATTTCGGTTATTAAGGACATGGTTTCCTTAGCTTCCTTATTATATGTAAAACAGAGAGGTCCTGCAGGAGGGAGCTGAAACGAGGCGTCTCCCTCGAGTCGCTTTTCTCGTATCCCAACCTTGTTTCTCATATCTTTTCCCTCACCCCCTGGATTCGGTCTGGAATTTTCTCTTGGGTTCTTGGAGGTTTCCCCTTTTCTTCGTCTAAAAAACACTGTTCCAAGAGAAGTTTTTTACGTTGCGAAGGAATTGCCGTCAGTCGAAACTTTAATACCCTAAAGAAGTTCTTTTTGTTCAAGTTGACGGCAATTACATCGTCTTCCTGCTGCTCAAGTCCTTCTTTCGAGACGGTAAAGGCTGTTGAATGGCAGGGTGCCCTCGTCGAAGAAAAGTTGCCCCTTTGAAAATACCCTCCCCCCCCCCTCCCCCTTCTTCCTCGGAGTTTAAACCCCTTCAATCTCTTTTAAACTCATTTGAGAGTTTGAGCGAGGTCGTTCAAGGGGGGGACTAGGGGGTTGGAAGCTCAAAAAGTGAAAATTAGTCATCCCCCCTCCCTTCTCCAGACCTCAACCCCTCCTTTTTAAAAGCTTCCTGCATTGAAATGTATAGAGAGACAGTGGTTTTAAAATAGACGAAAAGAGCAGTAATTATTATTGGTCGTTTTATCCCTCTCAGAATAAAGTACTAGACATCAAGTGGCGCTTAACATAATTTGAACCAATTCAAAACAAAAGAGTTAGTTATGTTTTAAATAATTTATAAGATCTTAATTAAACTCAGAATAAACGTGATTAGTTATCATTAATTGTAACAGGCTCAGTCAATTAAAGTTCATATTGATTTATTGTTTATTTTAATTATGGTACTTTCTTAGAATATAAATGACTTTGACTAAATAACTATTAAGACAAAGGAATGTTTAGTATAATGTACTGTGGGAAAAAGGAATATCTCACTTCTGTTTTTACTAGCTGGATACCCGTGCTTCGCTACGGAGTGTTATATTAATTTGATAAGTTTATAAACTACCGTCAAGAAACATTTAAATTATTTTACCCCCCTCCTAAATGAAAATATTACAAAACTGTGCATAACAACAATTACCGTACTCTTAAAGAGCTTTTCAACAAAATTGCTTCATGAAGGTTATTCATTACTTAGACCCCGTATCATCCAATCATCAAATTGGGATAAAACTGTAAATTTGTATAAAAGATATACTCTCATACGGATACTCTCCTTTTTTTTAATAAGATATAGCTATATTTTCCATATGCCGATATGCATCATAAAGGGTATTAATTACTTTGACCCCGTATTCATTACTTATATTCCGTACCCCTGTGTACCAATATTTAAATTCTTGTAGACAGTGATTTTCCCCTTGCTTTGAAGGTTAAGTATGCAAATTTTTATCGAGATCGGACTAAAACTGTAGATTTGTATATAAAGAACATACACATATTTATATATATGGCCGCCATCTTGCATCAAAACGCCCGATTGGTAAACCATTTATCAAAAGTTTCTACTTTCATAAAAGGAAGCTAACTTATAAATTTCAAGGTTATAGTGCACAATTGGTTCCGGAGATATAGTCTTATTTTTTATATAAATGGCTGCCATCTTGAATCAAGATGGCGGATTTTAAAAACATTTCTTAGCAAGCACCTAGAAGGTAAGAGGAACACACCTACAAAATTTCATGGATAAAGGTCCAGTGGTTTCAGAGATATCGTGATGTGTCAGTCAGTGAGTGAGTGGTATTTGGATTTTATATATGTATATAGATAAGGGGAGTAACAGTCTAAAGAAGTACATTCCGTACACCTTCTTTACCCTCTAATTATTTTTTATAAGGGTAGTTACAATTTTAAGAAGTGCCTAATAGGGTAAATTATCCAATTATATATTTTTGGAAATGAGATTTCTCATCTCTATCTGCGCTTTAAGGCCCACTCTTTAAGAAATCATAATCTCATAAGAAACAAACTTCTGTTATTTCTATGAAAGCCCATAATATCTCCAAAGAACACAAAACAAATTTCTTCACCTGCATCAAAGTTTTGATACTTTTAAAGGCTCTTATTGTGTACATGTTGTTTTAATGTATACAACTCTGTGTTAATGTTAATATTTAATTGTAATGATTTTTAATTGTTTTATAGAAAAAATGGATTTAGGGTTTTTTTTTTAAAAAAAAGAGTTTGCTGCAGTAAACTAACTCTTATAAGGGAGTTATTTTTATAATTATCACGTTTACAAACCTTAAATAATAGCATTGCATAATACAAATCTTTGTGGACTTAGTATTTATTTGTTACACAGGGCCTTCTTTTATCGAAAACAACCTCAAACTGTAGTTAGGGTCAATATATTTATATATCGATATAACTCATATCTTTATTGGTTTTAGGTCTTTCTAATAACATAAATATGTGTGTTTTTTTAGACCGATTCGGAAACGCTAAAATAATGCATTTTAAAAAAAAGTTGAAGTTAAGGCCTTTTAACGTATGACGGCAGAGTAATTGTTGTTACGTACATTTTTGTCATATTTTCACATAAGAGGAGGGAGGGAGGGGTTGGGATAAAAAAGCAGTGGAAATGTTTTTAATTAAAAATTGGAGTCCATGTTTTTCGCATGGTCAAATATAAGTTGCTTGCTCCAGAGGAAGCAATCCAAAAACTCTGTGGGCATCTATATACGAAATTAGAAAACGAAATAGTACATTACGCGTCGAGTGCGGAAAGAAGCGTTTTGCATGCGAGTGTGGAGTTTGCACCCGAGCGACAGCGAGGGTGGTAAAACCACACGAGTAATGCAAAATGCTGTTTTCGCACGAGTTGCGTACGGTACTTTATCTACGGTTGTTAGATTTAAATAATAAATACAGAAAAAAATAAACTTCCAGTATACAAGTTCGTATTTCTCTTTTGATAAAGATAACATTAATTCATTAGTTGTATTTTGTGCCGAATTATTTCGGGAGGCGTATTATTCTCCTCATATTCGTCATAATCATTTAAATCACTCATTGATTTTCACAAAAAACTCGATATAAAAGTTACTTTTATTAAACAAACAGCATATTAGTCTTGTTAAATGTAAACAAACTCGCGAATCGTGCGTAAAGCTGAAGAATTCCTCTTCTTTACCGCGCTAGCGTGTTAATGAAGAGGAATTCTTCAGAACTATGAGACGCGCATGCGCAATGACTACAAGTACGTAACTAATCACTTTCTACGCATCTAAACAGAGATATAATGTTTATATTTCGTATCAATCGTAGATAAAATATTGTTAATCCATTTGCGTTTTGCTAATAATAAGCGTAAGTTTAATTATATAGCAAATAGTATAATGAATAATATTGTTAATTAAAAAAATTGTATATAGTTCATTATCTATTTATACCAATAAAAATTATAGAATCTTATCAGTATAAGCCATCTTTCATTATTCTACAACGAATGTTGGAATAGATTCTTGATTACATTCACATCTCCCTTAATTAAAATGTACAGAGGTAAATAATTATACACAGGCAGGGCAAAGTCTGCCGGGATTTGCTAGTATTCGTATAGAAGCTTAGTTTTAAAGTACAAGTTATTTAACTAACTAGAGACCTGTTGTGCTTACTGACGAGAATAATAGTTGAATTTTATTTGTAAATTAAGGTGTTAGGAAGTTTTTCCTTGACAGAATCCACGGAGTTATTCAGGGTGTTTTCTTTTGTTATCTATTGTTTGTTTTGTAACAAACAAGTCTAGATAATGATCCGTATCAAATCGATAATTTGATACTTACCTTGCTAACTCCTTTAGATGGAATTCCTCGTAATAAATTCTTTCCCGATATTTTTCAGTGATTGTTTTAATGGATTATTAAGAAACTAAATATTCTAATTTAAAAAATCAGGAAGTACTTGCTTCCAAGTACTTTCTAGGGTTTCGTAAATGATTAAGCATATATCCGTCATAATTATGATCTTAAATTCGACCTCAGGGGTTCTTAGTTTGATCCCCCGGGGGTCACAATGATTTTTATCGGTAATAACGACCAGGTAAATTATGTTTCTTTGAGGAAATTTTCATCGCCCCACCATAAGGTATTAGCTTGAATTATTTTAAAATTTTAGGACCAGCCGTTATATAGTAGTTGGGGGGGGGGGGTTATTTTAACTTATTTAAACCAATAATGAATGAAAAAAAATAAAAAAGCATATACACTCGTATATTTGTAACCTACTATTCGGCAGCTTTCATTTGATACCCAAAATTAAAAAAAATATATAAATTTTTGAGTTTACCACATATACAAATTGTGCATGCACATATTTAATTTTATGGTTGGATGAAACAGCCGGACAGACGGACACATCACCCTCGGCATTAGGGTTTTGAAAAGTATCTACGAAATCCTAAAAAAATAAAATAGGATAACACGTCGCTCCAGAATAATGTATTTATCTCAATCAGGTTGTAAATGATAAGATTAGATCGTTACAAATTTAAGGGGACTTATTTTCTGTTCGATAACATACCTTTGTTCAAATTTAAGCTGGATAATGAGGGTACCTCTTAAGTTTTATTCAAATTTTTTAATTAGTTAACGTTCCATAACAATGAAAACAATAAATACCGTCCACATCTAACCCACATAAACAAACAATTATCTTTGAAATGCCCATAAGTAGTGGATTAAGTTTAGCAATGTTTCATACCAATCGTTCGTGCTTATTTGTGCTTGTTGTTGCGTCCACTCTGTTCGTTTGTATTCCTTATTGCGTTCACATTACTTCGCCCATGCTACTTTGTGTTTCTTTTTGCATCCACACTTCTTCGTTTGTATTCGTCGTTGCGTCCAGATTACTTCGTAATGCTGGTTTGCTTTTATTGTCGCGTCCACATTTCTTTATTAGTTCCGCTCGTGCTACTTTGTGTTTGTTGTTGCGTTCTCGCTGCTTCGTTAATATTCGTATTCGAATCCATATTTCTTAGTTTGAGTTCGTTCGTTGTGTCTTTGTTTGTTCTTACGTCCACAATGCCTAATTTGAGTTTTTTCGTGCTGTCTTTGTTTGTTGTTACGTCCACAATGCCTAATTTGAGTTTGTTTGTTCTTACGTCCACAATGCCTAATTTGAGTTTGTTCGTGCTGTCTTTGTTTGTTCTTACGTCCACAATGCCTAATTTGAGTTTGTTCGTGCTGTCTTTGTTTGTTCTTACGTCCACAATGCCTAATTTGAGTTTTTTCGTTTTGTTTGTTGTTACGTCCACAATGCCTAATTTGAGTTTGTTCGTGCCGTCTTTGTTTGTTCTTACGTCCACAATGCCTAATTTGAGTTTGTTCGTGCTGTCTTTGTTTGTTCTTACGTCCACAATGCCTAATTTGAGTTTGTTCGTGCTGTCTTTGTTCTTACGTCCACAATGCCTAATTTGAGTTTGTTCGTGCTGTCGTTGTTTGTTCTTACGTCCACAAAGCTTAGTTTGAGTTCGTTCGTGCTGTCTTTGTTTCTGTTTGTTTGTAATGTTCATCAATGCTTTTTTTCGCGTAAGTTCATTAGGTGTGGATCAATCTATATACACCATTTTTATTCCTTAGAAAAAATTTAAAAAAATATTCTAAAACAATAGGAAAAATCGTGGAGTTATAGTTGTAAAAAAATGATTGTCAAACGTATAATTTAAGTAATGACGTGTATAATACGCAACTATGTTTATTGCACGTGTGTTTTAATGTTTGGTGGTGAAGAAGTGAAATGTGGGCTGATAGAAGTACAGGCTAAAGTTGTAGAGAAGTGGTACAGGAGTACAGGGTATCGGGTACACTGTAGTTCAATATCAGCTGGCTGTTTGGTTCAACGAACTTCGCCTTGGTGCCCAGCTTCAGCGACCTCTCTCTTCTTAGGCTTCCTTCTTGCTAACATTCCCATTTTACTTCTGCATCAAGTCCAACACCGGTTTGTTTGATCATTGGCTTAGCTAGGAATTGATTTGGCAACTTTCATAGTCACAGAATCCTATTGCATCATGAAGTTTTTATCTTTAAGTAATGATACTCTTATTGGATTATATCCTAAGAGAACACAATGCACCGTGGCAACGGGGTTACTTTAGAAAAAAATCGGTCCGAGACAACTCAGACAAACTTTCTCATATACGAGTTTATAATTACTTAACCCAGTATTTTCCATTTATTAGTTTTCAAATGTACATTTAAATATTATTGAACATTTCATCAAAATTTATTATAAAAATAACTTCTTCTGGGCGGGGAATCGAACCCGGGCTCTCTCCGTCCGCGTTTTAAGCTAATTTCTCAGGAACTAGATTTTTCCCGGGAAAACGGCTTATATCGTTGGATTCGTATTCAAATGGACTACATTTTAGAATTTTTTAATCAAAATCGTCGGAACCGTTTACGAGAAATAATTTTTTTTTCATGTTTTTTCAGAGTTTTTGGGGGGTAGCGCCCCAAATTTAGAGCTAAAATTCATTTCTCGATTTTGCCTCGGGGTATGATTTTTCTGAACATGTATGCCAAATTTCGTCAAAATCGGCCCAGTAGTTTAGGCTCCAGGCGTCTGCACAGACGACAGATGACAGACGACAAACAAACAGACATTTTAAAATAACTTTTTTTGACTCAGGGGACCTCAAAACGTGTAAATCCATCAAAATCTCAAAATCGAATTTTTGCGCCATCACAATACTTACTCTTTATATGAGAAAGTAGAAAAGTAAAGTAATTTAGATAAATTATTATAGATATGTTATTATATTTATTTAAAGACCAACAAATCAAAACAAACATTTATTTTTATGGGAATAAATGTAGTTGTCTTAGCTTAATAATAACAAATAATTTCGAGGTGCGTCGGCGGGACAGTCCGCAATATAATCCTTGTTTTGCATCATGGAGTTTTTAAATAAAACAGAAATCAGGAACGACTGGTTTCTTGATTGAATCTTATTTTAAAATAATTAAAAATTTTAAAATCTATCAACTGGGCTTGAGTCTCGTTCCAAATACAGATGTTTAGGATTTGTCTATCTTGATATCGTGACAAGAAACTAAGAAGAATCTGGCATTGTTTTCACAAACTAAACTTGGCTTTTAGTTTCCTTGCATGTATTTAATACTGTCACGACAGTTGGTTCCGCTTCACATCTGTTCGCACTTAAGTACTCACTTCCATTATGTAAACACTCAGCATCTCAGAAACAATCTAAAATATTCATTTGTTTTCTTTCAAGAAAAAAGTTCTCCTTTCTATTAGATTGTATTACAAGTTTTTCTGCATGCAAAAAAAAAAAATTAAATAATTGTATGATTCTCCAGTTTGAGTAAATTATAAAAAGATTTTTTTTCTGCATAAGCTTAGATGTCGGAGTATTTTCTTTATTTCATGTAAATTATAGTGAGTTTTCTTTATTTAAAGCAGATTAAGGAAATTATAGAAGGAACTCATCTAATCGGTGCAATACGAATTCAAAGAATTCGCGTAGAAGAATTTGCATTTCGCTTTTATATCATCCATATTTTTTTTTCAATATGGCTTCCAGAAAACATTTTTGAAGAATACATATTCTTAATCAACCTGAAAATAGCTTTAAAATTGAATGCCTATATATAAGCAAATTTTAACACACTCATTTTGCCCACATTTGTTGTGAAAATTATGAAAAAATTGTTGCATATTCTTTTCCTACTCTTTAAGACCTGTAAAACGATACATAACATGTCTTGAAACATGTTTTTTTAACTAAAACATCTTTAATAACTAGTAAATTGGCTTGGATTAAACGAAATTGCATGTAACGAAGTTTATAATTCAAGACTCGTCTAAGTGAAACAATTTTTTACAGGTAAATAAACTGCCGACTTAAGCCGGCAGTTTATTTACCTGTAAAAAATCTTTCATTTGAATGAGTCTCGATCCCCCGACATCTGATTCAGCAGGCATAAGTGCTAACCATTGCACCACGGAGGTAAATGATTTTTACGTTTTTATTAGCTTGCTTTCTTGTTTGTTTATCCGGGACACATCTGGCAATCGATTTCTAACTAACTTGCCGAATAGCTAGACATTTGAAACTTTTAGCATTGCTCAGAACACGATGACAATGCATTATTTTAATACTTTTAGCCAACTTTCAGCAGAATTCAATTGGTTTTCAGCAAATTTTGCTGTATGGAAAGTTAGTTCGGAAAAAATCCGCAAGTTATTTTATTTGTTTTGCCATGTCCCATATTTACGCAATCTTCATTTTGACGGGTTTCAAATTTGTGATTTTTATAAATAAGAGATAAACATTGAATGACAGCAAAACAGGAAATATATCGATTATATTATTCATATTATTCCAAATATATCGATGGAACGGTTTAGATTTGGTGTTTGGGAGATCCGTTGTAACAAGACTTGTCCTTTTATAGGTTTAAGATCAGCTCTCTAGATAATTGTCATTTATGTGAAGTAAATAAATTCGGAACTACTTTTTTTTTTCACTAACATTATATATTATATAACAATAACAATTATATTATCAACATTACATACGATTCAACAGAATATTTAAAAACGTAGTATATAAAAATTTCTTTTTATATTGAAATTTTCTATTCTCAGAATTGGTATTTAAGCGTCATATTATATAAATATACATGATTATAAAAATATAATATATATAAATGTTTTCATGTTTATTCTTCATTATTTGCTAAAATATTTTATTTTTCAATTAAATTTCACATAACCCATCCTGAAATTATAAAATCGTCAACAAATTCAAAGAGAGCAATGCATAAAATCAACTGTTTCTAGTTTATTTAAGTTTCACTTCTAATGCGGTGAGAGTCGCACACATATTTGTTTTAGTCGTTCGCCATATTGGCCGCCATCTTCTAAATATAAACTGTCGGATACCCAAAGAATGACTTATATTTATTATTTCCAAAAGCTGTCAATCATCTTAATGACAAATGACAATCTGATCGACTTCAGTACATAATATCCTACATAAATTATTCAGTTTTCCCAAATGCTCGGATACATTTGTGTCGAATTTCGTTCAGTCGATTAACTTCTTTTCCAGTTATCGTGAGACAAACCAACACAAACTTTTATAATCTTAAGATTTCAATTCTTGAAATGAAGAATTCACTTCGCAGGTTCAGTAGCGAATCTAATTGGTTCATTGCTACACTTAGCGAGGGTTTTCTCATAGATGAAAATGTTCATCTACTGTTTTTTTCAGTAGATGAAAATGAGACTTCCCTTTTTTAAGAAGAAGAGGATATTTTAAACAAGCAATAAGTTAAAATTAAGAGGGGGAAAAAAGAGAGGGAGGTCAATGTCAAAACTGAGAGTAAACCTCTCTAAATTAAATATACACTTCTTTTACCTCTCTACTTAGAGAAGGGGGAACAGAAGTTATCCTCAGACCAATCATCTGCTCTCACTTCTGGGCTTTAAGACAAATTAAACCTTATATATATATATATATATATATATATATATATATATATATATATATATATATATATATATATATATATATATATATATACAGGGTGGAACAGTTCAGATGCGCCAGCCCTCGTAAAATAGTTAAAAATGGTGGTACACAAATAAAACCAGTCTCTACCCCCACTAAATCGGCCATTCCCGACTCAATGGTAATGGTGATTTTTTGGTGATCCATCACCAACATAGAAATTTTCACCACCAATACCAGTTTTTCAGTGTTAAGTTTTGAAATTCAAATTGGACCCTATAATGAAAATAACATAGCCTTAATGTGCACTATATTCCTGACAATTTGATCCTAATATCACTATTCTCCGGTAAATACTTGCAGAGTAATCGGGGTCCAAACACAGCTAGTTTTATCCAAAAATATTTGGAACAGCTTAATAAACCACTCTTTGTAAAATAGTTAAAAATGGTGGTACAAAGATAAAAACAGTCTCTACCCCCCCCTAAATCGGCTATTCCCGACACAATGGTAATAGCGATTTTTTGGTGACGCATCACCAACGTAGAAATTCCCATCACCAAAACTAGTTTTTTGGTATTAAGTTTAGAAATTTAAATTGGACCCTATAATGAAAATAACATAGTCCTAATGTGCACTATATTTCTGACAATTTGATACTAATATCACTATTCTCCGGTAAATACTTGCAGAGTAATCGGGGTCCAAAACAGCTAGTTATACCGAAAAAATTTGGAACAGCTAAATAAACCACCCCTCCTAAAATGGTTAAAAATGGTGGTACAAAGATAAAAACAGACTCTACCCCCACTAAATCGGCTATCTCCGACTTAATGGTAATAGCGATTTTTTGGTGACGCATCACCAACGTAGAAATTCCCATCACCAAAACTAGTTTTTTGGTATTAAGTTTAGAAATTTAAATTGGACCCTATAATTAAAATAATATTGTCCTAATGTGCACTATATTCCTGACAATTTGATACTAATATCACTATTCTCCGGTAAATACTTGCAGAGTTATCGGGGTCCAAACACAGCTAGTTTTACCGAAAAAATTTGGAACAGCTAAATAAACCACCCCTCCTAAAATGGTTAAAAATGGTGGTACAAAGATAAAAACAGTCTCTACCCCTACTAAATCGGCCATTCCCGACTCAATGGTAATGGTGATTTTTTGGTGATCCATCACCAACATAGAAATTTTCACCACCAATACCAGTTTTTCAGTGTTAAGTTTTGAAATTCAAATTGGACCCTATAATGAAAATAACATAGCCTTAATGTGCACTATATTCCTGACAATTTGATACTAATATCACTATTCTCCGGTAAATACTTGCAGAGTTATCAGGGTCCAAACACAGCTAGTTTTATCCAAAAATATTTGGAACAGCTTAATAAACCACTCTTTGTAAAATAGTTAAAAATTGTGGTACAAAGATAAAAACAGTCTCTACCCCCACTAAATCGGCTATTCCCGACACAATGGTAATAGCGATTTTTTGGTGACGCATCACCAACGTAGAAATTCCCATCACCAAAACTAGTTTTTTGGTATTAAGTTTAGAAATTTAAATTGGACCCTATAATGAAAATAACATAGTCCTAATGTGCACTATATTTCTGACAATTTGATACTAATATCACTATTCTCCGGTAAATACTTGCAGAGTAATCGGGGTCAAAACACAGCTAGTTATACCGAAAAAATTTGGAACAGCTAAATAAACCACCCCTCCTAAAATGGTTAATAATAGTGGTACAAAGATGAAAACAGACTCTACCCCCACTAAATCGGCTATCTCCGACTTAATGGTAATAGCGATTTTTTGGTGACGCATCACCAACGTAGAAATTCCCATCACCAAAACTAGTTTTTTGGTATTAAGTTTAGAAATTTAAATTGGACCCTATAATTAAAATAATATTGTCCTAATGTGCACTATATTCCTGACAATTTGATACTAATATCACTATTCTCCGGTAAATACTTGCAGAGTTATCGGGGTCCAAACACAGCTAGTTTTACCGAAAAAATTTGGAACAGCTAAATAAACCACCCCTCCTAAAATGGTTAAAAATGGTGGTACAAAGATAAAAACAGTCTCTACCCCTACTAAATCGGCCATTCCCGACTCAATGGTAGTAGAGATTTTTTGGTGATCCATCACCAACATAGAAATTTTCACCACCAATACCAGTTTTTCAGTGTTAAGTTTTGAAATTCAAATTGGACCCTATAATGAAAATAACATAGCCTTAATGTGCACTATATTCCTGACAATTTGATACTAATATCACTATTCTCCGGTAAATACTTGCAGAGTTATCAGGGTCCAAACACAGCTAGTTTTATCCAAAAATATTTGGAACAGCTTAATAAACCACTCTTTGTAAAATAGTTAAAAATGGTGGTACAAAGATAAAAACAGTCTCTACCCCCACTAAATCGGCTATTCCCGACACAATGGTAATAGCGATTTTTTGGTGACGCATCACCAACGTAGAAATTCCCATCACCAAAACTAGTTTTTTGGTATTAAGTTTAGAAATTTAAATTGGACCCTATAATGAAAATAACATAGTCCTAATGTGCACTATATTTCTGACAATTTGATACTAATATCACTATTCTCCGGTAAATACTTGCAGAGTAATCGGGGTCCAAACACAGCTAGTTTTACCGAAAAAATTTGGAACAGCTAAATAAACCACCCCTCCTAAAATGGTTAAAAATGGTGGTACAAAGATAAAAACAGTCTCTACCCCTACTAAATCGGCCATTCCCGACTCAATGGTAGTAGAGATTTTTTGGTGATCCATCACCAACATAGAAATTTTCACCACCAATACCAGTTTTTTAGTGTTAAGTTTTGAAATTCAAATTGGACCCTATAATGAAAATAACATAGCCTTAATGTGCACTATATTCCTGACAATTTGATACTAATATCACTATTCTCCAGTAAATACTTGCAGAGTTATCGGGGTCCAAACACAGCTAGTTTTATCCAAAAATATTTGGAACAGCTTAATAAACCACTCTTTGTAAAATAGTTAAAAATGGTGGTACAAAGATAAAAACAGTCTCTACCCCTACTAAATCGGCCATTCCCGACTCAATGGTAGTAGAGATTTTTTGGTGATCCATCACCAACATAGAAATTTTCACCACCAATACCAGTTTTTTAGTGTTAAGTTTTGAAATTCAAATTGGACCCTATAATGAAAATAACATAGCCTTAATGTGCACTATATTCCTGACAATTTGATACTAATATCACTATTCTCCGGTAAATACTTGCAGAGTTATCGGGGTCCAAACACAGCTTGTTTTATTTAAATAATTTGGAACAGCCTTATACACCACCTCTCCTAAAATGGTTAAAAATGGTGGTACAAACATAAAACCAGTCTCTACCCCTTATGAATTAAATAGTCTCGACTTAATGTTAAATTTGATTTAATTTGTGATCTATCACCAATATAGAAAGTTCCATCGCCAATACCAGTTTTGTATTATGAAGTTTTCAAATTTGAATTGGACCCTATAATGAAAATAATATAGCATTAATGTGCGCTACCAATATCACCCTTCTCCGGTAAATTCTTAAGAGATATCGGGTTTAAACTAAGCTATTGTTTTGAAAACAAAATAAATAAATAAATAAAATGAAACAAATCAATGCGCCCTTTCAAAAATTGTCTTTTTTAGTAAGTTTAATTATTTTATTTAATTAGTCTCATACCTTTTTTAATAGTAATTTTAGTAGTAGTTTTATTAGTAATTATTGAATATGATAAGTGAATTTCGATATATTTGTTACAATCCTGTATCTTTTTTACTCTTTTTTAAAAGTATTTTAGTCATTAATGCATTTTACTTTAGAAATCCGAATGTTTGATATAAACGAAATTGATGTTTGGAACAAAAACTAGTAGTTATATTTTATTATGTGGTGGCGCTGTTCGGAAAATCATATGATGCGTTATACGTTGTTTTAATACTATATTGACGACACGTCACATTAACACGTTATATCTTCTATTGTTGCTTCATCAGGGAAAATGTTTGGTCTTGTATCTGTCGGTCTGTGTGTCCGGGAATCCTGAAACGTTTGACGATAACCTGAATAAATGTCGACCGATTTTAATTAAATTTGGTAGACCTGTTCATTTCACCAATGCCCAGGACGAGTTCACAGCAATTAGCCGCCATCTTGGATTCCCAGTCAATCAGATCGAATTGTTAATCGTATTTTTTCTATGGCCCAGCAGAACGCACATTTTGTATATTTTTTCATATTATTAGAAACAGTGAAATATAGTTTTAGGGGGAGGAGAAACACAAAATTTGGATGTTTTTTGATAAAATGGCGTGGAAAATTAATGCTTTCCACAAGTGTTATATATTTTTGAAATCTACTCTTCAATACCTTTCATTTAATAACCCACTCAAATATTATTTTTTCGCGTGACGTGAATTCTCCGCCATTTTGTATTTGAACAGGTGATAACTTTGAGTTCGCTATCTGTGTGCGCGTCAAAGGTTCTTTAATACTGGAAAGTTTCATGTTTTTATCTCTTTTGATTCAAACGTTATTGGAACCGAGAAAGTTATTGGTACAGAGTGACAGACGGACGGACAGACAGACACACGAACAAAACTATAAGGCTTTCTTTTATTGGTTTTACCAACTAAATCCTAAAAAGGTGTGAGACAAATAAAACTAGGCATCGCGTGGCTTTATCATTGAAGCGAGCGTATTGCAATAAAATACTGAATATTGAAATTTATTAATCGTGATGAATGTCATAGTTGAAGATAAGCGGAAGAGGGTAGTGTAAGGAAGAGTGGGGGTACTCGGTACAAAGCTTTACTTCCTAAACAAACCATACACTATACGACTATAACAATCTTCACCACCCGCGGTAGCTTTTAAACAATTATTATAAATGTATCTCGTCACTACGCAAAGAATTTTGCTTGTATCAAGTTGAAATTTTGCATACCTGTTTCAATTGTGCATTAGATGGTGTATATGAAGTTTTATTAAAATCGTTTCGTTAGAACGAAAGATATCGGTAAAAAGGTTGTTTTCTCTATTATAAACGTTTAGGTCCGCTTTAATAGTTTTAGCGATCTTTATTAAGTCATAGCGGTGTCGCTGTTGGTTTTAGTAAAAAATGTTATTTGAAAAAAATGTTCGTCTCATCGAGTAGATGATGATAGAATCTTTTCCCGTCCTGAAATTCCAATTTAATTTTTGTACCTCTCGTTTACGCGAGCGTTGCGCGCGAACTCATGGACGGATCACGCTGTCCAACGAACTTAGCCTGAGTATTAGTAAGAGGAACATGTATACCAAATTTCAACTAAATCGGTCAACTTTTACTCAAGTTATCGTCACACGGGTAAACGTTACTGACAGACAGACAGACAGACAGACAGACAGACAGACAGACAGACACGGAGCATATTTCGTTAAATGTAGGAAGCTCGCTACGCTCGCTAATTTAAAGCTAATTTTTGAAACCGATACCTCTGCCAATATTTAGCGGAGGATAGTGATATTATTAACAACATATTAGGAATAAGTGCACATTTAGTCTATGATATTGTCATTATAGGGTCCAGTTTGAATTTATAAACTTAATACACAAAAACTAGTATTGGTGATGGGAATTTCTACGTTGGTGATGCATCACCAAAAAATCGCTATTACCATTGTGTCGGGAATAGCCGATTTAGTGGGGGTAGAGACTGTTTTTATCTTTGTACCACCATTTTTAACTATTTTACAAAGAGTGGTTTATTAAGCTGTTCCAAATATTTTTGGATAAAACTAGCTGTGTTTGGACCCCGATTACTCTGCAAGTATTTACCGGAGAATAGTGATATTAGTATCAAATTGTCAGGAATATAGTGCACATTAGGACAATATTATTTTAATTATAGGGTCCAATTTAAATTTCTAAACTTAATACCAAAAAACTAGTTTTGGTGATGGGAATTTCTACGTTGGTGATGCGTCACCAAAAAATCGCTATTACCATTGTGTCGGGAATAGCCGATTTAGTGGGGGTAGAGACTGGTTTTATTTGTGTACCACCATTTTTAACTATTTTAGGAGGGGTGGTTTATTTAGCTGTTCCAAATTTTTTCGGTAAAACTAGCTGTGTTTGGACCCCGATAACTCTGCAAGTATTTACCGGAGAATAGTGATATTAGTATCAAATTGTCGGGAATATAGTGCAAATTAAGGCTATGTTATTTTCATTATAGGGTCCAATTTGAATTTCAAAACTTAATACCCAAAAACTAGTTTTGGTGATGGGAATTTCTACGTTGGTGATGCGTCACCAAAAAATCGCTATTACCATTGTGTCGGGAATAGCCGATTTAGTAGGGGTAGAGACTGTTTTTATCTTTGTACCACCATTTTTAACCATTTTAGGAGGGGTGGTTTATTTAGCTGTTCCAAATTTTTTCGGTAAAACTAGCTGTGTTTGGACCCCGATAACTCTGCAAGTATTTACCGGAGAATAGTGATATTAGTATCAAATTGTCAGGAATATAGTGCACATTAGGACAATATTATTTTAATTATAGGGTCCAATTTAAATTTCTAAACTTAATACCAAAAAACTAGTTTTGGTGATGGGAATTTCTACGTTGGTGATGCGTCACCAAAAAATCGCTATTACCATTGTGTCGGGAATAGCCGATTTAGTGGGGGTAGAGACGGTTTTTATCTTTGTACCACCATTTTTAACTATTTTACAAAGAGTGGTTTATTAAGCTGTTCCAAATATTTTTGGATAAAACTAGCTGTGTTTGGACCCCGATTACTCTGCAAGTATTTACCGGAGAATAGTGATATTAGTATCAAATTGTCAGGAATATAGTGCACATTAGGACAATATTATTTTAATTATAGGGTCCA